>JAFBJR010000058.1:5682219-6010882 GCA_016785285.1 Brachirus orientalis
TAAGATAGGCTGCATGAAGTGTAGGGCTTATGAAAACATATAGTATATTATGTGCAAATTTGCTAGAATTTTTTTGACCTATGATGTCAGTTTGTTTTAAAAGCAGTGATGACATATTTATCAAAGAGAAGTCAAATTGTTGCACAAGGAATTTTCCATTTTTTTCTAGAGTGGGACTGAGTATATTCGTGCAGTGCCAGTGATTTTAACCCCACAGTCTGTTGGCCCTTACATGGCTGTGCTCTCTCTCTCCGTGTGTGTGTGTGTGAGTGAGAGAGCGAGGGCGAGAGAGAGAGAGAGAGAGAGAGAATGTGAGAGAAAAAGCTGAGATGGTGTCCCAGGCCTGAGGGGCTGCCAAGACAGCTTGACTGGTGAGAGCAGATGGCAGTCTGCTGAGTGTGTGTGTGTGTGTGTGTGACAGAGAAAGTGTCTGTATACAAAAGTATGAAAGTATATGTCGACGTGAAAAGATGGAAGTAATAAGACTTATCACTTCAAGGATTAAGAAAAAAAAATTTTTTTTTTGCTTAAATAAACTTTATATTTTTTAACAAATGATTTGTTTATTGATTCACTGTGATGTTAAAGCGACTGACAAACTTATTTGGTGTTTAAAATCAAAAGCCAGCTTGACTTACAAGGGCAACTGAATGATGAAAGTAACCTTGACAAGATGAAACTGCAAATTATCAGCAGTTAAACAACCTTTCGTGATAAAACAAAATGTCCTGTGACAGGTGTGGTTCCTATGTTAAACCACCTTGAAATTTGTTACAGTGTAGATACACTAGGTGTTGCCTGTCACTTTCTACTTCACCCCATCATCTGTTGTTTGATGGACTGTAAACAGCACAGTAAAGAGAAAGTGTGATCAAACGCAGGAATCCTAAAAATATCAGTAATCACAAAATAAAAATATTTGCCAATTTGTAGCCAGATGATATAGCAGATGGTTTCTGATGATTGTACAACTGCTGAATGAAGGAAATGGAGGGGTTATTTTTTTCTTTTACTTTTGTCCAAACATGTGTTTGCTTTGCTTAGCAAGGCAAAATGAAAGGACTAAAAATCTTAAAAATGTTTTGTACTGTTTGTCTTCTTTTGACTCAACTTGTGACCTGATGAAAAAATGTCTTCTGTGCGGGCCATGTTCCTCCTCTGTTCCTCTCACTGCATGCCTCCCTGTGTGTCTGTTGCAGCCTGTTACAATCTGACCCTGTACATCGGGCCAAATCAATTGCCACACTTCTGGAGCCAAGGCCTCGGGGGCTCGGATGTGGCTCTGTAGTCTCTCACACATCAGAAGTGAAGACATGGATGTATACAATGGTCTCACACAATCATATAGAGTTACTAATGTAATGCACATAGTTTACCAGGAATACTTTCTAAAGAGGTTTGAGATTTCTGCAGCTTGAAGATAAACAATGAGCGAAAGAAATGAAGTGGCTCAAAGATTCTGCATCAAGGAAAAAATGGAGGGATGAAGCTAAATAATTATCTTCATAGTTGTCTGATATGCTGTTTTTTCTGATAAGTGATATGGTAAGGTATAGAGTTTGTCATTTAGGTTTAATGGTTAAGGAATAGGGGTTAGTGGCCTCACAAACCTGGAAGTATTTGTGTGCATGTGCATGTGTGTCCCTGTTGCTCAGGGGGAAACATGCCCTTATCTGCCAGTGCCAAACAGAAGTTGTGGCCAGATTTTGTTTTCTTTAGAGTTTGAACTCATGTTCGCTCATGTTGGATGTATCGTGTCAGGACTCATCATCTGCCAAACTGGTAAAAAACAACAACACAGGGAATCACCAAAAACAAAAGCGCAATAAGTCACAACTTTACCAATAACTAGGAACTCCAAGTCGTCCATTTATTACGCTCGTGTATGTGTGTGTGTGTGTGTGCGGCTCGCTCAGGCACCATTCGGGGCACCATCTGCCCGTCGGTTCTCATGGCAACCACCACCAGCTGTGTGGTGGGAAATGTTCACCTCACTCTCTGCCAGTCATGTCCCACCCCCATATACACAGGTTTGTGTGGCTTTCCCTTTAAGGACATTGATTTCCATTAATTGGGACTGCCTAAATAAAGTGTTATCCTTATCTTATGAGTTAATAATGCCTAACCATAACCTTAACCTAACCACAACTCAAACCTCAGTTTACTCAAACCACTTAACCAGTTCTTCAGAAATTAGATTCTGCCTCATTTTCCCATCACAGGGTTTGGTCTCCATGAAGACTATAGGTCCTGACAAGGTCAGTGTTTATGTCAAAAATGTCCTAAAGAGGTAACAAATACAAGTATAAACACACACAGAGACACACACTGGTTTCCATGACTTCAGAGGACATTGCATTGACTTACATTCATTTCCTGGATACTTACTATAACCGTAACCATAATTACTATTGCCCCAACTATAATCCTGATCCTAACTTTAACCTAAGCCTAACCTCAGCCTAACTTCAAAATATATCTTCCCCTTAAAAATGAGTAATTTACATTATGGGGACTTAATTTCTGTCTCCATAAGAACGACAAGTCCCCATAATGTGACTGTGGAAACAAGCTTTAGGTCCCCACAACATAAGGAATACCATGTACACACACACAGGTTTGCACAGCTATCCCCTTTAAGGACTTTCACTGACTTGTAATTAATCGGCCAGCCTAAACAATGTGTCATCCCTAACCTAAACCATAACCATCTTCCTCTCTCAAGAACTTTGAACTGTGGAGGGCAGCATTGTACAACCTGCCAGATATTATTAGATGAAGAGGTCTCAAATAAGTATCGTTCCTCATAACTGGAAAAAAGAAAACGTTCTACCCAATAAGGATCAGGCTTTGGCCTCCACGAGGACTAGTGGAGGCCACTGTTTATAGCAAATACTGTACTTCAAGATCACTGGAACAATACTGACCTCTAGTGGTAAATTGGAGCTGAGGAAAAAAAGACATACACCCTCTACACAGTAAAAACTACATTAAAACACACATAATCATCTTTTTCATTACCTTTAACATCTTTATTTAGAAGCAGCATGACACAAGCCTGGTTAACATCAGGCTCTGATTGGCTTCAACTAATGAAAACAAAAACCTTTTCACATGTTCTCCTAACAACTGGACTTTCACTTATAGCAATGGCTCTATGGTTATAATGAACATTATTTAATAAAGCTAAGGACTGACCAAGAGTTACAATGTTCCGCTGCACATATAATACAAGTGAACATATTAATATACCAGACTACTTGATTTTAGCCAATTGTACGCGACAAAACTGCTTTTGTCACATCCCCAGAGGTCCATTTCAAATCTCCAGCTATACATTAAAAATAATGATAATTTGAAAGCAGAGTTCAAATTACTAACAATACTAAATAAATAAATAAGAACTAAATACAAGTAATCACAGATACTATATAGCAACAAAGGAAGTAACCAATCGAAAGTTCTTATCAGTTATTTGACATAATTTATTCTTTAAATGCCCAACCCATAACAACAACAAAAAAAAAAAAACGAAATACATGTGTAAAGAATGTCTTTACAGCAATAAGAGACAATATTTATCAATCTCTCCCCCTCTCTGTCTCTCAGACACACAGTCTCAACCTCTGCTGAAACTTTCAAGGTTGAGTACTCTCCATAAAAAACACTGTGTCTGTGTGTGCCTATTTGTTTGTCCTTTAGTAAGAAAGACTTGTTTCCAAATAAACTGTGCCTGTTATGTTTTAGCAATTGTTACTGTTTCTTCGGTTTTCTACTTTTGTTGGTTGAATCAGACAACATTCAGCAGGCCATAAAAGTTAATGCAACAACTCAAGGCTACAGAAAATACAGAAACTCATTGAGCATGTCTTGGGGATGGGATCAGTTGTGTTGTTTGGCCATGGTGCAAGTTACTAATGCAGTCTGTATGAAGAGCAACTGAAAATAAAAATAAAACCAAAAAAAAAAAAAAAAAAAAGAAAATCGATGAAAACACACACACACACACACACACACACATAGTTCCACCAACTGTTGAAAGTGCAGACTACTTAATACACATATTATTATTATTATTATTATTATTATTATTATTATTATTATTATTATCTTAAACTAGAAAGGTCAGCTGGGATTAGACACCAGTGCATGAGTGAGTCAGAGAGAAGTGGAAAAGCTGCTCTCAGCCACCATACTGTAAATACTGTACATCTCTATTCTGGGCACCAGAAGGGGCCGTACTTCCACTGACAGCTGTGTATTTATCCATGCAAAATAATCTTCTCTTTCTCTTTAATTAAAAAAAACCCATTGGGTTAAGTTCTCGTGTGTATTACATTGAAGTTATGGAAAGCAGCAGTATGATGTTTTTTCCTTCTCTTCTGACTGAATGGATTAAGTGATGTCAGGCGTGTGTATGCAAATAGGTAAGTGTTAGCACAAACATGCTGTCCTGATGCTAATTGGTTTGCCGCCATGTTTAAGTCATCCTTTTAATCCGGCAAGATGGAGCGCTCAATGAGAGGGGAAATCACTTTACTTCCACTTGGCCCAACCAGCCACACTCCCAACCTTTTATTTATTTATTTGGACTTTATAGGGATGGGCAGCCACTTGCTTTGATTTTGTTTTCTCCTGTTTGTTTAATTGGGGAGGTAATTTGCTTTATTTTAACTTTGAGAATCGTCAGGTAAGGTGTGGTTATTTTCTGGTTCGCACAACATTCTAGTTCAATAAGTTTATTTGTTATTTTTGCCTTTGTCCATCCGGAAGCCATTTGGTCCTATTTTTGTTAATCATTGTAAATGCACTTAATTCATTCAGTGGTTTTGTGGCTATTTTTGAGTCTTGAGGAATTTGAGTATTTTTATATTATTATTATTATTATATTATGCCTCAGCCTCCCCTAGACGGGGTATAACTGCCCTAACCCTAACCCATAATAATTTATGTTATGGGGACTTCATTTTTTCCCCCACGACAGAGAAGTCCCCATAATGTGACTGTGTAAACAGAATTAACATGAATAATACCTGGAACACACACACAGCCAAGTCACTATGAATATGCCTGTGTGTTTTACTTTCACTTGACTGTCCTATATTCAACTGATTTTCTCCTGATATGTTGTATGTGGCTCAACATTTGAAGACTGTATAAAATAGAAGGAAAATAAGCAGATAGAAGCTCAGTAGACTTTTGGACTTAAATCCCATGAAGCTGGTTGGACAGATGATGAAATCCAAGTGAATGATGGGTACAACCCATTTATGAGATGACCCGCAATTGTGTAGGTACAAATTTCTAAGCAATATATTATTTCCACTATAGAAAGAAAGCTTGTGTTCAGTGAGGGAATTTAAAGCTGTGATGGGTGTATTGGTGCGCACTGGCTATGACAACATAAAGTGGCTAAAAGCTGCCGCTACAGCTTTACTAATTAAGGTTACTAAGCTCTGGGAGCGAGAACACACATCAATTCTCACTCACATCAGCAAGTAAGTAAGAGGCCTCAAAAGAACAAATAAAAAAAACAAACAACATGCTTTATATGAACGAAAAACACTGGGATTCTCCCAGAAAGCCTGAATTAATGTTCCTGTGACAAAGGGATAAAGTTAAAGGATGATTTAATGCGGCTAGAAAGGCTTTAATTATTGGATGAGTCATGAATTCTGCTCTTTTGTGATTCTCTCCTGTGAAGAATACAAAGCCATTCTTTTTGAGCTGAAGTTGAGAAACTAAAATTAGTCTAACTACAAAAGTTTTATCATAACTACAAATGTTTTATCAGAGTTTGGATTTATGAAATCAGAATTTCATGCAGAATGAGTTGGTCAGAACTCATTCCATATCTATAATAATCTATATTAAAGCATTTTTTTGGTAATATAGCAACTGTTTGGCAAATCTGTAAACTTGTTTGAGACAGTAGTCTTTGGATCAAATGAACACAGCGAAGATATCAGATATGATTCAAGCAGACTGTACAGTGCCGACACCTAATCAATAATAGGCCAAGAGCCATGTCCTCAGCTGTGATGCAAGCTGGCAAAGTCGTGTTCCATTTGTAGTTGGAACTCAGAATTTCCAAGGCCATGGGGGCATTCCTTACATCAAAATTCCCCTGGAACTTGGATTTCCAACTGCACCAACCCTGACATGGGATTCCCAGATGGCTGCCACCATACAAACACTGCTACTTTACTGTTAATACCACTTATGTCCTATTTGTTTCTCAGTAAATCAGCCACACACATAACACTGCATAATTTTTAAGCGTAGACATATTGCTACACTGTTTGTGTGTAAAAAAAGAAATACCACGAAGAGCATTGCTATCAGGTGGTATCTCATGCTAGCTATCGTTAGTCATTGTTCTTCCAACCTCTTAACTGGAATGTGGTGAAATCCGAGTTCTGATGTAAATGGAACACAGCACTAATAGGTGCCAGTGCTAAACAGCAGAAGAACATGAATCATTAAACAAGAACTACAGGAGGAATGGTAAACTACACATAAATCCCACACACACAATATGGACGAAAGCATTCGGGCACCTGACTACTCCACTGCCACCAATAACGTATTATATACAACACTTAGGTATGGATTTTGTCTCCCCTTTTGCCCCCCTTTTCCCTCTTTGCTTCGTGCAGTGGTGCAGTCATGTCGGAATAGAAAAGGGACTTCCTCAAACTGTTGCCATAAAGTCGGAAACACAGCATTATCCAAAATATGCTGTAGCATAAATGTTGCCCTTCATTGGAGATAAGAGGCCGAGCCCAAAGCCTGATTGAAAGTCCTGAATTCAAAGCCTCCTGTAACAGTGTGGCCAAGTACTTTTAACCTTAGAGTTTACCAGCTTTCCCTTTACGTTTTATGCTGAGTAATACTGAGTCGTGAAAGAATCATCTTTACTTCCTGACACTGTCAGAAAGATTTCACAAAATATCTTTGTTCCAAGACCATGACAACGGCCCAGACTGTAGCTCTCACAGGATGATGTAGGATCAACATTAAAGGGTCACAATCAGTGAAATCTGCTCAGTTGTTTCTCATCAGGCACCTTTTGTCTGGCTTTGTACTTTGTATTACTGAATGTATACCAGACTTTAGGAGGCACCTGATGACATTAGAGGACAGGCAGGAGCATACAGAGATAAGAATTCTACTGAATAACATACGGCAAGGCCATGCAGGACTTTAAAATTTGGAAATAAAATCCTAAAATTAATTCTGAAAGCAACAGGTTGCCAATAAGCCGTGGTGACACTGAATTTGTTAAAGCTGTGCTGTGCCTCTGGTCTATGTAGTGTTTTGCATCTGTCTGCATCAAGTCATTTCCAAAGGGAGCAGAAAGATGTTTTCAGCTAAATCTGTGATAAACCCACCGTACACCATCTGCCCAGAAACTGAAACTAAGGTACAAGCAGGTGACCATAGTCATGCAGCTTCTGGCTGGAGAGTCAGAGTCAGTGTCAAACAGCTCCAAAACAATAAAATTATGAGATGATTAGAGAAATAAATGATCACAGAATCAAACACAAAATTATTTGTCAACTGATGAAATGAAATTGATTTTATCAGTCATGTTTCAAAAATTCAGATCACTAGATTAATAATTACCTTTATTTTATCGATTTTACTTTTTACTATAAAATAAATGAATGAAACGAAAGATATATCAATTGATGGAGACAGATTTGATTATTTTTGTTATTATTTATCACCTACAGAGAACATAAACACTTACAGTTGATGGTAAAGTAGAAGAAAACATTTCATAATTCACTTTCCTCATCCAGATTTTCCCAGCCAGTCTGAGTTGAAGCATCAAGTCTCCTACACTCCCCAATATCCTTTAAGCCATATAAAGCTCCAGGGATGACTCAAGTGATCTAAGATTAAAGAAAAACGTTCATAGTACAGATAAAAAACTGAAGGCAGTTGAAGTGTTTAATACTATTGCTGTGTTTCTTTTGGCTGGTAATAACTCTGGGATCACACTCTGCTATGCTGCTCTGCTACTGGGACCCTCAGATCTTTTAGAAAATAATGCAGTCTCCTTAATAAATGTGATGGCGGCTATTAAAGCTGTTGTGCTGGTTCTGCTTTATGTTAAAACCCACACTACTAGATGCTGTATATAAGTCAGCATCTGTATGTTATTTAATGTTGTTGTTGAAAGCCAATTCGTGTCAGAGGCTCCTTATTTGAGGCTGCTGCAGAATCAATGAGGTGAAAAGAAAAGGGAAATAATAAATCTGTCAAATTAGATTAACCTCTGATACATATGCTACTGAAATGGTGTTAATGAATATAAGTCACATATGTATAATTCATGTGGATGGCTGGTTCAGATTAATCAGAATTTGTTTGTGAGCAGCATTTTTCAGGATTAAGTACATTAACTTTAACTAACACTGAATGCATTTTGAAATGAATGGCCAATTTGACAATGCACAATGCTTAAATGAAATCTCTAAAGCCCTTTTTTCCTACCGTTCACTTTAAATCAATTGCTCTACAGCATTTCACCCTGTAGCATGAATAGTTTACTCCTCTTTTTTGCAGCTAAATTAAACCGCTTTTGTACTGAGAGAATTCCCAGGGGATTAGCTGAAATATTTTAACTTTGGAAAAGATGCTACTGCCTCGCTTGAATTTTTTACAATCTGTCTTTGTGTTGTAGAGAAAAGTGGGGACATTTTTGTTGTTCTTCTCTTGGTTTGCTGTAATAACATTTTTGAATTGTGTCAGTTTTCCCTCACCCTAACAGGCAGCTTTGAACTGGTTACCAGAGGCTTTGTGCATAACCTGCTTCCCTGTGTTGCTGTCACCTTTGCGTAGCTACTGTGGAGATCAGAGTGGATCATGTTCACTCTCACCTGTGAGGGAATAACAGGGTAATGGTGCAGGGGAAAGACTTTAAGTGTGTCACTGGGAGACAACACAAAGAGCAGCAGCCGAAGTCACACGAAGGATTGTCAGCTTTTCTGTGTGAAGAAGCTGAGGGAAGCTGCTGTGAGATTTACATTTGGAGCTAAGAGGTCTAGAGTGACAAAACATTGAAATGTGTTTTATTCTGCAGAAGCATCTCAGTGTTTATACATTACACATAGATTCTATTACATGCTCAGTAATATAGTATAATAATATACTTTAAAATGACTATTAGAAAACTTTTAGAGGATATCTGTCAAAGGAAAAGATTTTCTTTGCAAGGCAAATAATCAGTAGCAGAGAATCATTATCAGCTGTTCGAGAAATGATTATGTATGGAACTTTCATAACTAGTTCTTTCCTGTGGCAAAACACAGTGGCGGCAGCTGCATGACAGTAGGACTGCATTTTTTCCCCTGCAGCCATATATTTGGTAAATGGCTCAGTGTTGAAACTAAAACCCAAGCTTGGAGATGTGGGACACTAGGGCTCTCACTTGGCTCTTTGTCTGCCTTTAAATAAATAAGATTTGCTCCCATCTGCTTTAACAAAACACAACCGACCTTATTGCTGTGTAAATACTGATACGCCTCAGAGCTTTTTAGATTGTTCATAACTTTACAGTTATTAAAGTGGCTAAACATCTTAAAGTGGCTAAACATCTTAGTGTACATAAGCTGAGGCTACTTCTAGGCTGTCCTCCAATCCCACAATACCAAATAAATCTAACAGTAACAACAATAGTGTAAATTTGATTATTTTAATGTATTACTATTTGGGACTCCAAACACTTACACGGCATTGTTCTAATGTGATAGAAGAGTCTAGAGTCATTTTAACTCTGTTTTTACTCTTCGTGTTTGCATTTAGTTGAATTTAATAGAAATCCTGATTGTATTTTTCTCTCATAAACTGACACTTTTTAGTGCTGCTTTTGCACTGGAAATTTTACTGTGCAGAGGAATGATCATCTTTCCTTTTGAGGTTCCTTTTGAGGACGTTCCCACTCGTTAAATTTCATTATCAGCATTCAGTTACTGTGGAAAATACTGGTTCTGCTTTGGCCTGCAAACCGGTTTTATCTAGCCCAAACTTTAACTAACACTGAATACATTTTGAAATGAATGGCCAATTTGACAATGCACAATGCCTAAATGAAATCTCTAAAGCCCTTTTTCCTACAGTTCACTTTAAATCAATTGCTCTACAGCATTTACCCCGTAGCATGAATAGTTTACTCCTCTTTTTTGCAGCTAAATCTAGCCTCTAACTTTAACTAACACTGAATACATTTTGAAATAAATGGCCAATTTGACAATGCACAATGCCCACTACGTCATCACAAACAAAAATGAACAAGGCAGAATCACTTAGGGGGAGGCATGATGAAAGGGTGCTATTCAGATTAGGTCAGACAGAGGGCGCAGTCTACATTTTGAATGTATGTACTGTAGGTATGATGAGCACCCCAGAAATTTGTTTCATAACACTGCTGTAAAGCTACTGTCACAGTAAAACTTTCTTTTTTTTAAATTATTGCCTATCGCTGCCAACAGGTTTTATTCCCGTCTGTTCTGATCTCAGATGTGAATATTTTGTTGTTTGAATGGATCCCATATCGAACTCATGTTTTTGTTTGGTTCATCTCATACTTATTTCCATCATTCTTATATTTAAAATGTAAATAAAATATGTGTTGCATATAACATAGGTCACACCTATTTATCTGTGGGTCTTTGTCACTGCAGAATCATTTACCGTGGGAATGTATCCTGATTAAACACAGTCCCACTGGTCAAAAACCAATTAAAACAGGCTTTCTGACCAGGGAATATGGTAGCTCTACCTATATTTCTTCCTTATTATTAGTTTCTTCATTAGTTGTCGCCATAAAACTGGAAACCTGGAGGGCACAAGTTGTTTCTACATAAATCTACCTATAGACATACTTTATGCTATTCTAGACTCTTCCCTCTCGAGACTCATTCACTTATAAATAGTTGTCCCTTGTGCTTATTTGCGCATGAAGAAATACACACCATCAATATTCCCTTTAAATGACCTCCTCTCTATTTTAGAGGAGGCACTCAATACCTGTTTGCATCATGAATAATGTCAGCAACAGTTCAACTGCATATACTATAATCGGAATAAATACTTTAAAAGACATTCTATTCCCAAAAAAAAATACTGCATTCCTGATCATGGAACTTTGCACATGAGCTTTGCACAAAGCAGAGAGATGTCCTTTTGAAGAAAATAGGAAGATTTAACTCCTTATATTGTGATATTTTGGTGAATGCAGACCATGTTTCAAATGGGGCTTTAGATCATAGTCACATTAAGAACAAAATAAATGTACCTACAGTAGCAATGATGACAACAACTAATAACAGGAGATACAGCTGGCCTTTGACCTGTTATTACTAATAATTCTGTGACTAATACCTGACCTTTCTTAAACTGTCTCTGTTTGATACACTTGAGGCGTACATTAATCACCATATCAGAGTCACTGAATCATACTTAGGGGGTTTTAACTAATTAAAGCATTCGTCATTTTTTGTCATTTGTGTCAAGTGAATTGCAATACATCTTGTATAATTTTAGCCCAAGGACAACTATTAGCTGTTTTTGTATCCTTGACTGAATTTCCAAACTGCCATCAAGAAAGAACGTGCAGCAGAATACAGATTGTCTCACAGCAACCGCACGTCAGATCTTTGCAGCCCATTCTGGATATATGTTGTAATGATTCATACTGCAGCAGGAAACACTGATTATACTTATAAAAATACTTATAAAACTAATAAAGCTGGAAAATGTGATGTTGTCAGATGAAAGTATAGACTGTACATAAAAAGAGGACACAGTCTTCCACTTTGGTGGATAAGGCTAACTGGGAAATAAGACAATGCAGAAAGGCCACCAGGGGGTGAGTGGTTGCAAAAGGAATTCATCTGTGTGAATGGATATCTCAGGGAAAACGAGCCCATTATCCTCTTGATTTACAACATCAGTTAACATTTTCCTGACAGGTCTTCTTCAGTAGCACATGATGTAAATTTTGTTAACTATGTTCTTGGGGGAAAAAAGTCAATGAAGCAGGGCACAGGTGGTTGGACACAGGTGTGATTGATGGCTGGTATATCATCCAATGGTGCTAGATCCAGGTGACATCTGTGAAATTTGGCAAAACCTCAACATAGTCAAACTGTCAAAATGGAAGTTCAGATAACGACCGTTATCAAATTAAAATGTAATGTCCAATTTTAATTGTTTATGCTCAGCTCTGGTCAGTGCACTATTGGCGGTAATTACTCTAACATCATAGACTGGGACGTGAATGTGATTTTATCATGGCTTAAAAAGGTGCATTGTGTAGGTCTTAAATGCATCTATTTATTGAAGTAGTTAATACAACATGTCAATTTCTCTCACCTAATTGTCTTGCTGCAAGCAAGTAGAAAAATCACTTGTGACCTTCAGCTGATGTAAGATTGCAAATCACCCTCTTTAGAGCCAGTTATTGCTTTCGCACATCCTTGGCTTCTGTAAAAAAAACAAAACACAAAAAGTAGTGGTGCAACATGTTTGGGATCTGAAAATAATCTCGCTCCTGATGCAGATACAAAAGGCTAATTTTGAGCTAACAAAAGCACAAGTCATACTTGTCATCATTGTGAATATTTGACAATGGATCCTGCTAAACTTCACACACTGGACCTTTAAGGGCTGCATTATTGGGTTCTGGGAGTCAGAGTCGGTCAGAACAGTGAATATGAACAAGTGGCTACGGAAAGAGAATTCACTTCAGCAGGTTTTTTGCCCATGAAGTCTGTCAGTGTGTGGAAGCTGAGGTTTTTGGATGTCAGCATGTAAGACTTTGCTGATTGTATGCTCCAGGATAAAAGTGCACTATTTTGCGGTCTAAAAAAAAAAAGCACAGCTACTGTCAGTAACATATCTTTGACACCACAAAAGAAGAGGCCATCTTTTGATAGAATCACAGCAGCACTCTTCCCAGTACTTTTTGTACATTTTGATCTCAAGTGTTTGGGTGTGTCTTGAGTGCATTTTGCCTAGCCCTAACCCTAACACATTTCTAACCCTAAAACCAGGTCTTGACCCTAAAAAAGCAGTTTAAAGTTGTGGGGCCCAGACAAAATGTCCCCACAAAGATAGATTTATAAGCTTTTTTGGACCTCCCAAGGATAGAAATACAAGGACACACACACACAGAAAGAAAGAGAGAACATAATAAACGGCAAGAGGTTCAATCAAGGATAAACTGGTAGCAGCTATGAGAAGACTTCTGCTGCAGAAGTAGTGCACTGGAATTGAAAACTGAAATTACATGTGAAGAGCCAACAGCAAGAATAAGAAGGGGAACAAACAGAAGAAAAAAAACAGACACCAACTAAGGACAATCTCAAAAAAGAAAAAGTTCAAAATGAGAATGTAAAAGAAAGTGGAATTACTGAGGAAGACTGCTGAATGAAGTGACAGAATGAGAGGGGAAGGAAAGAAGTGAAAAGCAGAACAAGTTTTCTTGATGACCTCAAGACTTCAAAAATCTGTGCAAGTGAACAAGTGAACTAGAGAGGCAGATAAAAGAGAAGAGGGATGAAAAGAATAATAAAACAGAGCTGAAACGGGAGCCGAAGAAGGCATCTGAGCAAATGGACAAGATGAGAGACACAGAGAGAAAGAGACAGAGAAAGAGAGAGAGATGGGAGAGGGAGGAGACACTGAGAAAGGAAGGCAAAGAAATGATGGAGGAAGGAGACACCAGAGTTGAAGGAACCCTGACGAAGGCAATTCACCGCATCATGGTCTCAAAGACAGATGAAGGAAAAACAGGTGGAGGTGAAGAGAGAAGAAAGAAAAAAGCAAAAATAAAAAAATCATCAGTATATGTTTTCAGTGCTGCAGGAGGGCTAACCACTGAAAACCACTGATTAGAAAAAGGAAGCATATGGAGGGGAGGAAAGAACATTTAAATCAAAATGTGAATTTTGTAATTGTATGAGTGAAAAAAAAAAAACGTCTTTAACTCTAATATATCACAAAAATAAAGACAAATAAGAACTAAAACTGACTACAACAGTTCTCCGGCTGAATTAAATAAAGACATTCAGCAGCCCTTTTTTTTATTTAAATCAGTGTAATGCTGCATGTTTCAAATATTTGTTCCTCTTCAAGGAGTGAGATTTCATGATTCAAATTCCAAAGTAAAACTTTACTCGGCTGTACTTGTTTTGAATATTTTGATTTTCAGTGAATTGAGGTTCAGTGAGGGAGGGGAAGGTGCTGAATAGCCTTTACTGTTTTCTTGACCAAATGAAAATAATTTAATCTAACTATATATATATATATTTTTTTGATTTATGTTCTCACAGATTTTTTCCACACAATTACATCTTTGCTGGAGTCATAAATAATACTTAATCTTTAAATAATAATTAAATATTTATTAACACCTTTAGCACAAAATACCAAATACTTTAAATTATATAGCTCTATCGAGCTCTCCTCTAGCATCCGCTGCAAAGGCTGTATGTTCTTTTATCACATTTATTAGTTGTAAGGGTTGAAGTTTCTTTCAAACATTTGGTTCAGTATTAATGAGTCTGTTACACATTTGATTAGAAACACTAGATGGCAGCAATGTATTGGAGCAGTCAAACAGGATGTGTAACTACATTTGACGACATCCCCTCTAATGACCCTGAAATTCTGTTTTGTATCAACCAGAGCCAAACATTACATATTATCCATAAGGATAATAACGAGTGTAGTTCTGCTGGATGATGTATTGCTGAAAGATGAACGCAGAGGAGGAGACGTTTCCTGCTGTTTTCGCTCTTGATGCTGTGATTGACTCTTGGCGTCTCTAATCAATGGACCTAACATTTCCTCAGTGACAAGAGCAAATAATGGGAGGTTACTCTTTGGCATGGACACTGACCCTCCTGCTGATCTGGAACAGGCTGAATTACAAACTCAAAAATCATTTGGAGGCTCAGCCGTTTCCTGAGCACCCTGCTGTGACACTGGATTGGATCTCTCTCAAAGGAAATCATCTCCCAAAGTCTGTATTAACACCATCTTGCCCCCCGCTAAGTAAAACCAAACTGTTCTATTCGTCCATTGCCAAGGTGACAAGTGGCACAGGCAGCAGCAGCATACCGTTCAACATGGGCCAGGTCAGGACTCTCCAAAAGGTGGGATTCTGATTAATTAATCCCATAGCCACTGACAGATACTAAGCACAGGTGCCATGTTGAGGAAAGGAGCTTTCCATCTTGCCCCTGGTGACTCATCCTGTGCTGGGGAATAGAGCTCTCTCACATCTTCATCTCCAAGAAGAAAGCTGACCAGACTCACAACATGTAAGCCTCAGCAGTGTGCACTGAGGGGTCTCCATTGTGATTGATTTCTAATGTGAAACACCTTCACCGGAATTCAATTAAATTTCTATTTCACAGAAAAATGATTTGCATTAGCTTATCACTGTCCTTATGCTCACTGAAGAATTGCTTTCCCCATTTACTGAGAAGTAAAATAGATTACTACCATGGTAAGATTTTACTCTTCCAGCAGTCAGTTTCAATGTTACACCGAAAAAGTTGCTGTTAATGGCCAGTGATGTTTGTTGGAGTAGTAGTCTGAATTTGTAAATTTACATACACATAGACGACAGTACGTACAGTTTTTCCACGCAGCTCTATAAAGCATGGTCACATAGTGACTCTTACATGGAGAACATGTTCATTGTATGAAAATCAAGATGTATACTATGTGCAGTTACGCAGCACTTTTCTCCCTGGAAAGCTGGAGACAGAGGAAGGTCCTCTGACATACTGTGGGAGTGATCGGTAACAAACTCCTGTTGTAAATATGGTCATGTTTATGGTATTTCAATAAGTGGCATGTGAAATGTACTACCTGGAGAGTGGGCGTGTGCATATTTGTGTATGAGTTTATGTAGCAAGTGCGTTGGCATTTATAACTGTGCCGGAATATCCTGAGAATACATTGATCTCTGTAGCTCAGACAGCTCAAGCAGCTAAAGCCGTCACTGTCAATTATTCCTATCACTCGCCCTCTGAAGAAAGAAGAGTGGCAAGAGGAAGAAGTGGGAAGATGAAGAGGGATCGCGGGAAAGTGGTGGAGAAAGAGAGCGAGAACATGTGGTTAAATGATTTGTAAATATTTACAGCTAAAATTGGATTTTTCTCTTTCATACTTAACACAAGCCTTACAGAAGTTGAAAGGCAAATATGAACCGGAATGCCTTACGCCTCTTTTCCACTAAAGCAAGTGGCCTTGGTAACTGCTAGACCAAGATATGTTTGTGTCCATGGATTTTTACCATCCTCTCAACTGGAGCGCTGTTAACTTGGAGGTCATGTCAAATGAAACTCACCATAAGACTCAAGTGTGAGTGATTGGCAGCCATTTACAGCAAAACTCGACATTACACATTCATCTTCCAGCCGCTACTATAGCCATTAGCATAGCCATTAACATTAATGTTTGTAAAAATCCGAACTTTCTAAAACGTCAGGCAGTGCCTAATATAATTTATTTCACAAACTGAATCGTCTTAACATTCAATTTAAGAGAGACCACGGTAAAAGAAGAAATCATTATCTGATAGAGTGTTTTATCGTTTCTCCAAATGTTTCTCGCCTCTCTGTGACATATAATTTGCACACAGGTGATGCAGGAAGAAAATAAATAAACTGACTTTGGGAGGGAAAACTACTGGCAACGGGAATGTGTTAACTGCGTTTTTAGCTTGTTCACTTGGGTTTCCAAATTCCAGGTTAACAATTCTCTCTGGTATTTTTCAAACACAAACAGTGTAGCAACATGTCAAAAGGATATAAATGTAATATCTTGTCTATGACAGACTTAATGTGAAACAAACAAAACAATAAGGACAATAAGTGACCCAGAGTCTCTGGTGGAATAACTCAGGTTTTATTTTCTATTTACTATTATTTTTGTTGTTGTTTGTTTTAAGTTTAGTTTTCTTAAGTTTCTTAAAACTTATGGTCCACTTCGATGCCTACAAGTCGTCATAATATAAAACAAAAATTTTTAACCATAACATTTTTAACTTATTTTTTTGTCAATACAATCTACATTAACAATCTAGGACCAAAAAGAGACAATAGAAAAAACTGTAAATAACAAATGGGAGGAAAATGATGGTTACTAGACTTGCCCTAAAGTAACATTTTGAATAAAACCAAAAGTAAAACCATATGTGCTTTCATGTCAGATTCTCTGTATTTTTTTTTTTTAAAACAAGACACTAGAATACTCGCTAAATATAGTGACATAGTTGGCAACACTGCTGTTCCGACTCTCCAAGTCAGAAATCTGACCTTAGTAACATAGAAATCCTAACATCTGACTAAAATTAGAAACCATTACTGTATGTTTCCACTGATGATGATCAGATCCAAAACCATTAAATACCTATTTGCACTGCAGAGTCATTTGACCCAGAGGTGCTTGCTTATTAAATGTACACTCACCTATGTAAAAACATGTTTAATCCCAGGTTTAAACAGGGAAAGGGGTAATATTAATTTTGCAAGATCTTTTTTTTTTTAAATTTCTTCTGTAGGTGATCCATAGGATTCTGTTTTCTGTTTTTTTTTTTAATTCGTGTAGGTCTTTTTTCAATGTTATGTTTATTCTAACGCTTAATCTTGGCAGCTGACAGCTATCCTCTAAGTGGTCTCCATTATACATGGGGATTTTCATCTGAAAAATAAGGAGGAAGCAAATGCGCAGGCGAAGAGACCAAGGAGTCAAGAATACCCATGAGGAGCACAGTGCTACATTTTATCATCTACCCTTTCATTTTACCTTTAACCCAGCAACGGTTTATCTTATTATAGCTTTCTTTTAAAATTTTAAATCTTGACACATTCATTAACTCATTTTTCCTCTTAAGTACCAGGATATCTCTGATCTTTACAGAGGCAGAAACCATGGCATTTGACAAAAATGAAAGAGGAAAAAAGGTTCTAAGATTTCTTTATAAGAAACTAAACTCGTGTTGCAGTAAACCAGCCTATATGGCTTGCAGCAACACCGGTGACTTAATTAAAAGAATGATCTTTGTATGATAAGTACAAAGCTTAGAATACCTAAAGATCATGACTTCAAGGTTCTTCAATGCCCCATATGCCAAATGCTATTTAAAAACTTCATAATTGACGTGAAGAAAATGTCCTGCCCATGGTTTCACACTTTTCCACCGATGTGCAGGCAGCAGCAGCACACAATCACACCCAGCAATGTGCGAGTAAATATCACAGGTGTTAACGATGCCAATTGATTTTTCAGTAAGAAGTGAAACCTCAAGAATAGACTCCAAAGCATGTACTTGATTACTGTATGCAGATTTAAACAGCATGTGTATAATTATTACTGATTCTTGTCCATGTGAGCAGCAGTTAAATATCGTAACTCCATTTGAAGCTAATTAGTACAATTATTTTCTTTGCTACTTCAGTTTATAACAATACATCATGTTTCATAAAATGGTATTGTATCTAAAATCTTAGAATCGGTCTGACAAATATAGTGTAATACAAAGTACATATTTTCCAGACATGTAGTACTGTACTTTGTGCTGTAGCATAACTGAAATACTCAGGAAAAATAGAACTCATTATGGTATTTATATTTCATCCTTTCAACTTGGTCAAAGTAGTTGAATTTGTGAATACAATTTATTGAAAAGGTGTGTGTCCACTCTAAGAATTAATAACAAACCCTAACAAAAAGAGGGCTCCTCCACTTACCCATCCCATTCCAAAGTGGGTCAGGTAACTATAGTAGCCTTTGCGTATCAGAAAGGATGTTGTTGTTCTTCTTTGCTGTGTATTAAGCCTTTCTTTCAAAATGCAAAACACATGGTCACGCTGGTTTGTCTGGCTGAGCTCCTGTAAAACATAGAATATATAATATATTAAATATTTGCCAATACATCCCAGAAGTCTCCCAATTCGCAACCTGCTCCATAGTAATCAAGTAGGTCCAACAAACCAAGTACTAGCTTTAAACATTTTATCCTCACCTGCAAAGAAGTGGGGTGTTAATTATTTGATAAAAAACAAAAAGGGAAAAACAAAAAATACCATTTAATTTATTAACTAATTACCAACTAATTTTTAAAGTTACGAGTTTTGAAGTTTAGACAGACAGACAAAGGTCTCCCAGTTTATTAGCAGAACTAGGAAAGCCACTAATGGGATCTAAATATGAAAAGAAAAAAAACAAACACGCAATATTAACTACTATTTTTGAAAACTGTTATATGAAGAATTCATCAAAGTGTGTGTTGTATCTTGCATGGATAGGATTCATCTATGCATCACAATTTAAACCAGCTTCAGTGCTGTAAGTTGGAAGTAAATATAATTAACTTTGAGAAAATGCAAAATGACGCAGGAGGGAGTGAGAAATGCAGCTGCGTTAATTTATGTGTGTCATGCTTGTTATGAACCATTTATTTTGTTGTTGACTCCAGTATATTCTATAAATCTCTACTGTATGTGCTCCATATTTTAGGATTTCCCTCACCCTGTGTACAGTATGTTCTCTGTCACTTGTGGGATGGCTGAGTTTTACTCTTAACAGCTCCTCATTATATATTGTATCATAACTCTTTGCTATGAACTGCTGACAATTGGAGTGAGTTGCTCGTAAGATTTAAGAGCCGTCCAAATGGAAATTTCTTTCCCATCTAAGGAATCTGTCAGTGTGAAAACAGATTAATGATGTTTTGTTCAGCAAAATAATTGATCCACACGATGTGATAAGTGTTGATGAAGTGGAAGCTAATCCGCTCTGATGTGTCAGTAACAATTTGTTGGACTGAATTCATGACATCACAACTGTATCTGGAAGAGTAAATGAAACTGGTTTACCAATATAAAGCCAGAGGCACAGATGACAAGAAAAATCAGACTGACAGAAAAAGCATGACTACACCTGTAATACTATTTTTTACTGCAAATGTATTTTTTTGCTGATTGCTTGATTTTATCAGGCACTACTTACTACACGGATAAAAATGGTCAAACCAGGGATTTCTTTTGAGTCGCAACAAGATGAAATGAAACTGAAAGTGGAAATAGAGCTTTTTGTTTAGGAACCAACTGAAAAGGAGTCTGCTGCATTTTTACAATTCTCCCTTTTTGGGGATTTAAAAATGTTGGGTTAGTGTGGACTGCAGGCATATTGTATATGCAGCACAAATACTGTATATACCTATGTTTTAACATTGGTACAGCCAAATTTCAGAAGCAGTTTCAACTTGGTCTTTTTTTTTCCTCTACTGACACAATATCAAGCGCAACAAGCCTCTCACATTTGCAATGATGGACATTTTTTGATAAATTACTTATATAATGAATTATGTCCCGAGCTGTTAATACAATGACATAAATCATTTCTGTAGTATTCATATTACACAGCAGTTAATGTAAGTTAATGGGACTAGGGAGCTAGAAAACTTTAAATGGGCTTTCACAATGACTACAGGTGAGGACATGAGACGGAAATGGCTGCTTCACCAGGATAGTCACTGTTGAAATTATTTGATACCTGCACTACCTGATCTGCAAACGAAAATGCAATGAAAACCCTGAAAGTGTCTGCAAAACATTTACAGGCTTTTACAGTTCATTGCGATGATATCAGTTTGAGTAAAGCTCTTGGTTGCAGTCCATTGTGACAGAGTGCGTGCATCAATTACAATTGCCATATAAAAACAGTAAAACAGATACAGATAGGAAAAAGATACAACAGATGATATGCATCCCTAAAATGTTACAGTTTAGGTCTGTTTCTGCAGCTGTCTGCACAATACTGTATGAAACGTGATCATTTATTTCATTCACTCAGAACTCTGTCAAACTGGTATTATTCACAAGGCCAACGAATCAATCAATGGAACGTTGGTGTTAGAGGTGATTGAGGGCTGCAGGCACACAAACAAGGTGAAGCAGGCAGGAGTGAAGACAGGGGGGCAACAAAACCAAACAAACATAAAAACACAGGTGAGTGTGGTCAAATCAGCAAACACACCTAGAATAGAACAGAATCAGAATCAGAACTACAGTCAAGAGCAAAATACTGTGGCCATCACAAGAGTACCACTATGAAAGGCTGACAAACTGGAAAAGATGGGTTGGAAGCACCAGGTGCTATATATACAGCTGGGGTTGATTGTGAATGACTCGCAGGTGTGAAGCGATAGGTGAGCAGCAGGAGAAGTAGGTCAGCCACTTTTACCTGCCACTCACACACATGCACACAACGAGGGGGAGGGGAAAAGGACACAGGAGCAGAAGACAGGGAGGCACAGCTAAGACCCTGACACGAAAAACACAGAAGCAGTTAGCGAGTGAGTCATGAAAAAATGACAAGTGCAGCCTAAATCCCTAGATCCCTAGATGCATTATTGACAAAAACCATTGACTTGGTCACAAATGTGGCATTTTGTAAATAAAACCATGTAACCTGCAACTTTTCCAAAATAATGGACAAAACTATTTCTATCAAACCTGGATTGACACAAATCACTCACTCACCTTCTACGGCTTTATCATTCACCTGAGGGTCACAGGGATGCTGATGTCTAATCCCAGCTCACACAGGGTGAAGGGTGGAATACACCCTGGACAGGTGGCCAGTCCATTGAAGGGCCATATAGAGACAAACAACCATTCGTTCTCACATTCACACTTATGGGCAATTTAGAGTGTCCAGTTTGCCTAATCCCCAAATCTGCATGTTTTTGAACTGTGGGAGGAAGCCAGAGGCCCAGGAGAAAACCGCACGAATCACTTTTTATGATAATTGCAGCACAATATATTCAGAGAGCTATATGCTTTGAAAATGCTCAATTCTTCACAGCAAATACTGGCAGATTGAAAGCACAATTTCAAAGTGTCCTTTTTTAATGCCTTAGCAAACTATTATGAACAAGTTCTCCTCAAATTAAAAATGTTTATTCAACATGATGAACTGTCAAATAAACCTGTGTAACTGTACTTCTTGGAACAATGGTAAAATAATACAATTTTGATACTTTTCATACTGCAGGTGTGAAGGAGTGTCTTAATAGCCATCACACAGTGGAATGCTTTGTGCCTTTTCTGAGAAGTGAATGTTGGAGTTAACGGTGTACAGCTGCACATGGGGGCTGTTATTTCAGGTAAAAGAAATTGAGTTGCTTTTCATGAGAAAATGGGAGAAGTGTGAGCCATCACACACACACACACACGTTTGTACTTCTATTGTGTCTATGAGGACCCTCATAGACATAATACATTCCCTAGCCCCTTACCCTAACCTTAACCATCACAACTAGATGCCTAACCCTACCCCTTAACTTAACCCTTACCCTAAAATCAAGTCTTAACCCTGAAAAATCCTTTTTAAGGGGTGAAAAAAGTGAGGACCAACCAAAATGTCCTCACTTTGTCAAAAATGTCCTCACCCACTCCAATTTTTGGTCCTCACTCTGCAAAAAGTAGAACACACACACACACACACACTTTGGTTTTCATGATTTCAGAGGACATTGCATTGACTTACATATATTTCCTGGAGACTAACCATAATTGTCCTAACATCATCCTAAATTTAAAACAAGTTTTCACCTTAAAATGTAGTAATTCAAGTAATTATTATCCCCATAATATGGTTATGTAAACAGATTTAGGTCCCCACAACATAAGGAATACCACACACAAACACACTTAGTTTAATGTAGTTTAAAGAAAAAAAAAAGCCAAGCGGTTTAGCTGTCTGCCACTATAGCACTGTCAATTTATAGGGTAATGTTACTATTTATAATAATATTTTTTTTAATAGTAGCTTTTTAATCGATATTCTCTGCAGACAATTTTTGGTCAAACATCATTGAATTTTGAGTTAGAAGTTGAGTTAGATTTAAAAAGGAGTGAATACATAATCTCGCTTTAAATGTTGTGATCACACATATTTTCTGATGTCTGTATGGGTGTTTGTCATAGATAACCTTAGCATGTCTTTTGTAAGAGTTCACATTGACAAGTTGTAACCAAGTGGCTACCAGATTTGATGCCACCCAAAAGAATCTGTACTCCCATTTTAAAGCCTTGAGATCTGTGATTTGGCCAGCACCATTTTGCATTTGTGACATTTTGCATTTTAGCTCTATGTTACACTGGTATTGTCTAATCAGTGCCACATTGCAGCTGGCATCTGTGAACTGTCACCTAGCATCTACTTGGCGATACCAGCTGTAAATCACACTGGTGTCCACACATACTGTATATGCCATACATTATTGGTTGTTTTCTTCTAAATAGGAACACAATTTACAAACTTACAAATGCACATTTTGTTCTGTCATGTCTGATACCTTTTTTTTATCCTGTTCTGATTGTGAATTGCTGCAGAAAAGCGTGTGATTTGTGGCATTTATGTTTTTATCAGAGCAAATGGGCAGCACCTGCAATTTCATATATAATGATAATAAAGCGATCTGAATTCCAAAACCTGAGACTCATGATAGACCTTTAAGGAAATGTTTACTGGTGTTATAAATCAAGTGCAAAATAGGCTCATTTTCTCATAAATTTCCATTCAAGTGAAACTCTTTTGCAACAAGTCTCCCCCAGGTGGCAATACAATATGTTCTTTCTCTTTGATTAAATTCACTGGCAAACCAGAAGACCCTACGTGATTCCATAATTCCCCACGGTATAAATAAACACGTATTTGTTTAGTTAGAGACGTACAGTTGATTTTGTGTTGTGATCCACATGCAGTATATAATACTTGACACAGGAAGACAAAAAAAAAAAAAAAAACCATGTCATATTGTGCTGTTGGATAAAGTTTGTGTTTGGATCAGATGTCCGTCATCTACCAAATATCCTGTACCAAATATAGCAGCACAAATAATGTAAAGTCAAACTCTAATCACAAATATAGCAAAGCCTGCGAGCCAGTTCAGGCAGACAAAGCATTCCAATTTGGTGGTCTATTTAAACTGCAATATTTCCCATCCATCTCTCTTTGATTGTTATTCCATTTGCCACCTTGTTTTGGGCATCAATGCTTGTACTCCACCCCCAGCACCACTACAGCACTGTAGGCTCCACGGGGGGTTAAGGTGTTTGTATATTACTCCCCATCGTAGTCTATTGATTTCAAACTCTTACTTGTTTTCCTGCTGCAATCAATATTTTAAACATGACTTGTGTGACTGAATGGGCAGCATGTAGCCAGGTGGAAGGAAAGTGGGCTTGTACCTGGAGGGTTGCCAGTTCAAATCTCACGACAAGTCAAAGGCTTAAGTGCCCCTGTGCAAAATATGCACTGCTCACTGCTCACTGCTCCTGCACCTGGTCTGTTTGTTGATTACTGGTGTGTAAAATGGAGACTATCACTATCTCTGACTGGTGTTTGTGTGCAATTATATGTTTTAATTTGTGTATGACCACCCCTATGTGTGTTAAACTTCAACATGGTATGGACTCTACAAATTGCCAGGGGGTGCCTTAACAACAGGTCCTTTAAGGCTTTAAGGATGAGATACATTTCAGTAAATCCTGTCAGTATTTACTGGCCACTGTTACTTCCTTTCTCATTTGATACAGACCTGTGCTCAGACCCTGCAGAACCATGGGTAATGAAGGTGCTGCCAGCTGCAAATTCATTCATAGATCATCTGGTGATTTTATTAATGCATGAAGACTTGCTGGGTAGACCCACACCTCGCATCCACCCCGGGAGACCATGATTAATGGTGTTCCCCCAAACTACATCAGTTAGCCAGTGCTATCTGATATTTGTCTTTACAAGATCGTATCGACTTTTTGGGAGATCATGCAGAAAATGAACTGTCATGTGCGCAGGAGCTTGCTGAACGAAGGGCGGTAATACCCTCGTTCTGTGGGTGAACAGAAACAAGCCTCGGCATGGAAAAAGATACCACAGTGGTAGATGTGCAGATGATGGTGCACCTCCATGGTCTGGAGAAATCTTACTTTTCCTTTAATAAGTGTGACTCTCTGCTTCTTTTATGGAAATATTTCAAACAGACCTCTCAGCAAGGATATTTCAACATATAAATCTGTTCCAGTGTTTGGTTACAACACCAAATGACATAATTATTTTCCTTTTCACATGTAGATGAAAGATGTTCCCCCTAATACTGACAGCATATTTCATCTTTGTACTCTGTAAATGGCTATTTAACATCTAAGACAATCCTCTAACACCATTTAATTTCAAAGAGGTTTTCTCTCCCCTTTGTAGCTTTTTATTCATTGGAATGAACAGATTGTGTAGCAACATATTACATGGTCATCTTTACATAATGATATGCCTGTTGTTTATATGCAGTCCATTTCAAAGAAATGGTAAATCCTCCTATAACTGATACAATACAATACAAATGAACCTTTGATGTTCTGCAAATCCACTGAATAGAAACAAGTTCTCTTTAAAATGTACTCAGTATGTTGCACATAAAATTCAAAAGTTTCATTTGGGTCATTTATTTGTTACCTATTTAAGATTTCCCATTTCGATTGTAGGATTTTGTAAGAACATGGCAGCCTCTGTAGGGCTGACCTGGCTTCCACTTTGAACATACAAGGCACATTTTGAAATAATGAAAAACAACAAGGTCGTTTCACATTTTAGCTTCAATTTCTTTCAAATGAAAACAATTTCAAACAAGGAAAGGCAGCTTTATTTGTAAAACACATTTCATACACAAGGACAACTCAGTGTGCTTCATATAAAAATAAAATCTGAAACTTTAAATGTACAATTTGGACTAAACCCAACAATACAACTACAGAGTACAGAATAATAGATAGAAAAAAAATAAAATGTAGCACATATGATAGTGCAGCATGAACAATAATTAGGGTCTGAGCAACCCCGAAGTAACTGAAGGAGTTGTTTATTTTAAAATTATTGAAAGATTGTACAGTGCAGCAAAACATTGATATTTAAAGTGCTTTAAAATAGCTCACTCATAAACAGATATGGGAAATGTTTTTAACCTTCTGTAGATTTAAAAAAGACAAATTTCACTGAAAGTTTACATACTAAACCTTTAAGCATTTAAGCATTTCTTTCTTCAACTGCAGTGTCATTTGTATAATGTGATGATCATATTTCAGAACAACCTGGGGTTGTGTTTACTTAATTCACATATCTCCAAATCTAGTAATGGGACTCAGCAACCAATGAGCAAAGCAGGGAGGAAAAAAGGAAGGCAGTCCTCTGACTGAGGTAATTCACATCTGCCCAAGAGGCTGGAATGACTGCTTTGGAAAGATAATCATGCCTGGTAACATCCTGCTACAGGAACACTAGGAGTTTTATCAACAAACCACCTTCCTATTTGCCGATACGGTGGGTTTTGAAGTGTGCAGGTGGAGAGGCGGGGAGTGTCATTACTGGAGGGTCACTGTTCAAATGATAACCCAACCCACTCTTCTATTCCTTCCATTTTATTTATACTCTCCACTCGGTTGCATACTCCATGAGATAAACACATTGGTTCCCTGGCTTTGGGAATCAATTTGATTTTGGTTTCCTCTTTCTGAATACCTCATGGAACCTGTGGTGCAGCTCCGTTCTGGGGCCTAAAGGGTTGCTCTCTGTGCCTGCCCTTCTTTCCTTCAAACAATGAAAAAGTCGGTGGTGATTAACTGTGACACACCAATAAACATCATTAACTCACAGGCATAGGTAGAGATGATGCCACAATCTCTCTCCATTCTGCCTCACTCTGCTTCCCTCCTGGGTTTCAGTCTTTGGTAGTGGCCAGAACTATGCCATTATTCTGGATGAGAATTGATCTTGTAAGAGCCTGTAAAGAAGACTGACAGGACAGCCAGGTCCAAAAGCCTCTCTCTATAAAGTAAGGAACATTGTGAAAATAATTAGTGGGATGCGGCTAACCTTTGTGATTTCTACTTAATAAACATCATAAATCTTGTATTACATGTTGTCATTTGGCTGTAAATGCTTCAGACAGTAGCTTTTAGACACAAAATATTCTTGTCAGAGCTGAGAGAAAAATTACTGGGTTCAGTCAGAATACAGTACATGATTGCTTCATTTGATATACATAACAGGTTGGTTTCTAATGTCCTGATAACTACTGACCCGGACAACTATTTTGACTTAAAGCATCAAAATGTAGGATTTTGACCTTCAAATAACCTCTCCAAGATAATTTTGAGTGGGTCTGCACCCTCTGCATTGGCACTATTTTCAGGGTGGCGCAAAAAAGAACAGCAAGATCCCACTACTTTATATATTTATCCCTACATGACTGATGACTTTAAAAATATAATGACTTCAAGTGATAAATTAATTACTGATTAGTGGTTATAATTAATTCCTCATATTTATGTAAACCTGCTAACCATCCGATGAATCAGGTATACAACTCATGTTAGATGGGTTGAGAGTTGCATAAAAATGTATTTATGTCACAGGCAAAGGCTTCTGAGGCTGGTTTGTATTGTATTATAATATTCTCACCAATTGGTGAAAATCCACTGTTGCTTGAGTAGTTCTGTCCCTACAAAGACAGGTTGACAGGGTTGAAAACAATTAATTATGTCAACATTATAGTTTCTGTCTAAATAGAATTGCAATTTCATCAGAAATAGTCAAAAAAGGATTCATGCATGAAAGGAAATTCAGACCTGCTGGGAAATATGTGAGGTTGAAGGTGCAGTTGTTTCAACTAATGACCTCTTGAAGTTTTTTTCCCATTTTTCTCAAGATCAAGCAATCAATATTATTGTTTGTTAGCGATGAACATAATCAATCATGGTCAAAACCACACAAACACAAATGAAAATACAATGACCTTGTACTATGAGCTCATTTTAATTAGTTTACCCTTTACCATGTGCGTTTGATCCTCATGAGTGTACATTACAATTTCATCACACTGTCCAGCCCTGTTTTCAAAAGTCAGTTTATTAGGACAAGCACTGGCAAGTGAAGGAATATGGATTTGTAACATCTGCAGGTTATCTTTTACCTGAAACCATTCTGAATTAACTTTATCTGACACAGACCATTGTCTTTGTTTAAATATACATTATCTTGTTTAACTCGCCTGTTTACTCCCCCGACTTCTTTGGTTAAAGTCCAAGAGTGGCTGTGCAGCTGAATTAGCCTGATTACCACAAACACTGATTAGTAAAGACCTTTACCAGAAAGTCCAACAGTGAGCTGACATGCACCAGTTTTTCTCACAGCAAGCTGAATAACTCAAGGTGAGATCAATAGGCAAGGCCTTTTCTACATGAGGCCAGTCTCCAGCGTGGCTCTTCCCATAAAGAGCCTTTATTTACTGCTTGCTCGCATTGTGACAAATGAACTCAGCATGGGCCCATTAATGTGTAATTAGAGAAAAGAATGAGACAAATATTTAACAACACAATTGTTTCTGCTCATTAGAGTCTCTTCAATGGAGAATTATTAATGGTTTCCAAGTTTAAGTTGCAGTGATGGGATCAGGTTCGAGGGAAAGGTTCAAGTGTGATTTATTATTTTAAGCTACACTCTTGAGACATACTGAACATAAAGATTATTTTACTATTACTGGTATTTAATTCATTTTTAATAGTAGAATTGAGAGAAATTGTTGAGATAGATAAAGTTATAATATGTAACATTTCTGCATTAACATATTTACAAATTATGAGGCTAATAAACAGGTTCTGTTCTGGGACAAATCCCCAGAAAATCATATAAGTGAAGAAGGAAGTATTCAGTATTGCTAGTCAGTCAGTGTGTTGTCTGTTTTTCACTAATGATCATGATTACTTATTGCCAATTCCTGCATATTCAGCTGCCAAAGTTCTTCCCATAAATTGAAAACAAACCAGATGAGACAACAATTCCTCTGAGCTCATGTTGCTTACTGACATTATCAACGTAGGTTTTTTGTTTTGATTGAGAGACCCCGATGGCATGAATTATATACTGTACATTTAATTGCATTCTTTAAAAAAATGTAATCTAAGACAGCAAGGGCTTCACAGGATAAAAATACAAGAAAAAAAACCCCAGAACTCCCAACCATCAGCCCACCCCTTCATCATCAACCATCCACATAAAACCAACACATAAAACCGTCAAATAGGAAAATGAGATGAGGAATTGAGGAAAATGAGGAAGTGAGGAAGTGCTAACATGGATCCCACTGTCAATGACAAGGTAAAGGGGCGGGGGGTGCTGGTGCCTAACTCCAGCTGACATAGAGTGAGGGGCAGGGTACACCCTGGACAGGTCGCCAGTCCATCACAGGGCCACATAGAGACAGACAACCATTCACTCTCGCATTCATACCTATGGGCAATTTAGAGTGTCCAATTAACCTAATCCCCAAATCTGCATGTTTTTGGACTGTGGGAGGAAGCCGGAGTGCCCGGCAGGAACCCACGCACCACGGGGAGAACATGCAAACTCCTTGCAGAAGGCCCCTGTTCCAACTAGGTTGTGAACCCGGGACCTCTTGCTGCAACCAAAAGACTTATGAATTAGTAATAAAAGTCCTCCTCTCTGCATCAGCATGGATGCCATTGCTAGAAGGAATCATGTAAAAAAAAGTTGGTGCATCCATAAACAGGGTTTGACGTGAAATATAGGAATAACACACACAGAGCCTATATATAGAGAACATACTATCAAGGTCCCTATCAAAGTCATACTTTGATAGGGACCTGGGGTAAATTTATCTGCTCTACTCCAACATCTTTATCTTTGTAAACAGACAGAAAAGCTCACACCACTGCAGTAAAAGAAGAAAAAATAACTTTTATAACATGTTACAGGGGTTACATACAGGAGATGATGCCCTCACTGTCCAGGACTTAACAGGTAGGGAAGTTTGAACTGTCTAAATTAGACTCAGACAACAGGGTCTGGCAGCAGTGGGCTGGTTACCATCACTACCCTTATCTTTCTCATGTTGGTCTGATTAAAATTAATGCAGCAGTCTGGTTGGGCTGGCAGTGGTGAAGCTTCCCCATGTGTTGTAATGCTTAATTCATACACTGGTTGTGTGTGTGCATTTTTATTCTACTTAATCATGTTGTTGGGCTAAAATTTGTTAAAACTGAACACTCAATGAGTTAATCCAAGAAAAATGAAAAACATGACTACCAGATAAATATTATTACTTCTTTAGGACTCAATTAAACTCATGACAGTTATTTACTGAGAAAAAGATGTGCTTGCTGTTGAGGAAAAAAAATCTGTTGATCGAATTATGGCAGCTTTTGACATTAAATAAAATGAGAGTAAATAAAACCACATTTTTCTCAACAGCACTGTAGCTGTCAACAGTCGTACAGCAGGCCCCGAGGCTACACTGCTGAATGTGCAGCAGTGTTTGGGCGAAAAAGCAACATTCAGTCAATTACATTGTGCAAGTTTTTTATCACTTGGACTGTGGCTTTTTAGCATTTGTCAGTTATCCCAGAACAATACTATGGTACATATTGCAAAAAGCTTGGTCTACCCAAGCATTTAGGTACTAATGACTAATGATAATAATGGTAGTAAATGATATTTGCACTGTGGCTTGAAAACCTTGGAAAAAAAAAATACAATTTGGAAATTTATCAATTCACACATGCAGTAAATGGGAAAACCCAGAAAGAAGAATAATAATACATATATTTGCACAGGTGAGATAAATAATTAGAGATATGCTTTTAATACATTTAATAAAACAGAAGAGTATAGGTAAAAGCACAAAATAGAAACAAATGGTTTTATTCCCCACAAAAAAAAAAAACAACAATATTTTCAAAAATCAACACATACATTCCACAGCAATAGAGCAGGATTTTATTTCGGCTGTTCTCTATTGTGCAACACTGCAAGCTGAAAATGAACTTGTAGATAATTGGCTTATACAGTCACATCACTTTGTAGCTCCTGTCAACAGCAATAGAATCCGAGCAGCAGAGATAACTAAGGATAAATTTAATGAGCAAAAAACAAAACTGCACTTATACAACACCCTTGCATTTTCCCAAATGAACCCGGCACCTGGGTCTTCAGTCAATGCCTTGCAATCAATACTTGGACCATGCTGAAGCCAACATTTTCAGATGATACCAGGTATAAATCATTTATGTCATGGCTGAGATATTGACCTCAAAATGCACACACACACACACACACACACACACGCACACACACACTAGTTTCCATGACTTCAGGGGACAGTGCATAAATCTACATTCATTTCCTGGAGACTTACTCTAATCCCAACCCTAACACTAGCCCTAACCTAAGCCTAAAACATGTCTTCACCTTAAAACGAAGTAATTTATTCAATGGGGACTTGATTTATGTCCCCATAAGGAAGACAAGTCCCATAATGTGACTGTGTATACAAATTTAGGTCCCCATAACATAAGGAATACCAGGGACACATACACAAACATGGCCTACAGAGACTAAAATCCATATGTGTATTTAGGACCACTGTTATACTAACATGAAGTGCCACCACTATTTATAGTCCAGTCTCTTATCTACATTCTTTTGCCACTTACGCACAGGAAAAAAAGGATCAATTTTTGTTCCCCCCCTGGGACATCTCTTCTGGGCTTAGCCAGGGTTACACATGTACTAAAATGTTCCTCATTGAATTGCTAATCATTTAGCAAATAAGGGTGGGCCTCTCTCAAGGAAAAATAATAAGGAGGAACCTGCACAACAAAACCTTAATGAGGTTTTTCCCGCGCTGCACCTGTAGAGGCACAGGTCTGTGTTGCAGCAATGTCATTATGCAGTAATTAAACTGAGACTGCTATTTCACTGTGTTGTCAGTGTATATGGTTTATTTGCATAACCAACTTGTTATGAACAAACAAGACAAGATGAACATGCAGTGATGAGTGTGACCAGATTGTTTTTTTAAAGTTCAATGCTGTGAAGGCAGGTATGAGTGAGGTGCAGTGAAGGCACTTCAGTGTCAACAGTGTTCAAAACTTACTGGCAGGCAAAACTATGAATTATTAAAGTGATAGCCTATTCTACAAGCATGGGATACAACTCAATTCAGTTTTTTTTCCAATTCAATTCAATTTTATTTGTATAGTGCCAAATCACAACATACATTATCTCAAGGCACTGTACATAGTAAAGCTGAAACCTTTACAATATTACAGAGAGAAAATAAACCCAACATCTCACGTAATGAGCAAGCACTAGGCATCAGTGGAGAGAAAAAAAACTCAATTTTAACAGGGAGAAATCTCTGACAGAACCAGACTCAAAGACGTAAGGTTGAAAAGAAAAAAAAAGGGGACAGAGGAGAGGTGGGGGACAGAAAGGGGTACAGAAAGAAAAAAGAGGGAGGGAGAGACAGAGGAGAGAGAGCAGGAGCAAATATATAACAGTTGTATCAGGTTTAGACAGGACAGTTCTGAATCTGTTATATCATGTTTATAGAACTACAGTGTCATTTATACAAGCAGCAGCAGAAATTGTTGATAATAATTATACTTGTAATCATAGTATAATAATAATGGCAATATTAGTACTTTTGATAATGATAGCTGGATCTGGATCCTGCGGCCTACAAGATGAGAACACACACACAGAGAAGACAGGAAGGAAAGGCACAAACTTCTGAGAAAGAGAACAAGGTTTATGACATGTAATAAAGTCATATTCATACCCTGAGTGTGAGGGAGTTCATGTGAGTGCACCACAGGAATTCCACCAGCAGTCTAGGTCTATAGCAGCATAACTAAGAGATGGTTCAGGGTTCCTTGAAACAGCTCTAACTATAAGCTTTATTAAAAAAGAAGGTTTTAAGTTTAACTTTAAATACAGAGAGAGTGTTCACCTCCCAAACCGACACTCAGTGGATGGTAATGAAGCAGGGTCAACTGCAAAAGGTTTTAAAGTTAAAACACTGAGAAAAGGGAACTGTCCATCCATCCATCCATCCATCCATCCATCCATCCATCCATCCATCCATCCATCCATCCATTGCTTTAGCCAATCCCAGTTGAGATTTGGCTAGAGGCAGGGTCACATCCTTTTTTTAGGGGCAGCATACAGCTATTCACAATTACATTTACACAATTTTGATTGTCTGATTTAACTAACCCCAAGCTGCATGTTTCTGGACCATAGGAGTAAACTACAACATGGAGAAAGAGAGGGAGAGATGGTGCAATGTACAGAACAAACTCCAAAGAAAAAGAGAAATTTTCTGGGTGAGACCCACTCACAACAGCAGGATAATTGTTAGAGGATTTTGCTGAGGTGGTGGCTTCTGGCTGGAGCATTGACAGGATAGTCGCCCATTTACTCCCTGCGCATTCTGCTGAGTTTCTTCTGCTGCATCCACACATGAGCTCACTCAGACATTATGTGGAGATTAGACCAGTAAGCTGTCAGGAAAATCTCTGAGGAGTAACTTACGTGGACATTTCTATTCACACATATGCAACCCCTGGGCAATCTCCAGAGAAACTCCAGAAAAAGTCCAGAGAAACTCCAGAGTCCAATGCATGTCTGAGCAGACAGAAAAGACTAAAAGGCACAAGGGGTAAGGAAATATGCAGGCAATCACAAAGGCAAAAAATAAAAAGAAATATAAAAAAATTATTTATTTAAATTAAACAGGAAGTGCTGAATCCATGTGAAGACATACAGAGTAGCAGATTCTGACCAATTTAAACTTTCCTATTGTGTCTTCCTCCTTGCATGCACACAAAGCAAACCAGCTGTCTTGTTTGGTAGACACATTTGTTGCAAAGTTTTTAAACTAGAGCAAACACACAAACTCAGTCCCAAGAGAAGTCATACATTTGCAAAAACCCTTTAGCAAGCTGGGGACTATGTCCTAATAGCATTCAGCTGCACTTGGCAATCCATCATGGAGATGGCAATCTTGATCTGTCCCCTTATACCACAACAGACTTAACTGTCATGCACGTTTATGCACCAAGTATTTCAGGACTGCTTGGAAACACAACACAACACAACACAACACAACACAACACAAGTATTATAAAATGCTTCAATCGTGATTTAATAAGTAATATAATACTTTAAAACGGTGTTTAATCACTCCTGCAGGCCAGATACACAGAATGGACTTTGGAGAAGGTATGACATTAAAAAGGAACAATCTACAGTTTGTTTGGATGGCTCAATAAGAACAATGACAGGCTGATGATGGAGTCTCTATGTGTTGGATGGACTGGCGACCTGTCCAGAGTGTACCCCGCCTTTCACCCTATGTCAGATGGGATTGGCACCAGTGGCCCCATGACCCTGAGTGGACCAATAATACCAAATAATAAAAAAAAGAAGTGATAGTGACAAAAACAGAGGAGTTGTAATCCGTTGCTGTATAAGGTTGAATCATCTTTAAATCAAAGAGTGGAAATAAACTTTGCGGTATTAATCTGATTGCAAAGCCCACTGAACTGAACAGGACTGGTCTGAACAGTAGATGAGTCTGTCATGGAGAATGTTTGTAGATAGACATACAGATATACGGATAGACAGAGCATGGGTAAAAATCTGACAAAAGATGTCAAAATGAAAAATAGTTCAATTTCTTTTCGTCTCTAGTTTTTTTTTTTTTTTTTTTTAACTTTCCTTCCTTTTCTATGCAGGAAAATAACTTTTTTTTGCATTTCCTTTCTTTTGATTTGCCCACATGAGGAAGACATCCTTTATTCTCACACTTCTGCCTTGACTTAAGTGACGTTTGTTCAAACGCATGTAATATTTTCTTTATTTTCGCCTGATTGTGTTGTTAAGAAACCAAACTCGGTGAGAACAGAGAGCAAGGAGAATATTCTGGATTTATCCATCCTTGTGCCTGCACACTTAAGCCGTCATTGCTGCTGCCACACTAAACCTTTGCTAACTGAACCTGAGATATCTGGATGGGTGGCACTGATGCAGGTGCATGCTACAAATAGTGCTCTCTCGTTGGACTCGCTCTCAGAGATGCCATTTTGCCGTGAAGAATGCATATATGCAAATATGAGACAAGAAAATTGATTACTTGAAAAGGCACCTGTGGTTTCAGGCTCAAAGATATATTCAAAAGGGGAAATAAAGTGAAGTGAGCGATCATTTAGCTGATGCTGATGCACAGCTGTATGGAGAGAGGGAGGAACACTCTCTGAGAGAGTTTTGTAACCTGATAAGTTGGCATGAAATCAAAAGCAGACTAGAAAGTATATTGTATGTGCAGGTATGCAGCACTCAAAATTATCAAGATTATAAGCTTAATTAGCTTTGGAATATAAATTGAATGTCAGAGCACATTATAGCACAGTAGAGCAGCAATTAATGCCATTCAAGGTAAATGTGTATTTGGGTCTGAAGCTACCCACTTAATTTTCAGGCATTTTATATGTCCAGTTTTAGGTTTAAAGGATTTCTCTTCTACCTGAGGACATGTATAAAAGAAAGTTGCTACATCACCTGCTAAGATAATTTTTGAAAGTGATAATCAAATAGAGGCTCATTAAAATGGGAGGTAGTGCTGGAAACCCGTGGAGAGATATTTATAGTCTTCCTGCTGAGGCTTGCTGCAAATTCATCTTAAATATAAAAATGTAGTAGTATTATTAGTAGAAATAAGTATCATTATTTCTCTAAAAAATATGAATATATATATATACACATATATATATATATGAATATATATTATCTTCTCTGGTTGTTCAACTTACCTATTTATGTACTGATCAACCAAAACTATTAAAACTGATCAGCTTTTACATAATATACTGTGCAGTTCAATCAATGGTGCAGCCAGAACCCCCCCCCCACACCACAACCCCCCCCCCCAATCAATGGTGCAGCCAGAACCCCCCCCCAACACCACAACAAGAAAAGCATTATATAAATACAAACCATTTGCCATTGTAACTGTTAATAAAAATGTTTCAACTATGTTCCTGTCAAAACTGAGATCTTGTGCTATTGACAAAGAGCTGAAACTAGCTATTGAGACCATTATCTCTGAAAATGCTTACTGACAGTGTAAATCAAGTTGGAATTTGGCTTATTTTGCAGTAGACCAGTGGAGTCGCCACAGGAGGCTACTATAATATTCTACCTCTACTTTTTATTCATAGTCTATAATAATTAGCAACAGATTATAAAAGTAAAACTTCTGGGTGCTTTCATGACTGAATGAAGACTGAGATGTGCAAAATGTGTTGCTGTACAGATGGGGCAGCAGCAAAGTCATTACTGCGCAGATTAAGTCTGTCAACCCAAAGATTATTGCTCTGCACTGCGTGCTGCATCAGCAGGCACTGGCATCCAAAAGCATGGAGTCAGATCGGCGCTCCTTTTTAAACACAGATGTGACTGTGGTCCATTTTGTGAAGTTGAGGCCATTGTAATTATGTTTGTTTGGACAATGTTGCATGGAGCTGGATGTCAGACATGACGAGCTGCTCTATCACTCTAAAGTGCGTTGTTTTCCTGACAGCTGAGTTTTCTTTAGTAGATGTTGAGCTACACAGAATAATATCAGAGTTTTCATAGCATCTATGAGTACAATTACTAGAAAGCACTGTATAAACATAATCGGTAGAACGTAGACTCATATCTGTAGCTTTGGACTCATGCCAGATGAATAAGGTGTAGCATCCTACTGTGTAGTAATCCCTCACCTTTCTCAAAGGGACTCATCCACACAAGCAAAGCAAAGCACAATTTTATTCTGTCATGTGGGCACAAGAGAGCGACACACAGCCTCCTATAGAGTGCTGAAAGTGGCTGGATGCACTGTTAGCTCTGAACAAAGGTGACTGTTCTCAACCAGCCACTCACTGCAGATGAAATTGGGGTCGCACTCTTGACCCTGGCACAGGCCTCTGTGACTGGGACTTAGATTTAAAAAGGCTGAGTATGTGTGCAAGAAAAGAATAAGGAAGTCAAGGAGGTTGAGTGAAACCCTAAATACATCACGTGTGTCCGTGTGCTGGCATGTTCGAATGTGTGAACTTCATGCCTTGACGGCATAAATAAAAATAAATGATTGTAATGTCTCTGAAGTAACTGTGCAATTATCGCCCCATGCATGTCTTCATTCCATCTGCAGTTTCTTTGTGCTCAGGATGTGTAAGCTTTGCTGCATAAGAACTGCCTGACAAAGAGGTATTTAGTCCATAAGCCTCTGTCTCATCAGACCATGGAAGCTTATTTCCCAAGTGTTTTCTGCTCACTCTGTGTGACGCAGAGTTCACCCACACACTATGCCATGTTTGTTTGTATGTAGCACAGTGATCATCCATTTATTGAACTGCTGGATCCTTTCAGTCACACAACACCAATAACACTTATTTTTGTAAGTGGACTATGTTAGTGTGCAACCAATGATTAAAGATGATTTTGAGTGTTTAAAAAGTATTGTAACAATTTCTCAGTCATTGTTTTATGGTGCATATATTTTTCTCATGTGGAGCTTTTATTCACTGACCAACATTTGCACTGAGCTGGCAGTTTTACAGTCCATAAATAAACTCAACACTGGTTTGTGGTTGATGTGAAGACACTGATTCTGACTAAAACAAATCCGAATTCCTCTACTGGATTTTGTTTTATTATGTGTTGTTGAACATTTAATAAATATGCACTAATCTTATATTCTCTTTAATTAATCTGCCAATACTGTGAATGTATACACATTTCACAGGTGAAAATATTTATCAATTAATAAAAAGCACATTTTTTCTTTTAACTTTGGTTTTTGTTAGTCAGACAGAATCATTTGCAATTTTGGAAATTCATCAGGTTTCTTTTCTTTTTTTGGTAATGGTCCAAACAACTGTCAGATTTATTCAGATACTGTACCTATAATTGTGATGATGTAATTGCTCATACTTTTACTTACACATCTACGTGCTTCTGTCCATGTGTTTGTGTTCATGTTCCTCTGATCTCAGGCCAGCTGTGGCTATTAGCTGAAGGCTTCGCCTGTTTAGGCGTCCAGGTCAGTGTTCTGATCTAATCTGGAGGATCTGTGTCTGATGAGGTCTGTGCTGTAAACAGAGTGGGCCAGACAGAGCCAGTTGCAGAAATCACGAGGCTTGTGAGCAGTGGGAATGGAGTGGGCAGGCAGACATTAGCACAAGGGTAATTGCCGTACCCATAGCAGCCCACTGAATGACATCTAATATTGCTGGGGAGGGCAGCTAACTATTACCTGGTGCAGAATAAGAGCTTTTTCTGACGGCCACTGAAGTCCAATTGGGCTTGAAAATGGTTAATCATACACCACAGTTGACCAATTTAGCCTCCACATACTGTTGTGTCTGAAAAAGGTGCAGCAACTACATTAATGATTGTCCTTGAGATTTTTCATACATTGATGATCTTCCATAGACGATGAACTGACAGGTGGATTGTTAGGGTAGAGGACTGACTGCTGCATTTGTGGATATGGCGCATTGCAGAGGCTCATATGCCTGATAATTGGAGGCCTTTGGTGACTCCATTTAGGCGTAGGCTTCTTCAGCTTTGCATGGATTTTATCATAGTACAAAATAATGAGCTTTATAAGCAAAATGTGCTTTGTGTTTGTTTGCAGCGTGTTTCATCATTCGATAGTGATTCATTTTGACATTAAACGTGCTTTGAAGAAAAAAAAAACACTTGGTTTTCAGAAAACATAATTTCTTTAATGCACCAAGTGTCACAGCCAATGTTTGCAGAGTTAAAGATTCTGTATCTAATGAATATATCTCCACAGGGAGTGCACATACAGATCAGAGATAAACATATGCTGCGAAAGAAAGTGAATCACTGAAGCTGTATGTTGGATGATGAAACCGTTACTTCTCAGCTAGTGTTTTCGGAAACCACCTAACTGTATCTTTTTTTTTATTACATTCGGATCTCATATCCTAAACACAAATAAAGCACTGGATTAAAGACACGAAATTAATGTAATTTAGTTTGCAATTTTTTTGGTTGTCCACATAACGGTGACTATTTTGTTTGCAGAGCCAATTGCTGCAACTCCTTTTGAATGCAGACTCTCAATTGTGCATGCCAAAAAAAGCTTCAGTCAGTCCACAACCCCATTTGCTTCATACCCTCCGGATCATCTCTAAAGCTGTTCTACAGGCTCTGGTTTGTTGTAGATGTGGGCTTTTATTCAGGTTTTCTAAAAAGTAAATAGGCAATTTGAATTCACAATGGTCAAAAGCTTACTCATGTTGGACATTTTAAACCTTATTGTGACTATGGCTGCAGTTTCAGTTCATAAAATGCCTGAAAATTGATTGCTTCTCCAGAATGTGTATTTCTCTCTTCTGTTCCCATGCTTGTACCTTTACTGTAAACTTTTAAAGGTACAGTGTAGATTTTGTAACATATAATGGTCAGACTTCTGACTGCAACAAAAAGAGGACTCTGAAACCTGTGAAGGAACTATGATTATCAACATGCACATGAAGTTTCATACAATCCAAATGTTTGATTTTGGTTTATGCCTCAAGTTCATGTGGGTGGGGTCAGTTGTCTTCATTTGCATATACGCTTCAACTTCCAAATGCAGAGCACAAGGTTGGCTAAAAGCAAACTATTTTTAAAAATAAATATCCAGCTATTCAAACAAATGTACAGGTAGTATATTTACTTTACATCGATAAACTGTTGACAATGTAACACACTGACAAAATAGAGCTTCCAGTAGCTTATTCTGGATTTTCTCATCAGTCTCCTGCCCCTTGTAGTCTCAACTCAGCTGCTTAGCTCCTTTTCTTGATGGCCTGGACTACAGTTTGACCACTGTCTCAAAAAACAAAAAACACTGCATACTTTCAACACATGAGTAATAATGTGATGCTGGAGAATAGTTGTGGTCATAACACTGTGGCATTTTGACTGGGGCATCATTTTGGCCTTGTATCAATTTGAGCACTCATTTGCCTTTTGTCTATGTCTGGCCAGCTTCTGTGGGTACACCACAGCTCTATGGAGATTGTCATAAGGTAAGATCACTTCCCACTGGATTAGAGAAGGAGGCTTCAGTAACATGATTGTAGACAATTCTGTCAGTCAGCTAAACCAGGCAGCATCTGGCATGGAATTGGAGGTGAGGAAGACATGGTGTAAGATTATCAAAAGGAGCAGAGGGCTGTGTAAAAGCAGAGGCACACCAAACACCAACAAGTAAAATGTTGGGGTGTGTGGGGTCATTAGGATTGAAGAATGAGTGGTAGCATGATGATTAAAATGGATGGAGCCCGCACAGATAAAGAGATGTGGATCTGACAATCACAAGAGAATTGCATGTCTGTGTCATTAGGTGTGTATAAGAATGAGAATGAGAGACTGCATGTGTGTTTGAATGTGTTTGTACACTGCATGGTGCTCACATGGGAAGTTTCTCCCAGGGGCTATTGTTTGTTTCCTATCTGTCAAATCGTACACAGGAAATATTCAAAACATGTTCAGACAGACACTTTGTTGGTGTTGGTGAACTTTGGAGGTCACACAGTCTTAAGGGGAAATAATGTTTACATGCCAAAGGCTTTATGCTTATTGTATACTAAGTAGTCTGTATGTATAAGTGTACTTTTTCAATTCAGATTTTTTCCTCAATTATTTTACTACCAGCGGGACATAAACAGACGTCACAGGTTTTGATTTGTCATCAGTAATCTAGCTGTCAGTCTGTACATTTGTGGTCCAGGAAAACTGGTACCAGTGTTTCGGATGAGCACTATTCGCTCCTCTACAGCTACTGCTCGGGGAACCTCAGCAGACGTGCAGAATACCAAGTGGACATTTGGCTCACTGCATTTTATCATCTCATACCCTCTCTGAATGAAAATCGGGTTCATGTTATTCACCATGCATAAATAATGAGCAATTCGTTGTCCTGCAGAAACATTAACAACAAACGTAATGACATTACAGACAACTGTCACAATGCACTAGTTCTACATACTGACAAAAGCTTGTCAGCTGAATAATGTTTGTGGAGGCTACTGATTTGTTAAAGTTCTTAATTGATCACACCTGGCTGATTCAAAGAATTCAAACAAAGAAAGAAGACATAAGCAGTTAATTGAATGTAAATAAATGGATTAACTGGATTCCTCTACAGTGAAATATTCTTTATACATAACCCAAGTGGAATTAATTTAAAACAGATACTTAAATATTTTACTTAAATTAAACTTTGAGCAATTTGTACTTTATTTTAACATTTCCATTTTCTGCCACCTATACAGTATAGCACAATACTGCACTATATTTAATTGACTAATTGACACCTACTTTGTGATTATTAGTTACTTCAACATTTTACTTCATCAAATCATATATAAAAGGTGAAACTTTACTACTTTTAGTGTGTTTGTATTATTGTTGCATTTGATAAAACTTCACTGAGCCATTGAGTCCCAACACCTGAAATCTTTTGTAGCTTATATTTTTCTACTCCCTATAATCTGAAATTTCACTGCAGCACTTTTGCCACTATGTTAGGACATCGGAGTTTACCATCAGCTCTCGTTGAAAATCAAAGCCATTCAGTTTGTTGCCCACTGCACAGTTCTAAATGTAGCAGATGAGTCAAATGGTTAGAAGAGTACGATGTCTCTTCACTGAATGAACTGCCCTGTAGCTTATCTTAGTCATCTTTCAAATGTCACCCGCACTCAGAAAAAGTGTTGCTTATTATCACTAGTGCATGTTGATATAATGATTAACGCTGCAGAAATTCATTACCATCAAAGCAAATTTATCTCCACTGACATGCAAAGAGGAGATGATGTCAGAAGTCATGTTTTCAGACTTGTTTGTGTATGCTTTTACATTTCCATCAAATGAAAAGCAAAATGAGTTTTTATTTTATTTTTTTGAGCTGGCACCCAGCTTAATAGAGCATCCACAGTATTTCACCTCACTGCAGCCAATAAAACATCAAACTAACACATCAAAAGCAACGCAACAGTGTCTAATGTAACATATTCACCACACACACTTGCTACAGATCTTTCAAGTTGAAATAAATTCTCACAATGTCAGCATTCATCTCTTATACCTCCAGGATGGCTCTATTTCCTCGGAGGCTTTCCTACACCTTGTTAGGCGGAGAGCTGAACATTGTGCAGACCATGCAACACTGTCAACTTCATGGCTGTCTGAAAATCCCCACAAATCACCTCAAGCATTGGCCACTTTGCTCCTAAATTCAACCCTTGACAACTTTCCAACCCATTTTGCTTCATGTGCCCACAAGAATATAGACCTGTTATTGGTGTGGTTCCTTATGCATCCAAGGGGTGGCACTGTTGCATTTTTAAGATCTGTTTTCCAAGGCAGGACACTATGGTGGTCAGGTTGAGTACCCCACGTTATTTGCAGGCAGAAACCCACTGTTTAGGGAGATCTTGGTTTGTGCACATTGTTTTTCATTCACACACTCACCAAAGACCTTTTAAGGTGCATGCTGCCACACCACTGAAACACAGAAAGGAGAATTGAGAGGAGGAGAAACACATGTGAATTCAGAGACCGTCAGTACTGCACTGTGTTGTCTCCAGGAACAAATTAATATGACAAGTTCTTGTTGATCCTGCCTTTGCAGGCAAATTCAAAATCAATCAGTGTGTGCCAAGACTGGCAATGCTACCCTCCTCCTCCCTCTGCTAAAATCTCCACACAAACAAGTGGCTACTAATTAATTAAAGAATTGTTGCAAATTAGTAAATCAAATTAGTAAGTCCACATGTTTATTATTTAGAAAAGTGCATCAAGAGGGAAAATGTTATTAATATACTAATGATAACTTACCTACTAATGGAAACATATGTAGCATAAAATGTAAGTATATGTCACTATTATTATATCACTATAATGCTCACCATTTATTTTACAATTTAATCTCTTCCCGTGTTGCAGTCTCAAATCAAGGTGTATCGAGCCCAAATTCACAAATCACAGTTTGCCTCAGCTGGGTTTACAGTCTGTTCATGTTGTAACATCATCATTCTTATACTCTGGGTTCCGGTAAGGGACAACCCCCCCCCAAAACACACTTTTTACAGGAAACAAAATGAAAGAAACCTCAGGAAGAGCCACAGAGGATGAATCCCTCATCCAGGACAAACAGAAGTGCAATAGATGTTGTGTGCTCAGAGCAGATGAAAAAACGAAACAACAACATTGTGCTCAAAAGGAAGTCTTCAGAGGGCTTGTTATACAGGTTTATTAAGGTATAAATAACCAGCAAAAACTTCTTATTTCATGCAAAAAGTCTCATACCTTTTCAAGTCTCCATACCTTCAGATCAGCTGTCCAGCCCTGTGTCATATGCTGATGCAGTGTACAACTCAAAGAAAGAAGACAAGCATATTAAAATACAAAATAACATCATACCTTCATATGGAATCAAGAGGTGTAAATATATATGCAGAGGGCACTGCGCCAAACTGCCTGTCTGTGTTGAATTTGTATTACAAATGCCAGACTAAATCCTTTCTCCTTGTCCTGTGCTGTACTGACAAGATAGTTGGTGCCATCAATCAGAAAATCCCTTGATAGCTATATTTCCCTTTTTGTCTCATCAAACCATCAAACTTGACTGTCTCTAAGGGAGGTGGTTGGTAAGGTGATCACTGGATATGAGTGACAACAAATAGAGGGAGCGAGAAAGAGGAGAAGGAGAAGCAATTTAGAGTTGATCATCACAGCAACCATTAATTTTGTCACTGTTAATGCCGCTATTCTGTGAGATATTGGCTCCTAAGATGGTGATCTCATCTTGTGACCATACATATGACCTTTCCCCTGAAATCCTCCAAATAAGACAGCAGCTAATATCTTCTCTGTCATATATGGATATATGACTTAAGAATAACAGTCACCATGTGATCAATTGGGAATAATTGTGAAAAAGGGCATGCAGTCTGCCATGCAAACACCACACACAGTCATTGTCAGGGAAACTGATAAAGATATCAACATGCTCACTCACTTGTGAGAGACTTGATCCCATATCGTCTTTGCTGCATGAGGCATCAGTGTTTTAATAAACCACATCACTTAAGCAAAAGCAAATTAAAATGTCACACTGTACATTATTGTTTCATGAGTTGTAATAATTGTGTCAGAATAGATGAGGGTTTATAGACACACACACAGACATATTTTTTTTGACCATTTTCAATTTCATGTTTTTCTTACCTCTCTTTGACTTATATATGATGGACACCAATAATAACTGGTGACCATATTCTGAATAAGAATAAGAATTTCTATTATGATCATTGCATCTGTTGCTGATAGACCATTTTATTCATACTCCTGTTTATGTTAGTGAGCATAATTTGTTCATGAATCGAGTCTGTATTGTGTCCAATGCTGTGAGAACAATAACAGGATGTAATAATCAGATGAACACACACACACACACACACACACACAAGCATTCGTGCATGTGCATGCAAATACTACTGTCTGTGTAAACAGAGTGACTGATTCACCCATAACACAGATGCGATTTGGATGACAGATGTTGAATCGCACCAAATGAAACGATGCACTTATTTATCAAGCTCAGATATTATGTTTATATGGGATTCTTATAATAATAATAATAATAATAATAATAATAATAATAATAATAATGAAGACTGTAGCTCCCAGCCACAGTTCAAATTTGTGCGGCCACACTTTCAAAACAATGCAATCATCAGTTCAATCGACAGCTGACATAATTATGGTAAGAGATGCCTAACTGTTCCTTCACTGTAGAGCTGTGTGCTGTGCTCTTTGCCCTGCTGTGACGGCCTCTCTTTCTCTTGCTCTTTCACTCACAACACATTGACCAATCTGTCACAGCTGGACTGACAATGGGCAGCACCACAATTAATCCCGCTGTGTCAGTTACCTGGTAGACTTTCAAAAATAAAAAAAAAATAAAAAAAATAAAAAATCCTTTTAATCTGTACATGTGCTTCTTGCAACTGGTGGGGTGGAGATGCTGCAAAACCACCTATAGACATACAGTATGTCAGGTAGATATGCTGGCAGTGTTTTAGTAATTACTCTGAATTCCTCTGGGAGCAACATAAATTATGCACTGGAGCTTCAAGCCATGAAATATCCTGTGTTTCGGTGGCTGAGCTCACATTAGCCTCTCTTTATGATGCCCGTCCCATTCTCTGCTCACTCAGTCATTTATAGTCTTGTGGACTTGCAACCTTCAGATCTCAGAAATGGTTCACCCAAAAACACTCAGCCCTGTAATTCAGAGACCACACAATGGGATTCAGCCTTGGTGTTACTGAATCGTCTCTCATGATTATGCAAACTCAGCTTTTTGCTGCTGTTCATCTTTTATTCTGTGGGGCTGAATTCCTAATCAGCTGCAGTAACTGAAAATGCGACTTTTTGTGAACAATTTTATGAAAACACTGCTACTATCAGTGACATTCCTGAGTCACTGCTACCAATGAAATAACAATATCCATTAACTGAGATGGAAATTAAGCCAACTTTTTCTCAAAGGTGGGTGTAATGTGTTGCGGCTATAAGACAAACTTAACATTATTTTCATATCTGTGCCTCATCAATTGGAAAACTGCCTTGGTGAGTCAATGAGCCACACTACAGTTGTACAAATTAACTGTTTATGCAGCACAGTCAAAGTTACGCAAGATTTTAAAGTCTACAACCAAACACTGTGATGCAGTGGATGCATTTTTCTTTCACCTTGCGCTTTCATTTTTCTACAAAACACCACATTAACAAGCCTGCTCATCTCTCTCATGTTAGAGAAACATTGTATGTCAACAACCATAAGCCACAGAAGACACTACTGAACTGCAGGTACGGCAGCATGAGCACAATAGTTTCACTGAATCTGTGTCCATTAGTGGGATACAGTGACACGGTATAGTACAAAGGGGAAGAGAAGAACACATCAGTTTCCCAGGTTGTTGCTAAAATGTACATCTGGTTAAGTCTCACTGTCAATGATATTTAAGCAGAGTGAATATTACAAAAGAAACCCCCTTTTTTAACTAACTAACGTCCAATATTTGCAAAAGAAAACTCCATAGAAACACACATAAACTCACATTTTATATCACCCACTATTGGAATGTTTGGTTAAAATATATGTTCTAATGCAAACTGGGTAATGTCTGGTGCAGAACAGTTAGTTATAGCAGTTATAACCTGTATGTGTGTGTGAATGAAAATGACACATCAGACAAAACTGGCAGTGGCAATGATGCAACTCATACATGCACCACTGAATACTTTACAGACTTGAGAAGGGCATTTTGTTACGTCTTCTAATTGTGCATTACCAAGTAAAAGTCTTTGGCATTTTAATTTGAAAGCCATCCAGAGCTATTATTTTTCATTGTTCTGATCCTGGTTGACATGTCTTAAATATACTCAAGAGGTACAGCAGCCATTTCCACTGACAAAAACAATCTCTGCATTTCAATTACTTCAAGACTACAATTACTGCAACATGTAATCTATGATTCACCCTATGCAACCTTCACCAGTATCAGACTCACTATAAATTGCTGTGCACATAAAAGGTCTTGGTGGGATATCTGACATTTCATTATCCATCTGGCAGTTTAACAAAGTAAATAGTAAACACTTACTCAAATTGTGTTAATGCGACAGGACAAAGATGTCATATGCAGAACGAAGACACTGAAACACACTAGAAAAATATGAGCCTTACGCTTCATGTTTTATACATCCTGTGAGACTCCTCAATTCAAACAGTTATTTCATGCAGTTGTAATGCACAGGCTGTGCTTTCACAGCTGGAGAAAATACACAGTGATGGACTCTGGATGTCAAATTCACTTTGAACTATATGCAACATGGTGGTGGTGTCCTAGACAGATTTCAGCACAAGCCATGAATGTAAACTAAGATCTGTGTTGTTCCAGCACATCTCATGGCTAAAACATTGTAAACATCACTGCCTACAAGCCTGGGCGGATGCAGGTTAGCAGGTTGCACAGTGTGATGACTCTTCCCTCCTGTAGCAGTGGATGGTAAATTTGGAAATGTGTAATACTGATCTGTGTTTGAACCATTCTGTGAGCTCCAACTGGTCTCACAGTCCGTTTTCAGCCAGATTATAGGTAAGGTTTATCTTATCTTATCTGGTGTTTTTTTGGTTAACCTGTAGTATGTTTTAAGCACATATTTTGCAAGAGATTCTTTAAATTAATGTGTTTTAGCTATATAGAGCTTACTTGAAGTTTCTGTGCTTTACTGCTGAATGGCATTTCAGAGTTTCCACACACACTAGTCCATTCAAGTTTGATATTCAAGATTTTTGTAGAGCCCAGAACCTTTGAATGTACCTGTCAACTGCTCATTGGAATGGAACATGAAGTAGGATGCAGTTTGGCAGACATGGAACGCTAGCACACAAACCCTAAACTAGAAATGCAATTGCTCACATCCATGTGTGACTGGAACGTGTACACACCAACAACTTGAAAAGTATAAAGACACCTTTAGTAATAAGCTCAATCCTCATGGTCTGGATAATGTAAATGTGGTCATCTGGCCATGTCTGTGGTGCTGCACATGTGTACACATTTTGTGACAGTGAGAAGTACGTGCTTATATAAAAGACAAACAAATGATGGCCAACTCTAATAATCACTTGGTAAGAAAATTACCAGCACTGGTAAGCACTGTGAGATCAAGTATACATGCATGGAATGCTAGACTGATGCAGAACCAATGTTTTAGTATGAATGCAACCATGGCAGTGCTCTGTGGACATGGAACTTGGAAAATATACAGTAACTCAGGCACCAAAGATTACATGTTTATATTAAAAATAATTTTCTATAATACATCCACTGATAATTTTGTTTTATTTATAACAGCCATTGAAGAATTGTAGTCATGGTATTTGGTGTAAGATCACAGTGAGTCAGCTTGCGCACACACACACACAGTACACTGGGTGCAGTTGCCTTACTTCTCAGCTACAGGAAGGATCAACACTGGCTGGGCGGGATAATCCCTATTGTGCTAGTCTGAGAGACTGGCCTGTGGAATACCACAAAAACGATTAACAGAAAAAAAGTCAGCTTTGCTGCTCAGTATGAACCTCCTTTGACCACAGAACATAATCAAGCTGACTTTCAGTTATCTTGCTACTCAGAATGACTTCACCTTAACAAAGCAGCTATGATCCAAATTGAAAGGGACAACCTTAGGCCTGGAAAGAGGTGAGTCATCTGAGTTATGTCTATGTTCTTCCCTCAGGCAGTGTTTTATATTAATTTCCAAGATTGTGACCGTCCACTGTAGTCTAATGTGTCCAGCCAGTGTAAAGTTTTTTTTTACAATTTTCATAATAATACAGAAGATCTCTACAATAGTGTTATGCACCATTGCATGGATTTGCTCAGCTGTATGTCACCCCCTCCTGTCTGTCCTTCTCTCACAAACACATTGACAGTGGACCTGTCTGTCATTAATGTATGGCCATCTGGAGCACCAGGAAAATGCCTGCCATATCAGTGCTCTACTGAACCATTTAATAATCTATAAAGGTTTTATAGTTCTCAGCGGGCAGGTAGAACTCAGAATGGCATAACACTGTTCTTCTCTGTGTACTTGTTATTCAGGATATGCACACGAGAAAGTGATGTGTATGTGTGTGCCTGTAACAGGATACTTCCATTCCATGTCCTGAAGCTGTCACCACAGATTAAATCTAATACTGTGGGAAACACTATCAATATGACATACTCTCTTCAGGTGAAATTAAAGGTCCATTGTGTAAGAATTAATGTGAATAAGTGAAATCTAATGGTGAAATTTGAGAGCGTAACAAAGCGTAACAAACAAACACAGGAGGATTTCTTGTTTACCAATTAATTTCCCAAACACATCTGGGAACTTTACATACAAGAAAGGATAAACATCTCCGGTCATATTCTCCCACTCAATCTACCATTTCTACACACATTTGGTTTTAGGCGGCCTGAGCCGTTCTCATTTGTTTGTACAGTAAGATTCCACTTCACAGCAAGAAACACATCTGTTTGTGTTGTTCTGGAAACAAGGAGCTGTAAGACGGCTGCCTCTGTAAAACAACCCCCCTTGCTAAAGATAAATACCAATGGCTTATTCTAAGGAAAACTAAAACCAAAGGATTTTGTTTTAATTATATTGTACCACCATTAAAATCCCTAGTAAATTCAATTTCAGCCAGTAAACCCATATAAATATCACCAACTGGATATTTTAGTCTACAAAAACACCTTCAGGAATGGCAAAATGTTGTGAGGAATGGTGAATTTAGTGCACAATGTTGGTGTTTAGTTGTGATCTTGGTAAATATGCTGTGGAACATCCACAAAAGGTTCAAATTGTATTGAAAAAAAAAATACATTCAACAGATTACTTTAATGATTACAAATAAATAATGCAATCAATAAGCTTATTAAGAATGCAGGTAATTGTAAGAAAGTCATTTTCATATCAAAATTAGGATGGTAAGCAAGATTTTCTGTATGTGATGTTGTTATTCATAAATTTAATAGTCGTGTTTATTTTGCATTAATTATCATGCAGCACAAAATCCACACCACCACAAATTAATCATGACCTAAAATTAAGAACAGACTGCAATTTTGTTTTTGGCAAAGCACAGCAAACTTGTCTGCATTGCATTTTTAACCAAGACCCAAGTGTAAGAACTCACTAATCCTTCATTATTGCTTTGGTTCTTAACAACACTCAATTAAGAAACTTTATTTTACAACAATTCAAGGTGTCTTTACAGGCGATCCTGGGAGGTTCACAGCCTCACACATTCAGCTCTTCTGGCACAGTCCCTGGGTAGATTTTCTCGAGTCCGCTTTTGTCACTGTGGAGCCACGGCACTTTCAGCTTTGCTGAGCAATTTTTCACTGTGCAGCTGGAAAAAAAATTACTTCAGTCCCGCTGCCTCATACATGTATGTATTTCTTACTGTTCTAGGAAGATAGACAATCCAAATTATCTCCCAGTAACCACTCATTTGTAATTTTCAACCAACCTCAAATTGATTGTGACTTTAGCTTTTTCGAGTCATCTTTGTTTGTGTATGGTTTACATTTATCTAAGCCACCTAGGGCCTCATAGTAAGTTTAATCAATAGTAGTTATACTGAAGAAAAGCTTTCATCTCACCTTTATCTGCTTTCTCCCTCTTTGTTCCTTTTAAATTTACAAAAGGCACACTTTTTCAGTGAAGACACCAACAATCCTTATTTTGTAATCATTTACATTTTTTTTTTATTCTACAATGGTTTTGTATAAAACTAAAAGTAAATAGCAAAATGCATGAACACCTAAGTAGTCTGACACTTGTTTCACTTTGTCTTTGCTTACAATTGGCCGAACCATTTATGAATCAATATGCAATGCTGTTATGCATGTTATTATCTTCTAATGCTGTATAGTGGTTCACCTGCTTCACTAATACATCAGTCCATATTTCTGTGTCATTTCCAAGCCACTATTGAGTGGCTCTGTTCCTAAATAAAATCCATTCCAGCTATGTAGTGCTTGGTGTAAAAAATGTTTTTGAGCTGCACTCTGCCAGGTCTACAAACACACTCACACATACATACTTCTTTTTAACAAGAAGCTACATCCCATGGGATGATTATTGTTTTGAGAGGTTGGAAGGGTTTTTGACTTGGTGACTGGAAAAGGCTTTCCCCTTAGGAATGCATGTTGTGAAAACACTTGGCTGCCAATCCCACATGTCAGCCAATCATTTGACCACCACTGCATCCAGATGAAAATCAATGGTAAGGATAAAATAAATCAAATCTCCTCCTATCAGAAGAAAAGTAAACTCCCCACGTCACACAACACAAAGCATTTAGTCAATGTTTCCCTTGAGAGGTAACAAAACAGAGGATGGGGCTTAGAGCAGAAAATAAACCATTCAGACAAAATATTGCTCAGTTACAAATGTATCCTGACATATAACGCCAGCTTTTCTATTGTATGTCATACAAAGATACAAGTTTCATGGCTTATGGAGGGATGAATACATTTACCACAGCATAGGTCAGTATTTGACCCCCCACTTTCAAGGGAAATAGACATCAATTAGTGACACTGGACACTAAAGGCATTTTGTGAGCCATTATAGATAATGTAAGATCAATAATGCATAGTTCTGAGACCAAATCATTTTCCCAGGGAGTCTGGGAAATGTGTGACATGCTCTCTACCTAGGTAGAAAGAGTGTAATTATTGGCCTGACCTTTAGGGGCATTGGATGCATTGGATCTTTTTAACAGTGTTCAGAATTGAGATTAAAACTGGGAGCCATTGAGCTTCATACATGTCATGGTGCTGCAATTTTATTTCATGGAATTAGCACGTGAGGTGGTTCCTTTTCTTCATTTTTTTCCATCTAACCAATTTTTAAGAGAGAAGAGAGACAGACCCATGAAGGGAAGGCTAGTTTTCCCTCTGAAATACAAGATAAGAGCTGGTGGCTATCTATCTATCTATCTATCTATCTATCTATCTATCTATCTATCTATCTATCTATCTATCTATCTATCTATCTATCTATCCATCCATCCATCCATCCATCCATCCATCCATCCACAGTATCTATCTTGATTCTGTGCATGGTGTGGGTAATCCTTCAATTCTAATACATTTTGGTGGTCCTATATCATCTATGCTTTAATATGTCTCGTTTTTTCTTTCACCTATCATTTATTTTCTTTGAGAGTATAACCAGCTGAACAACAGCAACTTCAGCCACAAGAGGCAATAAACAAGTAATAATAAGCTAAAATACCAAAAAACATTACACAACAGTAGTCAACTTCTGCAATTAGATATAGTAAAAGCAGTTTTACAGTAAGCTACCATAAACGACCGGCCGTAAAAAGTGAAGTGAGTTATTGACCGAGATTTAAACTTTTTAGTAGCAGTTCCTTAAGATCACTTCTTTTCATGATTAGTTTATTTTTGTTACAACAACATTTTTAATGTAGTTCAATGTTTCCTGTTAAGTGTAATCCCACAGATAGTGACCAAAAGAGAGGGCAGTGTCTGGGGTTTGAGGTTTTCACTATTCAGGAAATTGCAACCAGTAATTTTCCCACGTGTGATCAGCCAATGTTCTTTCCTTTTCTCTTTCGGGGAGTCATGATCACTGCTGTAGATAACGGCATGCCACATGAGTAGCTATACATCAGAATAAATAGTAGATTGCTGACACTGTCTCTGTTGTTGTCTTGGACCAATTTGCTTCCGGTGAACAGATACAAAATAGAAAAGTGCATTTGAGGGTCACTTGCTGTATAAACTGTAAAGCCCCTCGAGGCAAATTGTGTTTGTGATGTTGGGCTATATAAATAAAATTGATTCGATTTGACATAAAACTCAGTCCTGCACACTCTATAGACTTAAAATTCTAATTTCTTAGACTGTGTTCACTCATGAATCTTGTTATAAAATTATTGTCCGAACAACAAAGCAGAAATAAACTGCCCACCTAGAGGGAAAGTGGTTCATTTTTTTCAATTGATTCTAAAGATGGACAACAGTGTTGGCTATTCTGTGACCCAGGATTACCAAAATATATATATGATAATACTGAGAGAAGCATGGCTGACACTGTGACAAGATCATCATCATTCAGTCAAATTCAGGTGTAATTGAACATTTTTCAAACACATCTTGCCTATGCAAAAACTTGAATCTCCTGTAGGTTTGTTTTTCAGGCATAAAAAGGTTGATTTACTTTTGTTGTTGGTGGATGTCATGGTACGCCCTCATAATCTTGAGTCTAAATTAAACCCATAATCTCAGTGTTACCAACGTGCTGTGGTGTCGTTCATTGCACTGACGCAGATAATTTGCATAATTAGCTGAGCTGTCACACACTTAGATCTACAAGAGAGATGTGTGACGTACCGATGGCTTATTGTCTTTGACAACACAGTACTTAGTTTTTTCCTCTGTCATAGTGGTGCCCTGTTTACCAGTAAATTCAGACACACTTTCATAGTATACTACAAAAGACAGCTAGACAAAGAAAATGCAAATTAACTTCCACATTCACATGTTATCATGTGAATCATTCATGTTATCATTCACATGTTATCATGTGAATGTGCTCACATCAAATAATGACTGGTACCTATGTACTATCAGCTGCTGCCACAGTGATACAAGACTCAATGTAGTCAAGTATTTTCAGTTATTAGAGGAAAATGGAATTGCATGCTTGAATTCAGGGAACACTTGACTCCCAGAGGCAGTCAGACTTCACTTTAGTATAAAGTGTCTCTTTCTTTGACAGCCTCTTTTCTGGGGGCCTTGTTGGCAGGGGTCACCATACTACCAGTTCACCACACTTTCTGTCTGCGTGACTGATTCAGAGCCGCTCATCTGCAGGGGAGGCTGTTTGGATAACTGTCAGTTCCTCCTCTCTCTCACTGCCATCAGAGATGAAGGGTCATTTTTCTCTATCTCTCTGTGGCGGCCCCTCAACACATCACCCTCTACAATGCCAAAGGATGGCTTCCTTGCCACCCTCTCACAAGCTTGTAATAGATGTCTCCCTTTTGAGTGACAGTCTGTACAGTATATTTAATGCTTTCATACACTTTTTGCCCTCTGTTTTTGATGTTTACCTTCGTTAAAGGAATATCAGAAGGTTTTCTTTTTTCTTTTTTAATAATTATTAAGAATACTGTGGCTCACCATAAGCCAAATACTCCAGTTTAAACTTTTCATACTTAATGACATGAAAAATCTGTAATGTCTGCTGTTGTTTCACTGTGGAGCTGCACAGTTCATTTAACTGAACCGTCTGTTATATCCATAGGGAGCACCGGCAAAAATCCTGTCACATCTGTTGCCTCATTGACCATCTAATATCACCCAATTGTTGAATCTACCTCAACTGACAACACCTATATCAATCAAGGTAGATAACTTAGTAGATCAATTAAATTTTAAATGCTTAAAAATATGATTACAGTGGTAAAACAAAAATTATACAAAAAAAAAAAACACTTATTGACAGAAAGAAAGAATGTCAGTTTACTTGTTCCCATATGTTACCATAATAACAATAATACAGTTTTCTCTTCCAAAAAATGGATTCAAGGTCTCTTTTTTCTTTATTTTCTGTGTACCTGACTTGCACCTACAAAATTTAATTCCTGTTTTCCCTGAACATGAAATTGGAAGTTACATTTCATTTAATTTTACATTATCTGTTAAACATAAAGTGCTTCTTTTCTAGTCATCTTATTCATCTAATAAGTAGAATGTTTCTTGAAATACTGTGTATGTGAATATTTGTATAGCTGATTCATTCTTTATGAAAGAGTTTGTGGTGAATGACCATTAAAAAACAAAACAAAAACATGTTCTTCAATGAGCCTTGACCCTGATATGAAAGAGTTTAACCCTGAGTATGTTTGAGGCCAGATTGTACAATGTATTATTTAATATACATGTGTATTGAATACACTACCCTCTGATACAAATTTATTTTTTGCTCTATCTTGTACATAATCCCACTGCGTTAGTAGGTGTTTGTTTTAATCAACTTGTCAACGTACTTAAAATTGTCTCCAACATATAGCCACAGAGCACCACGACTGACTGATATAGCAGCTTCCTCCCCTCCGATAGCCACTATACATCATCCTCAGCCAGCGGACCCCTCTGCATCTCTCCCTTTGGGTGAGAGATTGATGGTGACCTCGGCTCAGTTTAGCAAGCAACTACTGTACCTACTCCACTTGGCAAGTGAGCTATTCCTATACAACCTCCTTTTGCTGTTTAGTCTGGTCATCTGAACATAACTACAGATTTACTAATGTAAAATGAAAATACACTATCAATTGTAAAAGACCTAAAACAAACAATCACACAACTCAGCCTTGCTGACGGGGAATGCTTGACTTTTAAATAGAGATGTTATTGATCCATGTCCAGGAATGTAAATGAAAGCCTCCTCGACATCACTGCTGATAGCTCCTGCTGCTTCTATTAGGGAGATGAGAGGGAACGTGTGGGAAAAGTGAAGGCCATCTGTCTCAACGGTGCCATGTCCTCTGTATGCTGTGTCTGATGTAAACAACTCCATTTGTCACGATATGATGAACCTTGGACTGTCATGACACACAGAGCACCCGCTGAGACAGCTGCGACAATGCAATTTATGCCTGGTTTGTGCTCAGTCAAATCATTGTGAAGACACCGCTGTGGGTATCTTCAGAGCAATGGTCACATACACAGATGACAAAAATTCCAAAGGCTGGTGGACTCTGACTATAAAATAACAGTGGCAGCATTGAATCCAATGAACATTTAATAATATCTATATCGCAGTGAGCACATACCCTTATTATCCCACATTGGGCACAAGGGCAACTCCTCCTTCACTCATTATGCATATGCAGTCATGCACTTACTCAAATGCACACACTGGCCTTTGAAGTCTATTCACTCACTCAGCAATGTGACCACCACATAAGAGAGATATAAATTCTATCAAATTAACAGAACATGCACATCTACAATGCAGATGCATATCTGCAGAGCTGGTTGTATAGTAGTCATAGGGGTGTTTTCATCATCATAAACGCATGAAAGTGCTTTTGCGACCCCAAAGTGAGCGCTTCACATCTGGAGTCTGCCATGTTGCACTGCCATGTTCATACAGTAGCACAGAATGAACAATGCAATTACCTCTAAAGACAGCAGTTTGCATTTGTTATGTCACCTAAAGCTTCTTTTGTGCTTAAAGGACAACAGTGCGGCAAAGGATCTATCAGAGATGCATATAACACACTAGACCTTTATTGTTTTTGTTTTATTTGGGCAAAGTTGATAAGTACATAAATACAATAAGCATGTACTCATTTCCCTCTTTTCTGTATGTTCACAACAGCAATTCACTCACCACACAGGAAGTGTAGTTATGTTCAAAAATAACATATAAATACTTAATAAGTCCAAAGCTGCATTAAACAAAAAGACTGAACATTCTCAGCCAGCCTGTCACTTAGTGAACAAACTGCATGTTGACTGAATGATTGCAAAGTTGAAATCTTGTCAAAACTTTCCACTTCCATCTTATTTGTTTGGTAACTCGAAGGTGGTTGTTGTTTCCCGTGAAAGGGCTTTTGAGAAATGTTAACAGACTGAGGGGAGGAGAAAACTGTGAGACATACACAACATGACAGACACCTAACATCTGGTGTGTCTGAATTCAATGTATATATATAGTACATTAAGATGATATCTAAGAACAGTTTGTTTTTGAATTACATATGGCAGAGCAATAGCCAAATAGTCCTACACATCAGTCTAACTAAAAAAAAGAGAATATTTTCTGCACCAAATTATAAACACAGCAAATACTGTATGTACAATGTTTTGCATTAACATCCATACATTACAGTTTCTGTGTAAATAACAAAAACAAAAATCCCTGAATTTACCACCTTTAATCTGCTCCAATTCTTACGCCTAATCCTTAAACCAGTTTTGCTGCAGTTCTGGTCAGTACTTAATCCTGCTGGCAATTAAACAAACACCAACACAAACAAAACAATGTGGGCGACAGCATAACGAGGAGATCATATAATTTTTCATGAGCAATTCTAGAAAATTTGTTACACTTTCATAGTGTGTTTGCAGTGTCATTACAGTATAATTGTTTCAATCGCTTTAATAATTTACCAACAAATGTTTGTATGTACAAATATGATATTTTCTTTTGACAAGGCACATAAATGCACATTTGCATGTTACAGTGTGAGCTTCACATTATGTGTTTTTGATATTCATAGTAAACAGAGAGCACTGGTTGGTCACCAGGTGTGTGGGGAAATCTGTAGGAAGTGAAACCTTACTTTTATAGTGAATATGTCCAATTGAAAATGAAAAAAGCAGATAGTTTGTGAATGGAAATACTTTTTAACTGCGTATACTTACAACACATTAAAGAAACTTCATCTGCAAGGAAAGTGAATTAGGGGGCCTCTAACCGTAACCCAAACCTTAATTACCTCGCGTCATCACACCAGCTGAAAGCTTAAACATAATCTTAAAATAAACTTTTGATTATCATGGAATTAAATCCCTTCAGCAACACAAAGAGTAACAGTCTTTCATAAACAATAAATCACAGAGCCAGGGGTTTTGCAGCATGAGCTGAGGTTGTCTTCCCCTTGGTGGTGCAGTATCTTTAAAATTACTGCCGCTAAGAGGGTATCAGCTGAACAATTTCCACCTTAATTGTGTGAAAATAAAAGAATCTCTTCACTCAGAAGTGGGGTAGTATTTTACAATTCACTCACCACCCTATTAAATAAGTTTGCTCCATGCTGGATTGGATGGCCTATTTCTAAGCATGTAACAGTCACTTTTGCAAAACCTTGATGCAATCACATGGCCTCAAGCACGTGTTAATGAGTGGCTGCAAAAAAATAAAAAAATAAAAATCTTTTTGCTCTTCATGGTGTGTATAGTGGTTTTAAGTGAAAATACTTTTTTTTTTCCTTTTTGTTTTTCACATACATTGTTCTAGGGGACATGTTAAATGGGAAGTTTGTACTAACATGGCTGCACATCAGGCTTTGAATCCGTGTCTCACATTAAGCCCCAAGCCATGTGCAAGAGCAGTGTTTCCTTTCTACAGTAGATCTACGTTGCTTTTGATCTAGTTCCCAATCACAACCATGTCTGATCTGCTCACGGCCCTGCCCTCTGTTGACACTCACTCCATTTCCTCTGGCAGTTTTTACCTGCTGACAGGTAAGTGGATTGAACCTGTACACCAGTATCCAAGTGATTACTGGAAGATAAGACTTGCTAAATCAAAATCAGAAGTTTTTGTTCCAGTTTCAGGGTAGCAAATTGTCACATCAGGAGGACAATGCAGTTTTACTGCCTCAGCAGTGATACTGTCTCCAAATGAGAAATTTTCAAATGTTTTCTTATTAAGAAAACCCAATTATCTGCACAGTGGACCAAAGAACTCTATTTAATTTGTGTTTACTACAAAGCACCCCTTCTGATATCATCTTTATTTAAGTAGAAAATCATTTAATTGTGTGTGCTCCGATTTTTTTTATTTTTACTTCACTGTGCCCCAAAGTAGCAGCAGTGTGAGAAAGCATACATAATGATCTAAATGTGCATAATTTAGCATGATTATTGAGTTTTGAATCCCTTTTCACCAATTTAAATCAACTATAACAATTATATGATATTTTGTATTCATTATGCATTAATTACTAATTGATAAGTTTGTTAGCAGCTCTGTATTGTTGTAGTAATACAAGAGTTTAATGACAAATGTATGTTTTTGTATCAAGTGTTATGGATTTACGGACTTTTTTACAGCTGTAAATTTGATAAAATCCTATTTGTCCAATGTCTTGAGAATGCATTCACAAAATTCACAAACTTTCATTAAATGAAATGATTAAATTATGGACAGCACTGTTAAACTTGAGAAACGGATACACTCAGTAGGGAGAAGGAGCCAGTGAAGGTCTATCTTCTCTTGAAAGACTAATCCATGCCTTCATTAGTCTTGACTGCAACTCCCTCTATGTTGGTCTTGATCAGTCGTCTCTTTGACGTCTCCAGGTTGTCCAGGTTGCCTCTTGCCAGGAACTAAACGCAGAGAACATATCACTCTTGTTCTGGCCTCTTTACACGGGCTCCATGTCTTCTTTCATTTTAAGATCCTGTCATTTAGTTTTAAATGTCTCAACAACTTGGCACCTGCATACCTGACAGAGCTCCTAAAGCCACATACTCCAGGCAGAGCTCTGAGGTCAGCTGACCAGCTGCTTTCGCACGTGCCAAGATCGCGGCTTAAAAAATGGGGGAGCTTTTTCTGTGGCCTTACATGTAAGAGCTGCCCAGACTCTTGAGCAATTTAAGGAACTTCTGAAGAGTTATCTCTTTGTGCTGGCATTTAACACTACCTAGGTTAGACAACTTGCTCTTACTGTACAATATTTATTATTCTATTGTTTTGTTCTTGTTTTCTGTGTTTATTGTTGTTTGTTTTATTATTTTGCTGTTGGTTTTTTCCCCCCTCTCTCATTGGCTTCAGTTTAACATACTTTTTGTATTATTTGTTTGTTTTTTATGTGCTTTGTCTCTGTCACTCATCTCTCCTTGTTGTCTCTTTTTATTTTTCCCCTTTTTCTCCTCTTTTCTGTCCCCACCTCTTCTCTGTCCCCTTTTTTCATCTCACCTCAACCGGCCGAGGCAGATGGCTGCACACCTTGGAATCTGATTCTGTCTGAGATTTCTTTCTGTTAAAAGGGACTTTATTCTCTCTACTGTTGCCTAGTGCACTCATTGTGTGAATTGTTGGGCTTCTTCTTTCCTTGTTTTACCAGGCAAAATGCCTTGCAATATTTGATTAGGCTTGTTTGTCAGTTAAGCACTTTGTTACATTTGTTAAGAAAAGTGCTATACAAATAAAATGTATTATTATTATTATTATTATTTTTACTTTATTTCATGTTAATGCTATTATTTTACTTTTGTTAAACTGCTAAAACTGACCTCTGAAAAATGGCATAGTGAAGAAACGGTCTATCTCAACAACATTGAGGTATTCACTCTTAAATTTGAATGGAAATTAATGGGTCATCTATCTATCTATCTCTCTATATATTTCCATTTTATTACAGGTTATAAATGTGATGGTGAAGGTTTTATGAAAATATAGAACAGTATGTGAGTCAGTAGTAACATACCAGTAGTAGGCCAAGTAACATAAACAACAATGTTACAAAGTTATTTAAATGTATTTATTTTCACCTGATGCCTATAAGCAGTTAAACGGGTGTACCCAATAATGTCCTTGCAGAGTATAAATGAAAATATGTTGTAAAATGCAGAGCTACATTTGTGTCAAGAATAATACAACTTCATCTAATTTATGTTCACTAGTTATCTGCCACGTTTGAACTTGACTAATGACTGTTTATGAAAAGCACAAGTATGAGGAAAAAGGTCAGAACACTTAATATTTCAATGAGACCGATCAGGATTTTAATCAATAAATATATTCAAATCTGCCCTTTTTGCAGACACAAGTTGCAAACAACAAATGATGACCTTCCTTGCATCGTAAGAAAGCTCTGTAGTATGTTTTAGTGTATGTTCACAGAATATAAATATTGTATGCTCCTCAAATGACTTTTGACTAAATGTGTTACCTGTTTCACAGGGACCTGTGGTTGAAGCAGCACAAGTCCTGCATGTCTGATCAGCAATTAGATGTTTACCTTAAAACATCCCCTGAACTGTCCCACCAAAAGTGAATTATTAAAAATTTCCAGCTCATCCTTGGCCATAAATGTTTCACCTGTTGCTGTTGGAGTTGCAATTAACCCCAACATTCTAGCGAACCACTTTTTTTTTCAGCCAGAGAGCAGTCATTATCTTCCATTACACACAGAGGCAGTAAGCTCAGCTGGAAACTACGACAAAACAAGACCACCTTCTAGGAAGAAAAAAAATTAAAAAATAAGAATTGGGTCTTGCATGTTTCTCTAAAATGAAGACAATCACCCCATTGTTGGTAAGACCTTTGAATATATGTTTTTAGTGATATTTTAAGCAAGGATGAGTGCCTTTCAAGGGGGATTGTGGTTACCAGGCAACAAGCAGAAGAGCCAATTGAGGACTAAAGTAAAAAAAGGGAAAGTTTATCTCTCTCTCTCTCTCTCTCTCTCTCTCTCTCTCTCTCGCTTGCTTGCTCCCGCTTTCTCTCAATCATGTGGCCCCTCTTGCTCCTCCACAGTCTCTCATCTTACCAAGTGCAAGTTACAGCTTTGCCTCCAACAACAATCCCCTCTGAATGCAGCTTGACCGCAGATAGGGGACTTGCTATTGCTCACATGTAGGGATTCATGTCCAATTAAAATTGAGAGGAAATGCCTCAATAACAGAGAGGGTACAAAACTGTTGTACCCTCAACTGTGAATATCTGCGTTGGTGTGCTTCTGATATTACCACCACACTTTATGAGCAATGAGGAGCTAAAAAGCAAAAAATACATACATATAAATGCAAGCCTTTAGCATAAAACAAAACAAAAAAAAAAAAACATTACATCAGTAAATTATGACATCAAAATATGGCTTGGTTTGCCTGCATCAATGCCAATTTACAAAATCTCCTCTTTACTTACTCTTTCTGCTAAGACTGCTTCCTTTTTTACTCTTTCACTATATGATTACAGTAATTGAACAATGCGGCATTGTGATGACGCTGTCTCGAGTAATTCAAATCTGGACATTGTTTTTGTGTAGTCTCCCCTGTCACATGATAATGTGTAAGAATTAAATTGTGATCATCTTAAACAAAACTGTTTGCATCAGTATAATAACCAGCATTGGACATGTAGAGATCTGTAGCCCATGACCAATTACTGGTCCCTTAGACTACTGATGCGCAAAATCCAGGGAGAAGAAAGAAAATACTTTTTTTAAAATATAGACAGGTAAAGCAGTCTTATTCCTGCAGCTATAATTGCCACTGATGACTCGGTTAGAAATGAAAAGCCCACACTCTTGTGCTGTCGAGAATATCTCTGCTTGGGTTTCCAGTTAATTTTCTGCCTTTGTTATGTTTGCACATCTTCCCTGAGCAAGTCACACTGACAGTGACAGGTATCGACCGGTGGAAGCATAAACACTGAGTGAGTGCTGGGAAAGGATAATTACTCCTGGAGCATCCTGTAAGACCCCCCCCCCCCCCACACACACACACACTGCCCCCCCACACACACACTGCAAATGCTACAGCCGCCACAGCTTTTGCAACTATAGTATAAGCTGAATTCAGAGTTATTCAGGTACAGCACCTTAGGTCCAGCCATCTATCTATGTTATGGACATCTGTTTTCTTTTATCTCCAATGTTTTGTTGGAGGTTCAATTTGACAATTTAATATTATATGGAAATGAAATGAAACTTTTTCAAGGGCTAAGGCTAGACCTTAATCCAAGAATGGAAATCAAATTTCTACTGAACACACATGCAAAGAAATGAAGCCTTTTATAAATATGTATTTAAATGAATACATGACTTACAAGATTTAACATTTAAAGCATGATCCACTTTAATTATCAATGTGATATAAGAAGCCTTACATGATACTGCTCTGTTCAAAAACAACAAACAGTTATTGATGCTGCCTTTCAAGTCTGTGGCTGAATTGTTAAATAAAATTAAAAACAACAATCAAAGACTCATATTTGGTTTGTAGGACTGAGTCAGATCCTGCCTGAGGAACCTTCTTAAATTTTAGATATTCAAGTTGTCCTAAGGTAACTTGCTTGTTTTTAAGGCTCAAGTATGTGAACTCACAGAAGACGTCAGTGTTTCCTTCACAGGAACCCTGAGAGTAAGTTAAGCCCCCGTTTCACTGGTCAGGAAAAACCTACTAACGCAGCCCTTTCTCATTCCAAGGCTGTCATATACTGCTGCTCTGTAACGTTCCTCGACATTGCCTTACAGACGAACATGATGGGTACACTGCTCTGAGCAGATGCTCAGAGCAGCTGCCCTGAATATCCATCCATTGAGCATTAAGTTGGTAAATTATAAATCATTATTTGAGATTTACTACTGGCCAGTCTTTTTCTTGGCCCTAACTTTAACCTCAGTCCTATCCTGGTCCCTAACCCAAACCTCATAGTCTCTGAGCATCTAAATGCTGCCAGTGGTTTTAAACGAGTCAATTGAAAGCCCGGTGTTTCGCCTTCAGTTGTGGAAGGGGAACTTGTGTGTCTGTCAGGCGACGCTGAGGGACGTGACAGAGCAGCAGCAGTGATGACAGTGACGTAAACACACTTAAGTGAGTGCTAATGTGCTACCAGTTCACACTTTATTCCGTTCAGTTTCACTTCAGTTTTATTTGTACTCCCTTTTACCAGGAAGAAATCTCCGACAGAAGCAGACTCAAAGATGTGTGGTCATCTGCCTCGACCAGTTGGGGTGAAAGGAAAAATGGGGGACAGAGGAGAGGAGGTGGACAGAAAGGGTGGGGGGGAGAAAAAAGAGGGAGATGAGGGAGAGACAGAAGAGGGAGACCAGGAGCAAATATACAACAGTTGTATCAAGTTTAGAATCACTTATGTCATGTTAATAGAACTACAGTGTCATTTATACAAGCAGCAGCAGAGATTATTGATAAGAAATTGTACTGATAAACTTTTAATCAAAGCATAATTATAATGAGAGCAGTATTACTGTTAGTGATAATAATAATAATAGCATCAAAAACTGCAACGTGGTCATGCAGCCTGCAAGATGAGGACAGAGAGAGGACGGAAAGAAAGACACAGACTTGGGAGAGAAAAAAATAAATAAGGTTAATGAGACATAATTAAGTCACATTCATACCCTAAGTGTGAGAGAGTGAGTGCGAGGGAGTAAGTGTGAGTGCACCACAGTAAGTCTAGGTGTATAGACTTTATCATCCCTTCTTGTGTGTTAGCGCACGTTCAGACACATACTGTATTTGTGATGCTAAAACATGACTCAGCAGGGAAAGGGGAGAAAAAAAAGAAAACCTTAATGGAGATATAATCACCTTTTGTTTTAGCAGGTTTATTGTTTGGCATTTATCCACTAATTTTGAATAAAGAATACAGAGCCTGCCCTATCCAGTCATGTAAACACAACTTAGAGGCCTCCCTCTGATTTAAAGCGTGCTTAAGAATGGCCTGTCATACACATAATTTGAAAATAAATTAGTAGTTTTTACACAATAATGATACAAGGACATTGTTTCATAAAAAAAGAATGTATGAGTTAATGACAGCAAGAAACTGTCCCAGCCTGTGTCAACATTTCTTTTTTTTTTTTCTCTTGAGTAGATTTTCATGTTCACACTTTCACACATTCACATCCAGCAGGTACTGGCAGAGTCTTCTTTCTTGGCAACAGAACGTCAGCATTTGGGATTTGAGTGACTTGCTTGAGGGCACCTCAGTGAAAGTTTCTAAAAGGATCATTTTTTTGCATCAGATTGTCATAACCACAAGCAGGAAAAAAAAACATCCTCTTTGCCTGCATTCACGTAACCACCAAAAATTCTTTTTTTGCATAATCATTCACGTTCTGGCTCTTCTTACATTAACATACATTTTGTATTCACGTAAGGACAGGGCTCAATGTGGACTTTTTTTAAAATTGTTATGCAAATAAAAATGTGAAGCTAAAGCTTAAAATAATAGAAAGGACCCACAAACACAGATGATTGTAAGCACAGATGATATGACACTAATATAGGCACACAAATGAAGAGTAATGAACGATGCCGATGGGGGCAGGGGTCCAAGGTAGATAGAGCGGAGGGAAGCTGGTTTTTGGATGAAACGATGGCTGGACATGACAAAGGTTTAGCAAGGACAGGAATGGAGAAAGCTGGACCACTGCTGGCAGGTAGACAGACAAAAAAAGAGCAAAGGTGATCTTAAAAGAGCAGAGTCGCACCAGGAAACCAGGACATTATCACATGGAGCTTGTAGTCAGGAACTAATGCTGCAGCAGGTGAGTGTGGCACTGAGAATGATTATCATCAGGTGTGCAGGTGGAGTGGCAAGCAGGTAAGTTGGTTAGCCATGCCCAGCTAGAAAAGAAAAACATGCACACTAACAAACTGGGTGCCAACCAACTGGCAACTGGTCATGATGTTATTCATAATAATCATCAACCAGAAACAACATTTTGCCAGTGCCATGTTTTTTCAACTGGAAGTTTGGAGTCACCTGCAACAGGGCTCATGGAAGATACCAGCTGTGAAGCACACTGGTGTCCACACATGTGCCATATTTTATTATCTGTTTAACTCTAAATGGGAACATATTTTAAACTGATATCATGTCCAATTAAAAATGCCTAAAATTGGTGACAGAGGCCATTGTATCCTCAGGAAAATATTTACTGACTTTATACTGATGGGCCCATTTTCCCATAGTCTTCTATTCAAACAGAGCTTTTTGCAGTCAGTGGAGTCACCCTGGCTATTCAACGTTCACCTCCTATTTGGCTTCAGGACCAACCCGAAAGACACACTAATTCTTCTTGTATGGGACCAACTCTAACAAAATATGATGGATATTAAGCTATAAAATTAGACTTATGAGACATGCAATCAGCCACACTCATTGCACAATAGACGTATTACACATAGTAACAGGTTCTTATTTTGTGTGCCAAAAAATGAGGCTTTTGTTACCCAGGAGATAATGACAGGTGCAGTGATTTGTTTTCTGCCAAAGCTTTTGTAATCATTGGAATCCAACTGTTCACTGCAATTTGTCTAGGTTATCCAATGTGCACAAACATTTCTCATCTCTTAATTATTTTCACCATGCAAATTGAAAGGTTTTTAACTGTTTGGCCATCAGTCCTATATGACAGGTCTGTCAATTATTCCAATCACTAACCAAATAACCTTTACTTTATTACCTATTTTTGCATTTGCCCTCAATCTCAATGCAAGAAATGAGTGAAATATCTCTGGTTTAAATTTGTGCTGGTTCCAATGATGAAGAAAATTGCCATTGCTTTCCCCATGACTAAGAAGACACAATGTTGAGATGATACCAACATTATTAAAAGTTGACACTAAAATTTTTACTAATGATAAAATATTTATTTTTGGCAATAAAGTTTACTTCATTTATTCAGTGCTGAAAACAATACCATGGCCGTAGGTGGGTTATTATGCTGGTGTTGCTTCAAAGTCTGTTTACTGAGTAAAGTAATCCCAACATGACTACCACAACCAAAAGCATAATGAGCATAGAGCACAGTGGGGACGACGAATAATTTACTAGTAGTTAATAATGACAACAAGAAGCCTTGAGAGAAAGAAACAAAGTGATATTCATACCCTTTATTTCAACAAGGGTAAAAAAAATAAGCTAAATGCATTGCTAAAGGAAGCCAACAAAAACAAGTGAAGAAGAAACAACAAACCTGAAGAGACGTTTTGGCAAAAGTGGAGTTTATTTATAATGAGACAGCTAGATTCATTTAAAATGGTTGCAGCAATGTTTCATAAACCCTGTAAAACAGTCCACCACTAAGGCCTGAACAAGAAGCTAACAATTTTTTTTCAAGCAGAGTCTCGACACAACTTGACATTATAAGGGTCAGATTTACTGCAGGACTGGTATTGCAGATTCTGCCTATCTTTGTGGAGATTCCCCGTAAAGTTGCTAATGAGTGACTCACATTGCAAGAGTTAGCTTCCACTGGATTTGCAAATGTTGTTGCACTTTTTTCAGACTTTGTTGTTTTATTCTCTTTCATGCCGGTATAGATTAATCACATCAGACCAAACACCCATGAGGCTTATTTGCATTTTATTTTATTTTAGCCTCAAATCAGTCGGATGGAGTCTCACTTATATACTGTCTTCTTGACTTTGAAAATAAGCTTATTCATGAATAAAATAGAATTAAATTTTCACAACATTCTCATTGGCTTAACTTCAAATATGAGAAATAAATCTAAAAACAACTGACAAAATGCACCAGTTCAAACTGTGGAACTCATTTGGTAATACTCCCTAAAAATGTGTGACATTAAAACAAATATGTTCATATTCACATGCAAGGGTTTAAAAAGTGAAGGCTTGAAAAGGGAAGCAAATATCAAAAACAAACATATCCAGCAGGTATGCAAATTCATCCATTTAATTATCCACATGTGCAGTGCAAGCATATGTAGGAATATAGAATAAATATGTGGATTAAGATGTGCATACAATAAATCTCTGGATAATTCCAACTCAAAGCCTGTACAGAAAAAGTAGAATTTATTTTTCATTTTAAAAAAGAAAAAGCTTTTTAATTAGCGAGTGACACCATTTGATGAATTGAGTGTGTTTGAAGAACCAGGCCTGGGCTGTTGCCCGCAGCATTGATTGCTTCTGGCTGCGGCCAGAATAAGTTGACTTCTCACATCAGTGAATTCAAAGCAGTACAAAAAGTGGGACAGAGACAAGAGTGTTTTCCATACTAGCAAGACTCCTGAATTTTATTTTGTTGGCATCTGCTTGTTAGAAAAACTCAATATGCCTCCTTCCTGGGGCAGAATGTATGGACAGCTACACCATCACACCCCGTAACCATCCAGCCATCCAACAACTTTAGCCTATGCATGTTTGTAAGGAAAACGATGATCAATGCATCACAAAAATCCAACAGCTCGATTAAAATGAAGAGCTCTGCAGTGGAGAGGTGAGAAAAGAGCCAGCTGTGGATGATGAATCAGTGCAAGCATGTGCTTGTCACACCTGCTGCCTTGCACTTTGATGAATATCTGGCTGTCACTGCAGCATCCTCAAAGGAAAACATAATTACAACTGTTTAATTTTCTCCATCTTGAGTGTGCAACTGTGTCCTAGGGAAGCCCAGTGTTGGTCTGGATTCATCACATGCTTATTACCACAGGTCACAGCTCCTACTGAGGTTCCTCTCCCCTCTTTCACACCCCTCCACTCTTCTACAAGATCAAGGTCGCATTTGCATAATTTGTTATTCACTGACATATTGCTTTTTTTTTTTTTTTTTTTTTTTTAATATTTTCTTTAGAAAAAAAATTGGAATGTTTGAAATGTGTGCCTTAGAATCATAAATCACGCAAGTTTGTTTTGTACAATCAACTCAATTCTCAATTCAATGAAACTGTTTAATGTCTCTCAGTCACAAACAGGAGGTGAAGAAAATCAAGCAAATTTATAAAATGCAGAATGCTGGTAATCATTTTACTTCATAATGTTTCATTGACAGTGACTGACCTTTAGTGTTTACATTTCATTGTTGTTTTTGAGTTTTTCAAAGTAGCCACAGCTACAACCAACTACCTAATAGAACACGGAAAAGTTTTGAAATGTGAACAATAAGACAGAACATTTTTGAAGGTGAGGACTTCTCAGAGACTACTGTATATGATCCTGTATATGATCCTGGATTACATTACACATAAACCATCTGAGACATCATAAATGTTAAATAAATAAATAAGAATAAATTATATGGCACACACATGCAAATACACAGATAATCATTAAGCCTGTAATACAAAGTGCTCATATGTCATTGACAGAGAAGGCAAGTACTTAACAGCGCTGCAGAACATATTGGTGTAATCGATTCAGTGAATCCTTGGGGTGTCAAGAAACTTGTAACCAACACTCAGACCATCTGCTTTCTCAACAGTAAATGTCACATGAATGAATAGTTATGCTAAATGGCACAGGGACACTGTTTGTCAACATGACAACACCCACACAAATGGTGCATGAATTATGAGGGAAAATCTCTCTGTCTGTGAGATCTTAGTTGACCAGACAGCCTCTGGAGCTCCTTAATGTGTGAAATTTTACTGTTACGGCTTTACTGTTATTGTCTTGAAAGTAACTTTCACTTTGATAGGACCCTTTGATTGCAATAAAAATAATACACATATTTTAAATATGGATGAATGTCCAATATAACTACTTTCGAACAGTGATCCTCTGGAGAGTAAGTGGTTTATTTTATGTCATGGCTGATGGAGGAAAAGTGGGAGCACAGCAGCAACTTAGCACTGGTAAAGTGAGATAATAATAATAATAATAATATAATCTTATATTTTATTAATCTAGACTTAGAATTTAGTCCTTCCATCTTTACCAATACTATAGACAATTACTATAGACAGGGAATGTATTAAAAAAACCTAGTCATATTTAAGGCATTAATGTTTCTCCGTTTGCCTTATCAGGCTGAAACCTGCTGTTTTGTTAAGTTAATGTTTTATCATGTCATCTATGCTTGAAGCCTTTTTTCTTGTTACTTCAGAAGAGGAAACCTTGCGTCATCATCATTTTTTAAACTGCAGTCGACTTTCAAATGAAAAACTGTATGACAAAACTGGAGAGAGGAAAAAAAAAACAAAGTCACTTTGGATAAAAGGGCAAAAACAAAAATAAGTGCCAGAGAGAGAGTGAAAAGTTCACCTGCAGAATCATGTGCTGACAGATTATCTATTATCTGTCACTAAGCCCATTTGCAGATCTCACTGGTAGCTTTGAAAATAGAGGAAAATCAATTACACAGTGGTATTTACAGTGGGAATGCATGATTTTCCATCTGCATTTAAAACGATCTGTTCTCTCATCTCCTGATTTTAGTGGGTTTTCTGGAAATGTGTAGGAGAGCCACACAGGTTAACAAAAACATCAAATCAACTCTGTTTACTCTAAAATGGGATAAATCACCATGGCAACATCCTGTAAAACCCACCTGCACCAATGGAAATTTAGCTAAGAGGGTTTGCATCAATGATTTTTTTTTACCTTTGTTGTTCCATTAGTGCATCTCGGTGAGGATATGGATATAATATATCCATTAATTAGTGTATAGTTAATACGCTAATCTATTATTGCAATGCTTTGGATTCACATTGTATGATTGGCTTTTTCTATTTTATTTTCCTTAAAGAAACACTTGTCAGTTTGAGCTGTCAATGTGTGAACGTGAACATGAACTGCTACAACATAATCTATATGAGATTGACCTTAACATCCCTGATATCACTACTTATTTTGCTTTTATTTTTCACATATTTTAACCATCTCAAGAAACCCATTTTACAAAGGAGGCCTGACCAAGATGGCATCATATAAAAATGGACACAAAAAAGTAACAAAATGATGTAAATCAATGCTAATAGTCGTTACTGTCACGATTGCAAGAATCGTAAAAAAAAACTAAAAAGGACCGAGAGCGGAGACTGAATAAAAGGAGTAACAAAGAGTCTTTAATGAACACAAAAACACGAGTAGAACCAGTCCATGTATAAACAAAAAGCGCTGAGTCTGGCCGGCTGGTGAGGCGAAGCTCAGGAGTCAAAGGAAACTAGGGAAAAAACGGAAACAAAAATGATCATTAGGAAAAAAACGGCCAAAGAAGCAAAAGGAGCAAACACTGAGCAACGCAGAGAGCTAGCAACTGAGTAGCGACACGTGGTTACCGGACAAAGAGAGAAGACGCGCTGACGAGGAGGAACAGGAAACCCAGGTTTAAGTAAGGCTGCAACTGATTGGCGATGAGGAACAGCTGAGCTGATTGAAGTCCCGCCTCGCCTGTCAGCCAGACTCCTAAAACAAAGGCAGAGACAAAACTCCAGGAAGAACAAAGGAAAGGGTAAGAAAATAAAACAGGAAGTGACATGGGAGCAACTCAAACCAGACATGACAGTTACAACATTAGAAGTTTATGAATAAATGCACTCTAAACACAGAAACAATTACCAATGGAGTCATTTATCATAGAGCAGGAGGCAGAAGTTTTTTGAGAAAGTTTAGATCACCAAAATTTAGTTTGAAAAAGCCAACTATAAATAAATGCAGAGTTTGACTGAGTTGCTTTTACAAACTTTCAACCATAAGTCATTTAAATGCTTTCAGGCCTAACTGCTGATTGCTTGGTTTGAATGACATCTTACAGTTTGGTTAATGATGTCAGCTGGCTCTCATTCAAAATCAGCTGGTAATTCTTCCGAAGCATGGGAGAGAAAAGTGTCAGATCGAGCGAAGGCATCTCCACACACTAAGTAGAACTTCCTGTCACACACTCGTTGAGATTATTGCTGATGACACATCAGTAGGGTCAATGGGAGTAAAGTGTCCTCCCTGGGGTGATTGACTCACTTAATCAACATCTGTGTTGGAACACCACACACACGCCAACTCTGATGATGAGAATACAGTTCACCTTGGACTTTAGATTTTTAAAGGTGAACATATACTCAAATTTATCACAGAGCAGTTAAAAACAATTTTATGCCAAATGTAAATAATAAACAGTTTATGCATATAGTCACAGTGCTCAGCAATTCGCTTCTGTCATCTGATACAAACTTTGTTCTTTTCAAAATATAAACTAAATATTCTTATCCATACTGTTAAGACATGACTACCTCATTATTAAAAAAATATATCAAAAGATTTTTCTGTCCTTATAGTAGGGGTAAGGGTCAAATTCATATTTCCTCTGATAAAACAGGTTTACAGAATTTACCAAACAACTCAAGGAAAAATGTATTCCAAATATAGTGTATACATTTTATAGACTACTTAACTGTTATTTCTCTTACAATAATTAATTACATTAATTGTTATCAGTAAGGAAGATGTACCTGGAAAATTGAACATGCTATTGAGACAGAATATGTTGCGATGTATGGTACTGTAGTGTAGAAGCTACACTATTCCATCATTTTGCCAAGTAGCTCACAGATCAAAGAAATAACATTTCTGCACTGAAATATCTAAAACAAGACGAATGATATGTACATATTTTATGAGTAATGTACTTACTTTAGACAAAACTGTCAATAAATCCAAATTATGTTCAAATTGAAGGCAATGGACAATATCATTCATATTGATCGCCTTTTAATGATTCATCCACTTTGTGGAGCTGCTGCTACACTATGTTTTACAGAGAATTTGCCCATTTAAATTACCATACATTATGCAGGTACAAATAATAATGCAAATAATACAAGCTCTAAATGCTATTCCATACTCAAAGGAATGTCGTGACAGCATGAAACTGTCCTGCAAATATTTCACAATAAAAGCATTGTTGAAATAAAAATGATTGAACCAGGGAACAGAAACACTCGAGTGCTTTTAAAACAGGTACAGAACGTGCTGCGTGACACAAATGACTGACAGAGTCACTGACCTGATAATCAGTGGAGCTGAGATCCACCAGCGGTATGGAGGTTTCTAATTGTGCTCTTCAGTAGAAAGTTGTAAAAGAGTGAAGGAGGGGGAGTGGTGGTCAGTTATGTGACATATGCAACGTTAAAAAAATGGAATACAAACCCACATTGTGAAAAAAGACCAAGAGGATCAGTCACTTAAAAAGGAAAAGAGAGAGAGAGATGTCTCATGGCAGAAATTAAATCTGGAAATCTGGAAAATCCCATCCTTGAAGTCGGGACCTATTAATATGGGTTGTCTGTTACATGTTATGACAAGTTTAAATTAATAAAAGTGAGGCATCAGTGCTGCATTTTAATAGAAAGCTATGAGAAAGTTGATTTAAAAAGAAGTCTGATCAAAGAGAATGGTTCATTAATTTTAAATAATTCAAATTAAAGAACTGGATTATATATCTGTAAAAGCTTTAGATGGAGAGACACACATGAAGCAGGTTGATTAGCCTTTGGTCACCAGGAGTTCGCCATTGACTAATTATTTCCGTGGCCGATATTTTCCATCCTGTTTGCCTGAGGCATGACCATGATGGAATTCAAAATGATGTGAAATGCCTGGCATAGCAAATGACTTGGTTGTGCTGTTCTCCCTGTGTACTGTTACCTGCCAAGTCTCTTTGCTGCAGCGATGGGGCCTTTCTAAAGAAAGCCTGTGCCTCAATTACATTGGCAATGAAGCCAGGGTGAGACCAAGCATAAAAATACTGTATGTTTCTGTGCAGATACTGAGATGAAATGTTTGGCCCAATGTGAAATTATGTTTCTTTAAAAACTATAAAGTTGATTTTTTTTCCCTTCAGTATGCTTGTAAAGCAAATTGATAAAGTGAATTTACATCTATATGACGGTATACTGTGATTTCCAGTACTTACCTTCACATTCATTTAGCAACTTTGCTTTTTGTTTTCAAAGTTCAATGTTCACTTTTTTTGTCATTCTTCATGTTTAAAACACAGGGAAGGAAAACTGATACTCAGGTCCAGCAAAACCAAATATACATTACCTAAACCAATAACAACAGTTATTATTAGTTTGAAACCCTGTTGGATTTGTTGTTTATATCTGTTATATAGCATTAATTTCTTCTTCATCTGCTCTATTGTACAAGAGATGCACCAGTTCCGGCTCAACACTGTGACAAACATTCATCCTACGCCTGTTAGTATAGCCATCATATCATCTACACAACTGATTTGAAGAGAGACCAAAGTTAAATATGCAAAATAGTAACCATGGAAATATTATCACTGTGGAATATGATATTGGTGTTGCTTGTAGCACATCTGTGAATTCACAGCATAGGTGATGCAGAGGTGAAAAAAAAAATAAAACTAAAATAAATAAATAGTGCAGACCAACCTCTGGCAATGGGGATTTTATTCCAATGTATCCATGGGCAAGACACTTAACCCCAAAATTAGTGAATATGTCCAGCCACATGTGCCAGTCTCTTATTCTAAGGTCCCAGCTAACAATTTCTGGTTCCCAGAATGTTCTGAGAATGTTACTTTTTGTTGTTACCTTGAAGGAATGTCCCTTTAAGGTTCCTCCCTAGGTTGTCCTGTGGTTGATATGGAAAATTTTACTAACATTCAGTTCAATGTAGAGGGTTTTCATCAGGAAATGCATCGAAAATGTACAGAAAAACTGTTGCAGTGACCCCTACTTGTTCTGCTCAGGGTTGAGCAGAACAAGCAGAGAGTGTACATGGATTCCAACATCAAGCAGGTTGGAGAGTGGAACAGGCAGATGGTCAGACTGGCAGAGATTCCACCCTTAACAGGCAGACAAAGACAAAGACAAGGCTGGGCATGGATGAGGATGAACCTTAGGCAAAACGCAAAATGTTAAACAACAGCAAGCAGATTGAGTAAACAAGTGTTTGTAAGTGCGGAACTAGTGCTGGTACCAATGATGGTGGCAGAATCATCTGGCAATGAAGAGAAGAACTGAGGTAACTAATTATTCTCAAATGTTGTCAAGTACACAACATTCAAAAATATGAAGGTATAACTTCTCATTTTCATATTTTAATCTTGGAACAAACACAACATATTTTACTCCAATTTTCTATTTGCTCTGACTTTACAATTAAAATTCAGTGCCTCCATTTGTTTCCTTCTGTGAGTTTTAAAGTAAATATTCATTAAGTTAGACATATAAGAAATATAAGAATTTTAGATAACCTGTGTAAATTATTAGCTTGTTTACTGTCTGGTCATCTCATTTTCATTGAAACATTCTCAAATTTTAAAAACTTTTTAGCTCCATGAATACATGTTGAGCAAGAATATATTTTTTTATGTCTGCAAAGTACTCGGATCTGCACACTTATGTATGATCACAATGAATTCATTGTGTATGGAGACTTGGCCGGTCACTCTGTACCATTTCATAATCGTTTGAATGTAAAAATACATGGAACGTACCTGTTCCATGTATTTTTACATTCCTGAGACAGAACTACAAGATCCTATTCACTACCTTGCTTTTCATATGTGTTAGATTTGTTTTGATAATTTAATTGCTTAATACAGCTGAGTGAAGCATATTTGGGGTAGTGAGGATTCACCAGAGTGGAGATTTTTAATGGAACAGAAAGCATTCCTATCACAACTCCAAGACTCACTACTGTTGGTTGTTACCATTGATTTTTTCTTTTGTGTAATTTCCTTCTCTTTTCATTGGCCTGTAGTGCAGTCCCTGCCAGGTTAGGCAGATGGGTGTTTGCTTGAGCACAGTTTGATGTTAAATTTCTGCAGTAATGAGTTTTGCACTTGCCCACGGACCTCCCTCTCTCTCTCTCTCTTTCTGTGTGCCTCTCTTTCTCTCATTTCTTTTTGGTCATTTTAGTGTGTACCTGTAGCTGTTTTGTCTCTCTGTGGACATTTTGTTTGTCCCTTTGTAGCTCTTTTGTTTTGGTCTTCTCTCTTTGGGGTTGATTTCCGCCTTACTGTGCATCTTTCTTTAGTTGTTTAATTAAATTCCCAAGTAGAAATGTTAACAGTCACTAGAAACATAGGCTGATTATTGTCCCTGCCTGAAACAGGTTTAGCTATATATTGTTTGTTATTGTTATAAAAACAATAAAAGCATGCTGTTCATTTTGTGACTTAGCACTGAAATCACCTCAATTGAAACAAAGAATTCCTCTCTCCCAACACACTGTATGCTCTCTCTCTCTCTCTCCCTCGCTCCGCCACATGCTGGGTGTCTTTTTGTGATCTTAATAGCCCAATTATCACAACTTTGGAATGGATCAATGGAGACCTGCCAGCAAGTGATCCCTCCACAATGGGAGATGGGAAAGGTGTGACAAGATGCATGCAGACCCTTTAAGGAAAGCGACAGGAGCAGCCACTTTGCCAGGGCGTCTGTCTTTCTTCAAAATGTACAATTGTGACAGGAAGCTATCTATAAAATGGCAGACCTCGGGTTTTTTAAAAGTGAGACACAATGGCTGTAGTACATGCAGTAAATCTGGTATGCCTCAGTTATATGGCAGCATGTAACTGTATTTCGTGCCTTCAGTGAGGGAGTCCAGGGGAGTTTATTAAATTGAAACACTGTGGCAAGTTGGAGATAAAGTGGGTCTCCTTTATTTCTCACCATGGTGAAAACAGACAAAACATATTCTGACATACCTTGTTGCAAAGGGGTTGTAGTTCATTCTGCCAATGGCAGCCAGTTAGTACAGTTGTAGTTGTATTGTTCTTTGAAAATCAATGTACTTCTGTACTGTTGAACCACTAACCTGTATATGTTTGCACTATTCGTCACATCCTGCCTTGATTACTATTCACCTGTAATATCCTTTCCATTCATTGTAAAATTTACAGTATATATTGTAAATAACTTAACATTATTTGTTTTAAATAATAGTTTTGTTCATTTTGAATTTTGTATTATTTATTTTTAATTTTTTTCCCCTATATTCCTTTTTTTTATCTGATTTTATTATTATGCGTATTTTTGTGCTTTTTTTTATTTGTCACTTGTCTATTAGATTACATTACATTACATTTAACTTCAAGTCTATCTCTGACTAGTTTGCTGTGAATTTCCCTGGTGAGTGATCAATAAAATTGAATCTAAATTTTAAGACATGTCAGGATGATTTCATTTATTCATTAAAACTCCACGTTTAATACGCTGGAATAGCATGTGAGGTATGTGAAAACAATAAACTGTATCATCCACATTAACACTGCTGACGCATCACTGTGGTTACATTTAGGCTTAGTGACTATATCACTCCAGAGTGTTCTAAAAGGGCCAGACCAGACAGACACAGATACATTAGTATACAATGACCCAGTAACAGTACCTGCACTTGCTTCTTGCATGTTTTCTCAAACCTACTGTCAGTAAAAGTTTCGCATTGTTGTTGGTCCAAGACAAGCATTTTCTTTTCACTATTGCTGTTTTTCCATTTTTCCAGATTTTCTACAACTCAGCGGAGATGAGAAACCAACTCCCATTTGCTTCTTGTTTATAGTGTAATGCATTTGTCTGGTGTACATGATTTTTTGGCTGTTTAGTGTGAAAGAAATAGTGACATCAAGTGTTGAGAACGTAGAATCCAACAAACGCATAGACTCCTGGGCTTAACCGTTCCTCTCTTGAACTGTCAGTGAACTATGGTGGCCGTCCACAATTCTCTCAACTCTCCCACTCTTTCTGTCATTCACCCTTCTTTCTTGGTTAATGCATTAGGTTTATGAAGATAAAACCATTTTTCTTTTGAATTGTAAGATTACATTTGTTACAAGGTTTTAAAGTGATTATACTCATACAAACATACTTGTGGGTAGTATATTCACTGTCTTTCTCCTAAATGTGACAATGGGTGAGAATTTTCACAATTTTCCCACATTTTTCCAAGCACCGCTTACAGTGAAGTAAAAAAGGATTTACAGGACGGCTTCGTTGTTCCCAGAAGTCTGGCTTGGATGCAACTTTTGCATTTTTAATGACCGTAAAAAATATAATCCAGCAGCAATACCTACTGAACACACAAACATCCTAAATCTGATATTAGGCTGCAGAGCTCATTGTGCACACATGCGAGTTTGGTTGACATTTAAAAAAGACACTTGAAATAATACAAACCAGAGCTTAAAAATAAAATAAAATAAACAAATACGAGCAGGGAAACATCGGGGAGCTAAACACAATAGATGAACTGACAAAGACCGACATAATTTGAGTAAAACACATAAGGGTGGGGCAGCAAATAACATGAGTAGAAAGCCAGATAAAGACAAAAGTAATACAACCGAGACACACAAGATATCCTAAAAAATAAAAGGAAAAATAAAACAGGGTCACAAGTCAATAATAGGCTGAACCATTGGTGGGGAGATTTTTGATTATCAGGTTGGATGACCAGTGATGGAATCTCTGGAGTCAGTGATGAGTTAAGTTGAAAGATTTTACTGATGACAGCTCAGATCTGAGGAGAACAGAGACAATGCCAAACAGGAGCAATGAGATGTTAACAGTTAGGCATCCTCTTTCCTCATTCTGTCAATGAGACCTAGAGTTAAGGTATATACTGTATCTGCCTAACAGGCTATAGGTCATGACATCTGGCACCTTCCTCTGCTGATACCTAGAGACAGCCTTGGGGAGGACTGCAATCCACTGTGTTATCAGCCCTTTCTCTCAGCAGATTTAGGAACAACAATGAGAGAACAAAGGAGAACACTCTGTAGAGAATTCGGAACCAAGAATCCAACCAAGGTTGCACAGAGGCCTTATTGTAAGAATATGTAATCTGTGAGTTACAGCTGGTCTATAATTGTTTTTTTTTTAGTTGTTAATCCAAAGAAGGCCAAATAATAGAGTTTTCCCTTACAAGCATGACATAGCAGTGTAGTAGTGCTTCACAATTATACAATAGCTCAAGGCTGTAGGTGTGCAATGCACTTAACAGTGGGAAATCAATGTTCACTTGAAATCTTATACCTCAGTGCAAAGAGCAATTTAGCTCTGCTGGAGTCATGATCACACAGTGAAGATTTCTATTCCTCTTTTCCCATCAGCAGAGGTCATTTTAGCCTGAAACAGGCACAGAAAGTAGTGTTTTGTGATACTGGACCTACTGATACTGAAGAGGCTAACTTATCTGCTCATTATCACTCGGTTTTCTGAAAAAGCCTCCGTCTACTATTTGTTTGGAGGGATTATACTGTACATCACCATCAGAAGTGAGGTTTCCTGCACCTTATTTTTTTTCTCCTAAGTGAATGACCCACTGATTAATGACGATTTCCATCATGACGTCAGTTATCCATATTTTTCCTCAATTTTGCTCAATTTTAAAGTTCAATACATACACACATGCTGTATATTCACAATATATAGTGAAATCAAAGTAAAAAATGACTCCTAATGGACAAATGAGTTTTCAGAAAGCTGATGTACATATTTAAATTGGTCCATTCTTCCACTACCTGACACATATTCCTTCACATTGTATCAGAATGCTGTCAGTTTGGCAGGAGATTTGGCTTTGTGTTATGCTAGAAGCATGTAGCCTCTAGGTCCCAGCCCCATGAGGAGCAGGCTACAGAGGTCTTGCAAACTTACTTTTTTCTCTCTCCACCAGCAATTTCTTTTTTCATTTTCAAACTTGTAATCTTCAGCCTCAAACAACACTGGCTGAATTGATGCTGAGTGCAGTAACACTCTCTAAATCCTGCCAACAAACTTTAATGAGTTAAAGTGCTAGAGTTCTGCTTGAAAATATCTGTAAAGCTTAAATGTCACTGCACGTTCTGTCACTTGATTTTAAGAAGGGTTAGTATAGATTCATATTTTCGGCGCTTTATCAGGTGTGGTAGAAGAGCCGGAATAATCACTCATTCTGTTGTGAAATTAATGTTTTGCATATTTACAGACTACACAGCCTTTTCATTTGCTGCGTATCCTTGGGTGTCTTCAGAGCAACAATGAGCACATAGAAGTGAACAACTAGTTTTAGCCTGAGGCTTTGACAGAGTCATTCCTCCCATACAGAGTCAAACGTGGGTGAAATGTTGCCGTTCTCAGCAAGAACAGGAGGTTGCATCTCTCTGGAGGCTCAAACCACACTGTGAGATGCCTGATTATAAATACTCAAATTAGATTTTTAGTGAAACATCAATCTGGTGCAGCTAGGTCTCATGGTAAAGCTTCTACAAGGCAACCAACAGGGTTATATGTCGAACTGGGACATTGTGACTTGGTGTTTTCTGAAGGGAGGATATTCAAAATTAAAATGTGATAAAACCATTTTTCATAATTATGTGCAGCTTCAAACAACACCCACGGTGAGAGTTTGTGATGCCTTGTGGGCTCTAAAGGGGTCAAGAGTGAGGAAAGGAGGGCTACAAAGGAATCAAAGCATTGCCAAATACTGCCTGTCTGCAATGCTAATTTAGCTTTTGTGGTAGAAGAAAACAATGGGGTGGAAATAATTTAACTGGCTGCCGCCAGCCTGAGGAGATGAGAAATAATGAGCAAATGGCAACAATAAAAGTGCAATCATACCAGGATTAGCAGTGGCCTCACAGCTTCTGTCCAGCTTGGTTTATTATTTACAAGTTGTGTGCTCTGAGGCCTGCAGCTGGAGATAATAATATTGTCTTCGGCAGGAAAAGCAATAAGGCTAAGCAGAAAACTTGAGGCTCACCCCACATCACTCTCCCTCTCCCTCGTGAACTAAGCGGAGGAAGACAAGGAGGATCATTGTTTCTCGCTAATTCATCTAGTTTCAGTAGAAAACGTATCCTTGTGTGATCTCAGGGTGCAGGAACTGAAGTGGGACTTCCTTGAAAAATCTGAGGTTGGCAGCGCCTCATTATTTTCTGCATAAGTGACTTATAATGGAGCTGCTGTACTTTTTGAAATGTTGTGAAGATTTTGGAGAAACCCAGATAAATCTCTGAACAATTTTCACAGATTAAGCTCTGGTGCTCACTTAAAAAAAACAGCAATATCCCCGTTTAGACAATTTGTTAGTGTGCGTTTGCTTTGTGATGTGTTTTATACTTTCCAGATACCGTTGGACCCATCAGTAAACTGTCTGCTTTGTTCTTTGGAGTGATTTACTCACACGTTCTCCCAAGATGCTGATGTGAAACTCACAAAAAATGGTTAGGATAAGTTGTTTCACTTATTTTAAGAACACTGCTTCAAAAGCAGGTCATACACTGAGTGTATTTCATTGATTTCTACTCCCTGAAGATATTTTCTAGCTCCACTGTGAAGTCTGGCGTATCCTGTCTCAAAAAGCTGGTGAGTGGTGAGAGGCCTCTTGTACCACACGGCACTGCTCTTCTTCTTATTCTTCTTCTTCTCTTCGGACGTGACCATCATTATGGCCCCTTTGTGTTCAAGTCTGCACCTCATGAGGAGTTCATTGGCTGGACAGCCCTCAGGGGTCACATAGACCTTGCTCGCTGCTGAGGGGATTGCTGCAGGGCACAGGGATTGGTGAGAGATCACAGACGAAAATGAGAGTTACTGGTGGGGTCTTGCAGCTCTGCAGAGTAAAATAAGCAAAATTGTGACCTCTTTCCTCCTTGTTTGTTCAACTGAAAGCCCTTGAAAGCTCTTTCAAAACACTGCACCATTAGAAGAAAGAAAAGGACTGTGATGTGTGTGCAGCATTTAACAAAGTAGATAAACATAGATAATATACTTGTAGGAACCTTAATGAGTCTTGTGTTGACTTCCCCCCAGGATGTGAGGTTAACACATTATCAGGGAAACACAGATCTAACAAGTCAATTTTTTATTTTTGTTCCTGAGCTCTTTCAGTTATCATTACACAGTTTGAAGTGAAATAAACAAACAAACAAACAAACATGTTTAGATTTTCACCTCTTACTGAGCAATTTAGGTTTATGCAGCTTCATGATATTTTGCCTTTCCTTGCCATTTTTTAGACAACACAGGAAGAAATAGCTGATCCGTTTTAATTAGTTAGCAGTTGCATTTAAATATGAGTGTAAAAACTACTGTGGCATTTATGCAATAACAAGGGGTGGTATGGGGTAAAAATTAAGTTCACAAGTGACTGTGATTTGTCTTCTTTTTTAACTTTAGCAATTTTCAGGTGAAGAGAATGAGTACAATATGTAACCATCACATTTTCCAACAGGCAAATTCCACATTTGCAAACCTGGATATATTAAAAATGCAGCAAATCATCTCTGAATCAATGTTTGTGCTGTTGTAAACTTAAAATAAAATGATCAATTGCTTATTGAAATAGTGCCCAGTTATTATTTTGTTTATGTTTCGGCTCTAGTAACAAACAGCAATGCAGGCAAATGGTTTGTTGTCATTCTGTATGATACTGTAATGTTATTATCACATCTGGCTTATGTGATTAGCAGTTTACCATTTTTAAATACATCAACTCCACAGTATGTTGGAATTTCAACAGTCTCAGTTTAAATGTTAGGAAATCAGAGCAGCGTTTGCAGTTTGGGGTTAGGTTAATTGAAACTCTGAATGTTGACCTTGTGATAGACTGTCTTCCAACTTCAACTTAGTGAGTTGTAAACAGGGGATTATTTTTTCCATCTTTCCCATCCATGCAAAATGATGTAACAATAACACATTCAGCATCATGGTTGCCAGCTTCGCTTCCACTGGTGTGTGTACTGATATATTATGTATATAAAAAGCACTATGCTGTAAAAATGCAGTCTATTTACCATTATGCATGTCTTGTATTAAGCTCTACCATCAAGGTCATAAATAAATTGATATTTTCTGCCAAGGTCAATTAAAAGACACAAATTTTTCTTTGTGACATTCGTGCAGCATCAAGTCAACTCCTCAAATCCCAATACACATGTTAAAGGGTAACAATATTTTATGTTTAGTGCATGGTGACTATGATAAAGAGCAGGCAACATAATATTGTTCTGGATGGACAGGTATACACTCAGCAAGGTCTTATATCATCTTGGGAATTGACATTGTTTCTTCTTTCCATACCTCTTCCCCTTAACAACTGTACGTAAAAAAATTGTTTTTTTATAGGGCATTTCACAATTCCCACATTTGATTCACAGTGTCTCTTAAGAACAATGTCTGTCAGCTGTGATGGGGGATAAGAAACAAACTAAAAATGCATCTCACTGTGACAATCCACTCCTCAGTGGCTATGTCTCCCATGAGAGAACAATCTCCCCACAACAATGAGCTACTTACACTGCCAGAGGACACAATGCCTGTGCAAAGAATGGAGATAAAAAATGAGTAAGATGTGGGAATGGTAGATGAAGAGAGGGAGGAGGTTATAAATTAAACATGGAACAGATGTGAGACATATTGCACCTAGAATGAATGAAGAGATCATCTGTGGCATCCACAAGCTGATTCCAAATGCACAAGATGGGATTAAAACCATAATTTGTACTATGATAATGTATACGATGACAAACATGGATCGTTTTAAATATAGGCATGCATATTAAAGAGATTTGCTTATATAATTGTTTTTATGCAAAGCATAAATTGATAATTAACTGGCTTTAATGTTTGTCCATCAAAAAGTCACAAGAGCGGGTTTAAATAAAATCACTTAAAATGTAAAAAGACTTTTTAAAATTGTTTTTACTACTACTAATGAAAAGGTTTATCTGTTTGGAATATAACATGTATAATTATATTTTTAGTGTGTAAAAACATCCTGAAAGTATGGCTATGTTACATTAAAATGAACACTTTGTAAATACATTTGAGTGTCTCATTTTCCCATGGAGTCTGCCATACGGTCATGCACAGTCATCTTGAATAGACGAACCAACTGCTCACTAAAAAAAGGGACCAGCTGCATTCTCATGTCACCCAAAGTCATCATAGATACTGCTACATCCTAGGGGGAAGAAGTTGAAGTGAGGGATATTCAGATGGATGGAATTGGATTTAATAGATTTATTATTGTTTTATAAACTATTTGTAAATACAAATACTTCATTAAGGTCAAATTAGTGCTTATACTTTTACTTTGTCATGTATCAGCAGATTATAAGTTGTTGTAAGGGCCATAATGGAAACAATATTTTTGTATATGGAGGCTTTAGACTTTAAATCCATTTATCCAAGAACCAAATTGTTAATCTCACACCAAGATAATTCATGAATGATTTATCGAATTGGAAGTAAATTGAAGATGAATGTGATTTTTTTGTATACATCAAAACCTTATTTTTAAATAATAGCTGAGCTACACAGGAAGACTCTTTGCTTGTCTGAACTGATCTATGGTGACCTTGTCAAGGAGTTAGCAAGCAGATAAGATTAATAAATTCACAGATTGGAATCAGCATTTTGTCATATTTTATTAATGTTAATGTTTAATCACCTTCTCTTCTTCATTTGAACTACTCCTTCCTATAAAATACGTCTACACATGGAAGAAGGTGGGATTAACATTATATATATATATAAACAATATTTTCACTTTTTTGTTCAATCTATGCAGATCTCTCCTCTTGGAAAAAAACTCACCATTAGTCTTCATATCTTTGATAAAATATGACCAAGCTTCATCATCTCACTGACAAAAAGAAAATCCTAGAACAGATTACATTAATCTGTAGTTTGATAATTCAATCTATATATCAAGCCTTGTGGGCAGCAGTCCTCTGTGTAACACTGACATAGCATGGCACCTGTATATTAAGGAGTTTCTTTGTTATTGCTTTGCTCATATAAGACCATATTGTTGAAGCAATATCTTGTACTGTAATTTTTGGGCAACAACTCATTGACCACAAATAAGGCTTTCCCATAAGCCCATTGACACAAACACTCATCAGTGCGGGTGTAAACTGGTCAAGCAAATTAGATAAGTCACTGAAGTAAACAAGTGAAAACAAAAACCAAACATACGACATCATCAGAGCAGCATTTACAATTTAAAAACATTTGTCTGCCAAATCAAATTGATTTACATTAAACATTTACTTTATTTTTTGGGGAGGGGGGGGGGGGGGGGGGGGGGGGGGGGTGGCTTCACCTCGTATCATTACTGTTTTGTTCTGTTCTGATTCTTTTGAAACCTTGTCCTTGCTAGAAAACAAAAACCAGTCATTTGATCAGTGACTGACTAGTACCCCATTTACTGTATTTGTACAAATAATGACTGCCCATTGTAGAAAAGGTGAGAGTAGCTGTAAAACGTTTGAGGACAGAGATAGAGTAGTTAGTTGTATGAAATACACAACTTTAAAAATGTAGACGCTTGAGATTCTGGTTTGTCTCTCATCTCCTACCAACAGTCACTTTTACTCCTGACCTCTCCCAATTAGTTTTTCTGCCCTTTTGAAAGCCAAATTAATTAATGTTCTTTATTTTGACAATCAGCTGCAAAAAGTCACTGGGAATTATCACCCAGCTCAGCAGCTTCATGGAGCTTTTTAATCTCTTTTAGTCTCTTTAAGTGAGGCCAAGTGTGAGCCAATCAGTCAGCTGTTCCCAGCACAATAGCACTCATTGTATTCCCCATGCCATCCCCAAGCAGGGAAACAGCTTAGTCCAACACACAACATTTACAAGAGGGTGTCTAGCCGAGCCTAAAACAAAGAAGAAAAAGGGTGAATACTGGCCTTTTAAATGTGTTGAGCAACATAAATTTTGATACCGTCATCTTTTATTGACCATTGTAATTCGTTGATTCTTTCCTGTGATACTTGCTCCTACATGCTCCTGTTGACCTTTCAGTAAATATCAATTCAAAATGTCTGCTACCTCAATTATATCAACTTTATCAAAGCTTTTTTGAATTCAGGCAATATCAAATGAAGGAAAGGTGCAGAGATACACTGTAAATACAAATTGTATTGTTCAGGTTTGATGTAATTGGCATATCATATAGTGTGAATAGGCTTAGTTAGCAGGTCTTGTCAGAAATCGTAGCTACAAAATGGTAAATGGTTAGCAACTTATGATGAAGTGCTAAACATAACATCAGTTAATCCCATGGACCACAGCCAGCCAGTGAACCATAAAGGTACTTGAGGCAGGCTGTGAGAGGTCATTACAAATTATAGTAAAAATGTAATTAAGCATAAAACATAATTATGATTATTTAATCAAAAGTAGAGAAACAAAATTGTGGTATTTTAACCTTGTATATAAAATTCACAGGATCTCATTTATGCATCTATAGATACTATACCATTAACCTCATCTTTCTGTTCAATACTGATGAAACAACCTGACAATAAAAGAACAAGCAATCTACAGAATTGTTTTGATAATACTTCTACATTAATGGTTAATACATAAAACATATTGTTTTTATCTGACTAAAAACTTTCTTAAAAAAAAGAAAAAAAGAAAAATGAATTCAAGCAGTAGACTTTGTAATTTTATTCTTGTACTTTCTTTCACCTGAAACATAATTAACAAACATAATTAGAATGATTAATCCTGTGGAAATCAATTACATTTTTATGTTTTGTGCTTTGAACCAGTTTATTAGTGCAGTCTGTATTTGCACTGTAGTTCACAAAAGATTTAACATATTTTGGTTTGTTTGTAAACCATTTCACATACCACTGTTTCAAGACTAAATTTCTGACTTGGCCTATTTACTATTCATCTATCTGATGCCTGTTTCATTTTAATACTAGGTGCCAAGTGCAGTTCCTCTGTTCATGAATAACTAATTTTTACCCAAGGGTTTTTTGTCTAATCTTAGAAAACTTAAGGCAAATGCAGATACAAATGGAATATATGGATTTAGTCTGATTTAAAGAAGCCCTTTTCTTTCACTGGAACAGCTTTGAAGCTAAATTGTATTTACATTTGAGGTCAGAAGGTTTACAACACCTCCTCGGTCAGTTAAATTTATATACAGTAGTTAAAGTACTACTGAAAATGAAGCACAGAATAAATTAAGAAAAGGAATCATGGAAACTCATTAGTGTTTTTTTTTCAGCTAAACTCACTTTAGTTTTAACTTTTAACAAAGAAAAAAAATATAATGTTTAGAAATTTAATACAACTGCTGCTACAGAAGTTCTCACATGTGTGTCGTGTGTTCTGTCCAATTCATCCCAGACCAGGTCCACTGGGTTATTAAAGTCTGGAGACTGGGCTGCTTCAACTCTGTTTACTTACAACCGTATAACTGTTGTTGTATACGAGTTGTTGATCCTTTTTGCGTTAACATTCAAGGCATCATTTACTTCCACTGATGCAGGAAAGCTAAAAATTAAATTTTATAATTTCATTTGCAGCATATAAATCTACACCTATCTTACAGTAACGTACATTTTTTATTTTACCTTGGGTAGTTTGCTGCTTACCTTTAGATCATACAAGGTTATGTTTGAAATACTTATCTGTGAATGACAGCTAGATTGTAGATTGTGGTTTTTTGGACATTTAAATAATATAGTTTGACAAGCTTTCTTCATCATCAAACCAAGAGATCCTGGGGTTGTATTTGACTATTGATAATGTAGTTGCAAAGCACATGCATATCTGGATTCTAACAGGTGAACTGAGGTCGAAGTAGGAGCAATAGTAAAAATTCATGTAACATGTTCATCTAACATGTACAGCAGAATGGTAATTTATTTCATGATTCTGTTTTTCCTAAAATATCTATTATTGCACTTCAGTATGCACTTTTATAACTATAGTATGTTTATTTTTTTCATTTTGACTTTTAGAGCACTTTAGTTCCAAATGAGCAAAGCTAGTGGTTTTATTAATACACAGAAAAAGCCCATAGAGATGTGGTATTAAAATCACATTGTCCTGACTCAACTATTTAACGAACAGCACAACTGGCCTAGACAAGCGTGCATTTGTTGTCACACATATATGCACACCCCAGTGTCGTGCAAGCAAACACAGGGAGAGCTTATGCACTTGACTGATTTGATATAAACAAAAGGGGACCAGGTTTACAGAGTGTTGAGGCAGGCAGAACTCATAAACACGGAGAGTAGTCCAACTGGGCAAACAAACCCAGAGGGAAGCAAGCAGAAATCCAAAATCTGTGGGAAAACAATCAAAAAGATCAAACACAGGTGAAACAGGAAAAACATGGGGAAGACACACAAGTAGAGAGTAACACAGTGTTCTGGCAAATGGCAAAATAAACAATGCTATAAATACAATGTAGGCTAATTAAAACAACAAAAGACAGGAAGGAAAATCACAATTTCATAGAACACAAATATTAAAAAATCAAACTGAATTCAAGGAAGAAGTTCACACAAAAGGGCAGATCATGACGCTGTGGTATCAAAACCCCCATTCTTAAACATATAATCTATATAAGTAGAATTTTTCTTAGGTGGGTCTGGATGACATACTTCACATCACTTTACAAAACCAAAACAATGCTTGGTGGAGATACAAGGAGCAGTTCATTTGTAAATGTCATCTTGGCAAGTATTTGCAGCAATGCCTGCTCTTCCTGCTCTGGAACAAAATGCAAATGGTTCCCTTTGGTGCCTGAAAGAAAGCCCACTGGTGGCACCGTTTAAGCTTAGAGCAGAGCAATGTTAAAATAAATATTAGAGTATGAGGTTAGGGCTACGGATCAGGATAGGACTGAAGGTCAGGGCCAAGAAAAGGAGGGTTAGGGTTAGGTTAAATATCCAGGTAAAGCTTAATGGATATTCACTGTTGGCTCACACTCAGCCAGGCTATAATTTTATTAATATCGTCAGCATTTTCATAACCAATAACCAATAATAAATCATAAATAAATATAGATAATAGCATGTATACAGTATATTGTCCTCGTCAGTGACTGCTTAGTACCGACATGATGCTCTCAGTGACATTAAAGTGTGGATGAACACTTGTGGAACACCCTTCCACATTTGATGTGGAAGGGTGTTCCACAACCCTGTGCATGTGTAATGCAAAGTTCAGCATATTATGTAATGACAGCTGAAATTATATCCTTTTTGGGTCCAGTAAGGCCATATCTGAATTATATTCAGACACTTTACATTTTAGACCACACATTGCTGTTGCTGTTATCATGCAATATGCTATTTGCAGTATAACAAAGGAAATATTTCTTCATGACATGTAAAACAAAGTACTGTATTTAGCAGCATAGACTCTTGCAACAGAACAGAGTTAATCTTCTCTTCTTGCTGAGTGTGACATGATCCTCATCACTATCTCCTGAACTGCACTTGTCTCCTCTCTTTGCACCCATCTGTGCCTCTTCCTGCTTTATCTCTCAGTGATATCCATGCATCAAACACTCTTCTCAGACATCTCATGGCTCTGGCTGTGAGTCCTCCAAACAGGTGCAGCTGTCCTGGCAGGATGCCTGAAAGTAAAGCTCTGATGTTGCGACACAAGAGGACTTTCTCTTTGCAGTTGCTTCCTTAGGTTTCTGCTCATGAGACACAACACAGTACTGCTTATTGTTGGAGAAATTCACTCTAAAAATGTTCAGCAGTTTGTTTAGCATACAGAAACTGTGCATGCCCTATAACAATGGGCAAGCAACAAAAGAACGTGGACTAATAGTAAAGCAGTAATTAAAGTTGGAGTAGAGATGACTGAGGTATAATAAAATAAAACTAATAAAACTAGAGGCATCCAACCTAACAAGATGGTTAGTTTTCAGTGGCTCTATTAATGGTGAACTCAGGTAGAGACATAGTCAACTGTAACACACTGAAGCATGCCTAGAATCAGGATTACTACTGTAAATAAGTTTTGATTACAAGTAAAAAGTTGTGTGGCAAGGTTGTGAAACCAGTTAACATTAAACTGGCAGAGAACAGATGACTCCCATAGTCGAATAGAAGGCCATATACGTAACACAGAACTAATCACATTTAGTTCACCTCATAAACCCTCAAATCCAAGACCTCACACATGGATCTCTCAAATGCAGGAGGAGCACACCATGAATAAAGAGACCCCCTTTTCCCAACTGCCAAGAACCCACCAGCAACACACACACACAAATTATATTTAAGAAAAAACACAGGTCTTCTAATTAGTCTGGCAGTTATTGGTTCAAGGAAGTTCACTTCAGCTGAGGTGATCTGGCCCGTTATTCTGGAACCCACTGTGCTAGGATCTAGGATCTACCTAGACACTCACATGCGTGTCATTTAATAAATCAGTCATGGAAACCTACAGCCCGTCACAGCTAGTTGATCCTTAGCCCCTCCAACCAATGTTTATAGACACATGGTCACACTTCATACACAACAGATGATAAACAGAGAATCTATCCATCTATGAAATGCCTCTCTAACACTGACACACATTTATTGTGTTTATTAGACTCTATTCCCTTTCAATTCCTTTCAAAAAAAAAAAAAAAAAGGCTTTAAGGATAATTATTTTGGTGATTGTAGAGGTGGGTGTGGTTGACAGTCAGCTGTGAGAGGGAGCAGGTGTGTATATGGCTCAGGAAAACAGTCACAGGTGAGCAGACCGACACAGCTGGTGCTGCTGGTAATCATACACACACACACCCCAGAGCTGGGCATGGTGTGGAACAGCACTGATTGTGAAGGTTGTTATTAAAGATTTTAAGCTGTGAACAGCAAACTCAGCAATCATTAAGCCGTGAGAACTCGCAATGGCAGAAAGACCTGCTACAGTGATGTATTTGCACATTTTGATAATGTTGATAATTCTGTGAAGCGCAAATTTTCACAGCGCAGATGTAAATAGTTGTAAATAGAAATCTTTCGTACATTTTGCAATTATTGCGAAAGCTGTTATATTCGGAGAACTAGACTAGATACGGTTCCATATACAGTACTATATTTAATAACTGCTGTAGTCTCATAATAATAAATTTAAAAAGCAAACTCAAACATTTCCTCAGGCATATCAGAATGCATCTGTGTTTCTATCCCAATATTTCACAGTTTCCGGTGATCTCTGAGATCACAATTTTTCTATGCAGTATGAGCAACACAAAGAATACTAATGCAACACTTTTAAAAGTCAAATGTTATACAAATGTCTGCTAAATTAATTTGTAACATTTATTTTTTGGCATCCTTTTCGGTTATGTTTCTTTCTAGAAAATTACTGTATTATTAAGAGCCGAAGTGTTTTTCTCCACAGACTTCAGAAGTCTGTGGAGAAACTCCAGAAACTTCTTTCCTACAGACGTCAAGAATTCACACTGAGTGAACTGAGTTCTTTGATGACCATTTACACATGATCTGATTTAGTTCAAGTTATTTTTTCAGTTATTTAGAAAAAAAAAGAGGTAAATATGTGTTGATATTTTATACTCAAAGGACGAGAAACAAAACTGACAAAAGAGTTTTCATTTTTCATTTTGTTTTTTCCTTGCAAAATTCTACTTCTCAAAGGGCCGAAAACAACACCGACACAGGCTCCAAGGTGACAGCTGTCAGGATTTTGAGAGATGGCTCATGGTAGCACATCTCAAGTATGAGATGTGTCTTCACATGTGACATGTCACACCAGACATTAAGATAAAGATAATTTTCCTGTTGTGATATTTTAAGCAATGACATTTTCAAAAAGTGGCCTCAAAAACAATAAGCTTGAAGGTAAAGAACTTTTTGCAGACATTTAAACATTTCTCTTATGTCAGTTTGAGTTTGGCATTTTCCAGTCTGTAGATGCACAGATCTATTCTATCTAAATGTATAACTTGGTCTTAATTTAAAAATTGAATCACTTTATTGAGAACATCTGCAGTTATTAACCAATCATGAGGCATCAGAGCAACACATAAAGTCATGCTGATTCAGGTCAGGAGCTTCTGTTTTGTTTACATCAGCAGAGTAAGGCTGCTGTTATTGAAAGTGCTGATGTCCTGTAATTTTTACACACAACCATCTTCACAACTGTGGTGAGCATCAGAGAGCATCTCAGAACTAAATCTCTTTCTCCCAGTCATTCCAGCAATTCCTTAGACCAGAGTTAGCCCTCATCATATCTTGAATTATGATAGAATATGATCAGTAAGGCTAAGCAGAAAGCATAATCACCTGCTACCCACCATGTCATTACCACCATACAACAGAAGAGGTGGTCTAAGGCAGTGTTTTCTAACCCTGGTCCTCGGGGAACACTGCTCTGCATGTTTTAGATGTTGCCCTGCTCCAACAAACCTGATTCAAATGGTCAGCTCGCCATCAGCCTCTGCAAAAGTCTGATAAGGACCCATTCATTTGAATCAGGTTTGATGGAGCAGGGCAACATCTAAAACATGCAGGGCAGTGTTCCCCGAGGACCAGGGTTAGGAAAAACTGGTCTAAAAACACTCTCCGTTCACCTACTACTGTCTTGCACTTCTTAAAAAAAGACTGACACTCATCCTGAGACAAACACAAAACTCACACTGGCTATCTCTATGACCTTGATGAACCACAACACCATTCAACCCCACCTACTGAATAAGATTCTTAACAACTGTGGTATTGACTCCGATTTGACTGGCTGGATCCTGGACTTCTGTTTAACAGATCTCAGAGGGTGAAGGTGAACTCGTGCGTGTCAGGGACAATGTCTTTGTTCCCACTGGCTCACCAAAAGGATTTGTCCTCTCACCTCTTCTTTACATCTTGTATACAGATGACTGCTGGAGTCAGTTTGTGAACAGATACATCTTGAAGTTCACAGATAACACAGTTATTGTTAGTCTTTTCCATTATGATGAATGAAGCCATGGCCATGTGATTTATTAGAATTTGAAACTGTGTAAACATGTACTTCTCATTCTTAATGTATCCAAGACGAAGGACTTGCCTTGTGACTTTAGAAGTCATGCTCTTCCAATTCAGTGCATCATTATTGATGGCCAAGAGTTGGAGTCTGTTGTCAGATATAAATATATTGGTTCAGTCACTGAACAATCTCCCGTTGTAGAAAACTGTGATAATCTGCAAGAAAGGTCAACAGCGACTAAGGAAGCTTGCTAAAGTTCATGTTAATAAAACGCTGATGATTTTTCTATAATGAATGAATGAATGAATAATAATTCTACAATGAATCAGTTCTCCCATTTCCTTTCATCTGTTGATTTGGCAGTTTGAACAATAAATTAAGAATCCTCTGTCAATCAAAATATTTCCAGCAGAGTAACCTGTCTGTTTTGTACTGTATAACAGTCAGGTTGTGAACAGGTTCAATTCCATCTTGTCTGACAACACACACCCATCTTCATGATGCGTTTCGGCCCCTAACCTCTGTTACCTGTTTTAGATTCCCCTAATTAAGACCAACGCATACAAAAGCTCTCTCATCCCTATAAACCATCATGCTTCTCAACCCAGGGAAAAGGATGCAGCTACTTATAAATGCACTGGTGAGACAGAATGACTTGAAGTTAGAAGATAAGTTAAATTCATATGTATATGTACAGTATTGGTTAGCACTCTTGCCTTTGCAGCAAGAGGTCCTGGGTTTGCGACCCGGTCGGAACAAGGGCACTTCTGCATGGAGTTTGCATATTCTCCCCATGTGTGTATGGGTTTTCACCGGGTACTCCGGCTTCCTCCCACAATCCAAAAGCAGGTCTGTCTCTATGTGTCCCTGTGATGGACTGGTGACCTGTCCAGGGTGTACTCGCCTCTCGCCCTATGTCAGCTGGAATTAGGCACGCGACCCTCAGTGGAGGATAAAGTGGTAGAAAATGAGTGAGAGAGTGTATATGCACTGTATATGTACTTGATTGCAGACACAGACGAGCCATAAGGCTTTGTGAGTGTTATATGTAATGTTATCATTTGTTGTTATGTTTATGTCAATGTGTCCTTAGGATGTTTTTATTGCTGCTTTAAAGTGTCTGCCTGTCATCCTTGCGGGTGTTTCTTACTTCTTTGTGTGAGAGTGCTTGTCATGTTTCTGGTCTTGTTGTCCTTTGATGTCTTGCACTATGCTGCAACACAAATTGGGGGCTTGGGGAAAGATAAAGTTGAACTTGAACCTCATTCACTCTTTGACTCAAGTGAAACTAACAACTAAAACTCTAGACATGTAACCAGGCTTCAGAGGCTGAATACCTTGATTTTTTAACTACTAGATGAAGTAATGTGTTGCATTTAACAGGAATGAGGTCAAAATGTGTCTCCAGTTTGAATTTTTATATATGCATAAGCCTCATATTAAAACCGCTCATATTGCTATATAGTAGGTCATTAATGAGAAATGGCAACCCCAAGAGAGGGAGGAAAAAAATCGGTGGATTTATTGCTGTAACCTGGGAGTAATTTCTTTTGCAAATACTGTAGATTCCCCAGAACACACATTATAGAAACCCAGGTTAATAAGTATCCTCTAGAGGAAAATGAAGAGAACCCTGCACCCTTAAAATGGCACATGTTCCCATAAATCCATGGGTCAAACCACTTTGATGAAATATGGGGAAAAAAACCTATTTTAAAAATGGCTGATCTCATAATTTATCCCCCTTTGATGAATGAACTGTTCTGCCCTGATAAAAGCCCATGGATAACATTGCCGGCTTTTACAGCACAGGGCGGGTAACTTGACATAGATGAATTTAACTGCTCCTCATGAATCACTTCACTGTGCACCAGTCTTGTTGAATATTACAATGGAGTGCTCTGCCTCAGTGCTCAGCACTCTTTAGGTTGTAAGCATGCACAATTGTACTGCTAAACACCAAGGCCTTTGCATTTAGTCAAGAAGGCAGTCATAACATAGGGTATAAATTAAATACAACAGGCAATTTGAAGAGGAAAAGCTCCATGCATTAATGTTTTGGGCCATGTGTAACTCTGCTGACCAAATATTTATTACTGATCTGGTTGGGATTTATTCTAGGGCTTCAGAATAAACCAAACTATTAATTGGCATATATATATATATATATATATATATATATAAATCAGTGAGGGCTATATAAACCTTTACTCACATCCGATCAGCACACAGAATTTTCTTATTCAACTAGTCATCTCAAAAGGCACTATGTGCTGTGTCAGGCATAATAAAGTTGCAAGTGTTCTATTAATGATCTCACCAAATACCAAAGATTTTTTTTCCTGCTTCAGTGTGAGTATTCAAAAAAATCTGTTGTCACCTGATCTTCAGTTTTTCACTTCTTTTTTATTTGTATTTAACCTGCAGTACTTACATAACTAAAAGAGTGGGGCTGATGGGATATTGTGCTGGTCTAAGAGCATGAAACACAAAGTGTTTAGTGGGAATGTTTACGGGGAGTTCCCCTTTAACTCCTACCTATTATTCCAAAGGTGGATGACAGGCTCAGCTGTAATATCATAATGAGCAAGCTAATTTTTGTTATGTCTCCTGCATACTAAATCTGATATTTACATTTTTTTAACTTTTCTTCATATGACATCTTTTTGGGGAACTGACATTACTATATTACTGTAGCTCTTCAGTGAAGAATCTCACTTCATGGCTTATCATGCACATGTATAATTTAGAGCATCTGAGTTATAGTCTCAGTGTAGCATCACCTGCTAACAAAAAAGTTTTACAAAACTTAGTGACAGGTCATGAACAAAACGGGCTTTTTGTTGTGTAAGACACTTATTTTGAATAGAGAAGAAAATACTCATGACCATAGATTGCAGCAGGATTGCAGGCTGTATTTTTGTAACACTTTCAGCATGGATACAGTCACTTTAGTGTGATATTTTTAACATGCTTTGTGTGAAAAATAAGAGAGACGTGTTCCTCTACCACAAATACACAGGAGGCAGATAGGCCTGGGCTGCAGTTTGACAATGAAATGGTGCAGGGGAAAGCAGGACTGTAGAGTTAAGACTGGGGAGGTAGAAAGATACATTTGCTTTTAGCGAGAACAGTTCAGGTGAAATGTCGGTGTTCATTGGTTAGCCCTGTCACTTCACCTCCACAAGGTTTCATGTTCTCCCTGTGTCTATGTGGGTTTCCTCCCACGGTCCAGTGACATGCAGGTTAAGTGAAATGGAGACATACAAATTGCCTGTAGGTTTGAATGCGTTTATCTGTCACTGAGTGTTACCACGGTGATAGACCGGTGACATGTCTGCTCTGGTTGAATGTGACTCAGTGTGAGATGAAATAGGTGGTCTAAAGATGGATGGATGGGACTAGTGAATTAAATCTTTAAGGTTGAGTGTGTAAGACTTGGTGACATCTCATGTTGACGTTCCAGATTGCAACAAATGTAGAACTCCTCTTCTTTCTCCTCCCATTCTCAAGCACATCAGGGAACTACAGTCACGTTTGTACCAGAAATTATGTCATTCTTATGCAAATGTTGCTGATTATTTGTCCTTTTGCACCACTGTAGATATAAAATGGCACAAAATCCATGAAGTGAGACCCACTTATTCTAAGGTTATGAAAACCTCTTTTTATTTTAATGTGAGTATACACTTATATAAATGTACTTATGAGTAGTGTATTCCATTTTCTGCCAATAATCTGTCATGATCTGTCTCCTGGCTGGGGGATAGTTGAAATATTTCCTGTGTTTTATTTTTGTATTTCCTGTTTGTATGTGGTTTTTAACATATGCTTTATTGAAGGCTGATGGCACGGCTGGGCAGGCTGAGTAATCAGCACGGCTGCACACAATCTCCTCATCAGGTCTCCTCTATTTAAGCCTGGATTTCCTGCGGCCTCCTTGTCAGCGCGTCATGTTTGCCACGCCCGGTAACACACGGTTTTCTAGCCTCTGCGGTTTTGCTAAGTCTCTTGATCTTTTGTTAGTTTGGTTCCTTTGTTACTTTTTTAACTCCTCGTCTCCCCTTTTTCTAGACTCTGGTCACTCCCTGAGCTCAGCCCTGCCAGCCGGCTTGCCTCAGCGTTTTTCGTTTGGATTACTGGACTGGTCGCTTTTAGTTTGTTTTTTTGTAAATAAATCCTTTGTTTGTACTCTCTCGTCCCTGCCTTTTGGGTCCACCTTTAGTTCCCCTTTTTGACGATTTACTAGAATCGTAACATAATCTCTCCTACATGTTACACACTGGACCAATAAGTATCATTCACCTATGATTCATTGAGCAACAGTGTTGGAAAGAATAAGTAAATTGCTCAAATACTCTACTTAAGGAGGGCTCCACATATTTTATATATATATAAAAAGTGTTCACAGGTCTTGGGGTGAAATATTATGTGTTTTAAAGTGTAAAGTGTCTTTCAAGAGAGGATTTTTTTAGTCTCCTGAACAAATGTGGCTTAAATGGAAGTGGTCAAGTAATGTTGGGAATAATGTAGGCATCAAGCTTTGACAAGGAAAATTGTAAAATTTAAAAACAAAAAAATGCAGTGGATTGCCATAGCAAAAGAACAAACTTCAAAACCATGGATACAGTGTGTTTAAAAATTTAGACTATGTATGTGATTTTTATTTAAATTTCAGGTTTAATTGTATGTGAACAATTTTTTTTACTATACTATTACTGTTGAGGATACTATTTGACATAAAAGACTATTTGTAAGATTATCCAATAAAATGCATCGATAAAGTGGACCATAAAGTTCCCCAAAAAGCACTGTCCGGTGGGGCTTCTTTCAGATAGCTAGTTGTGGATTTACTGTGTCAGAGTCTCAGTTTCATTAAAAATAAATGAGGCCCAAGGAGGTCAAATCACCTTAAGTTTATAACAAAAGGGAAAAATTAGAAAAAAGTCTAACAAATGAATACATTTACACTTTAATAACTTGATTATATCTTACCCTTTGGAGGGAACATACCTGAAAAAAGAAAAATAAATAAAATAAAACCCTTAACACTTTCTAACTGTATGTACGTAGAAAAGACTAATCACCCTGAGCTCTAAAGCATCTGAGAAATTTGTATAAATTGAAATTGCTCTAAAGGTGCAATACCATGTATTGATAGGAAAGTTCATTTTCTATGTGTTATTTGCATATTCAAATGATTAAAACCGTCATTTAAAGGGAGGTCATTTCTACGCAAGCAAAGTCAAAACGAGTGTAAGAAAAAAAATATAATTGTAAAGAAAAATAAAAAGGAACACAGTTAAAACTTGTCAGTATTGTCAGGGACATGCATGTAGCATGTCCCTGACAATATTATACATTTTGGCTGGATTTTCATTTATTCCGTTGCATGTGGGCTCTTTGTCTCTGTTTTTATGTCAGGGGACCTAATTTATTCAAAAAGGAAGGTGAGGAATGGTGTGTAACTGTATAATTTATATGGAACAGGAGCATTCAAAGAACACTGACCTCTGTCAAGACTCAAAACACACCTGAAATGTTCATATTTTAATCCAATGGATTCAGAAGACTTTCTGGATCTACATATAATTTTACATGCTTAGCTATCACCATCTTACATAAGATGAATTCATCCTGATCTGTTAAATGTCACTGAACAATATGCATCTGAACTTCTGAAATGGGACCTCCCATGTTAAATTTAGATGCTGCCCAATGCTGTAGTGTTGATCAGATCCGATGGTAGAATGGATGTGGGATCCGCATCCACAAATTATTTTTCAAATCGATGAGATCTGATATGTTTTTTTTTTTTACATTTTTTGCCTATTATAATAGATAATTATTTCTTGAAATTGTTTTATATTTTTTTGAGATGAGTAGATTCTCACCTAAATTTAATTTGATGTAGGTGGCAACAGATGCAGTGTGATACCAACTAGTCCTGACTGAAGATGGATTGCATACGATGACACAAGTCAAGTATAATTCTCTTTTTTTTGCCAAAAGGAGTGAGAGTTGAAATGAGAAAGATGTAGTGTTGGAAATGAACTCAGTATGTAAGAAAAGCCTAAAGGTGTGGTTTTGATCTTTTTCTTACTGAGAATTGTGACATCCGCTGTTTCAGCGTATCTGAACTCAGGTGGCCTTTTACACAATAGCACTGAAAAAAATAATTTAATCTCACAGATTAAATAAGGAGCTCTTGAATTCTCACTCAGACTGGAAAAGGAAGGAGAAGTAACCACTGAATAAAACTGTTATTCCTCCCTGACGGTGCTCACACTATACATGGGAAAAGAGCCATATGCTGCTGACTGAGACCTCAGTGCATTGTAAATCTCTTATCTCTCCACTGCACTGGTAGGGTCAGCTCATTTTCAGTGCAATCAACTCAAAATGTCAGCTGAAACTCTGGTTAATTTTCCACAGTTGGAACATTCAGTCTCTTTGTTTTTCAGCAAGTTGGATGTACTGTATGTCAAGCTGTGAAATTCCTGTCTACACAAAACACAATTCAGTCTGCTTCTGCCTGATTGCCAACTGTTAAACAATAGTCACAGACATACTGCATTAGTGATCGTTTTGTTTGTTTGGTTTTCTGTTTTTTTAGTTTCAGCGTTTCACCCCTTGTTTTGTTCCAGATTTTTGTGTGCCATGTTTTCCATGTAAAAAATGACCTACCCCTTCTTTTCCCATGATGACTAAACTTCATAAATTTTAATTAACAAAAAATGTCACTGACACAGGGTTTTTTTTCTTGAGAAAAAGAGTATGAGAGTGCCAAGCATTCAATATGTATTGTTATTCAGAGATCAAATAATAATACATATTTGATCTCTGAATAACAATTGATCAAACAATTTCAGAGACAATCCATGAACAGATAGCAATTTTTTTTAGCTAACTAATCAATTCCATTACCTAATGTTTGAAAGAGGACATGGGAGGCTTGCTAAGAGGAGTTCTGTCAAACACCTTTCTCTGTCTGAATGTGAATTTTTCCATCCTGTCTCACATGTTGTTAGAGTGTCGCAGTGCCTTTAGAAGCTATGTGTGTCAAACTACAGAAGGGGTGTGGTGACTAGGCAGCAGAACAATTGTTAACCTTGAAGCAATGTCTATTTTCAGCCCCATGTTTTAGTGAAACATAACCTGTCCACTACTGTTAAGAGCACCGTTAATGTCAGTGCTGAATATTAAGCGTAAAGTAGCAATTTATAGCAACCAGTGCTCAATCGGCATTTTGGTAAGTGCACGCAGTGTCCCTGCTACCTAGTTTTCAACAAAAAATATCAAGTAGCAAATCCTGATGAATTCAGCACAGCACTTGGTTTGAGTTAGTTGGTGTTGTATTCTTTGGTGCAGTGATATTTATGATGACACTTAGTGAGGTACCATTGGTATGACATATCAGCCTCACTGGGCGTTTCCACTTTTTATCATAAGGCACTCTAAGCCAAGGCAAGTCCACCACAGAATAATCCCACATGGGTGTGTGTTGCATGGGGCTAAGGGGTCATTTGGCAGCCCATACAGGCTGACCACAGCCAGTGACTTCTTTTTTCAGCGACATTTACAAGTTCCTTGATTGCCTTCCTCTGGGTCTGCACTCTGATGCCCACTTCCTTCAGCAGCCTTGTAGTGGACTTGACTACAGAGCTGTTGTTAGCTCAACTGGACTGACCTTTACCTTCCAATCCCAATCCCTCATCTTCCTCAGCTATCAGTCATAGCTTTTTATGCTTATATGTCCCAGAAAGAGGAAGAACCATTGGCCCCTGGATGCGGGCCACCATGTCTCACAGGAAGGTTACAGTTTGTATCCCAGTTTGATCGAGGGCCTTTCTGTGTCCCTGTGTGCATGTGGGTTCTCTCCAGTTAATCCTGTTTCAGTCCAAAACATGCAGATTAGTTTTAGCGGATTAGGTTAATTGGACACTGTGAATTAAGAGTAGGTGTGAATATGAGAGTGAATGTTGGTCCTGGTGGACTGGCTACCCATGACCCTTATTTGGAGAATGTAGCGGTAGAAAATGGATGGATGCCTCATCCGTGGCATCCTCCCAAGGGACTGTCTGCACAGCAATGAAGACACTGCTCATTCATCAACAACAGGACATAGCCTCATTGATGTGTTCCAATAGTAGAGAAAGATAGCTTGAGTATACTTTCTGCATCAAACTTTTAAACCAAATGCACATGTGATAATACAGTTTTAATGTGTGCTGCTGTTTTTATGCAGTTTGTTGCCTAAGGATCATGTGAGTCACCTCTTTATAGTCTTTATATGGTGTGTATTTGTGTTTGTGTGTTAGTGAGAGAGAATGAGGGAGAAAAAAAGTGGTTCCCCAGCTGATGTCTTTGTGTGTGTGTGTAGCCTTAGGTTATCAGGTTATGCTTCATAGTTACTACTGACTCACCATCTGCAAACATACAGTAAATAAGTAAGTAGGCAACTAAGTGAGTCATTGTGTGACCCATGATGTTGTGGTGTTTTCAGAGATTATAAATACAATGTTATTGGTTGAATGTCTTTAATTAATTTTGTAATCTTGCCTTTCTAGTTACCATAGTCCACATTTGAAGATATTTTAAAAATACAGTATGTTATTGGTCAGATGTTTATTATTGTAATTATTCATAATAATTCATAATTCAAACTGCTTCAGACTATAATTGGTTTGTTTATCTAATGCCTTTCTTAGGAGCATTAAAATACACCACTACAGTCACAACATTTGGTCTCAGACTGGAGTCCGCTGCTCAGTTATGTCTTGCTGTCACTCACTTTGTCACATACCATTGCTGACTTCTTTAACTCCAGGGTAAGAATGTTGACTTAAATATGTGAACTGTCTCAACTGTGATGTCAAAACTTAATGTCAATCAGAGAGAAAACAAATTCCTTACAAAGAAATTGATTGTAGCAGGGAATCTGGGTATAACCCTTAGTGACTAGCAGCTTTTCACCAAACAGGAGCATTAGTCTGCTTTTATACCATTTTATGTGTGGTAAATGGTGCATCCATGGTTTCATGTGTATATCACCCCTGGGGAATTTGCCTGTTCATTTCTCAGAAAGTGACTCAGCAGGTACTTGTCATCTCCCACCTAGAGTACGTTACTGCAAATCCATATCCGAGCCCCCGCATGTGTGACTAGACCACTACTAATAATGCAGAGAGTTTCTCTGACACCACTAAAACTCCTTTTTGCAGTGTGCAGTTGAAGATAGGCAATGAGGTGAAGTGTTACCTCTCACCTACAAGCTACAGTCAAACTTTGGACTCTAGTTAACCCACTGCCCCTCTGCCTCTGAATGATGACTGCCCATCACACATAGACCCTGTGGTCACTCATCTCGGTCAAGGATCTTTTCCCTGTTGGGCCCACAGCATTCAGAATAGCATGGTCAGTACACTTCTGCCACTGTGGCTGTTTTCAGCATTTTAATCATGCTTGTTTCCTTACACACTTCCTGGGGGACAACATGAAGCTTTTGTTTCTGCCGTGCGAGTTGATTGGGACAATGTCAGTTTTTCATTATCAATGTGACGGTTGCTCAGTGGTAGAGCGAGTTGTCTTTCAACTCAAATGTTGTGGGTTTGATTCCTGGCTACACTAGTCTACATGTGTCCCTGGACAACACACTTAACCACACGTTGCTCCTGACGGCTATGCCGGTAGCGTGTGAATGGGTATGTAAGATGCATGATAGAAAAAACACTACACATATGTGTTGTATGAAAGTGTGAGTGAATGGGTGAATGGCACAACTAGTGTGTAAAGCAGCCTTGAGCGGTCACCAAGACTAAAGTTCCATATGAATACAGAACCTTTATAATTATGGCTCCTCTTTTCCTTACATGGAGATTTGCAAATCACCTTATAGAAATAGGCACATTTGTTTTCTGTCACAGTACAATGTAGATGATAATTTTTGGCAAGTTATAACAAAATGTGTAGAATGACAAATTATTTAAGGAGACCAGAGAGGTCTCGTGTTGTCTTTGAGCATCACTGTTTAACTGAGTGTATTGTTGCAGAGTGTTCATGGATCCAATGGTCATGCATCTAATGGTCTAACATCTGCTCAGCAAGGACAAAGCCACCACATAACGTGACAACATCCATCGAGGGAACTGGCACGATGGGGAGTCAGAGCTTGAAATTGTGCAGTATGTGACAGACAATAAGGAAAATAGATTTACAAAAGACAGGAAGATGTGAGTAAAAATTAATAAGGCAGGAAGGTAAATGAAGGATGGTGCTTGTGCTTGGTTTACGGACACCTTCATCTGAAAATGCTGTGTATCAAAAAATAAACACTTTTTGTGACTGTTAAATCATTGTTGCGGCAGGTGCTCATTTTTTTCAGGACTCTGTGCAGCTCCACCCATTCATTTTCAATCCAGACTCACACTGTTATCATCCTGTTGCACTTGTATGTTTCTACAAATGAGCTCACAGTTATGAACCAAAATTGATATTTATTTACAAAAATAATGTGTTACCTGCTTGTTGTGATTTGGCTGAAATAATAATAATACAAAAAAACATGGGTGATAACAATTTTCTTGTTAAAATTATGGTTAGGTAGAAATCTCGCCTGGTTAGGTCTAGTAAAACATGTCACAGCATTAAAACACAACAGGATGCTGCAACATTTCATCTCAAACTGTTGTCAGTGGGTGACATATGTTTGTCATTTTTCAACATGTACGACAAATTAACAGATGTTAAATTCAGACATTTTCTTTTCTTTATAGAATGTACAGATCCAACATTTTCCATTATATACAGAAAAGTACAATCTATGAGTATTATTGGCAGACCAGGCTGTGCAAACTGCTTAGACAGACATTACATGCAGCTATACATGGAAACTTTCTTATTTGTTTCATACAATAATGAACTGGACTCATGAAATAAAACACTCCTGAATAAACACACACACAACTTTTGAGGTTTTGGATTTTTATGTCAGGTATGGCACAACCATAACTCCCAGATATGTATCAGAAGGAGATGTAATTGCAACCAGATTTTAATTTATGTACCTCTTTAGCTAATCCTGACTTGATTGCTGTAATATTTATAGATAATGTGCATTTATTTTCCAACCCTTTTACATGATTTGCAGGATTTTATGTTAAAAAAATAAGAAAATGAGATTTGCTTACAGTGTGATCACAATGCTTCTGTTTCTATGTAATTACATGTCTTTATTCGATATATACTTTTGTTCTCAATATTAGATTTGTGATTAATTTTTAGCTCAAAAAGGAGCTAGAATTCTAGCTTGAAAAGATGAAGCTGAAGCTGTTTCTATCAAAACAGATTGTTTTTCCTTTTCTTTTAGTATTTATATTCCATTTGTATTTATGCTCTGATGTTCCCCATGACTTACGGATTAAGGCCACTTTCTAAGTACCTTGGTTCTTTGGAGAGTGTCTGGCTGAATACATGTTCAAAAAAAATCCTAGTACAGACATTTAAAACATGAAATGCCTCTCAGGTGGATTGGTTGTATCACCAAAGCTAAGACAAGAGCAATTATCTTGTATCTTTCAAAAAAAAAAAAAAAAAAAACTCACTAAATTAATGTCTGTGTGACATCCAAGCAATTACAGAGTTAAAGAGTGAGAATATGTATTTTTGGATACAATCTATTAAAAGTGCCATCATACCTGAAAGACACCAGCAACACACTGCAAATTTGAACATATTGGTTCTCATTAAAGTTTTTGCTTAAATATTTAGGTGTTCAGGGTGTTTCATTGATTGTACTCCTAGTAATAAAGTACTTTATACCGAATCCATACTTGGGAATAGTATTGCTACTTCAAAAGAATGATTATTTTGTTTCAGGGAATGGAAATATTGCTTTCACTTCTAGAGGGGAGGAATGTAAAAAAAATCCATCTCTTTGCTCCCATTTATGAGACCATTCATCATTAAACAATTATGTAGGCAAAGAATGAAATTTCCCTTCTCTCATTTCTTCCCTCACGACTATGATTCCCAGAAAGGCCAGAAACTTAATTACAGAATGCTGCAACACACTAACAAAGACATATTGACTGTTGGCTTACAGTAAAACATTCAGTGTGCATTGAGCAAGAGTCTTTGTTGCTAATAATGTTTTACACTCTGTTATATTGGGGAGATATCTCCTTGCAGTGAAGTAGAAGAATCTTTTCCCAATCTCAAAAACCTACCTTGTTTTGTGACCAGAGACCAAATAAGATGCCTTAACATGTTTATCAACAACAATGCAATATGGAGGAGGCAGCATGTGTAGATGTTTCATACAGAATGTGAGCATTATGTGTTGTCTTCAAGCAGCAAGTGATTCATTTTATGTTAAGGAATGCTTGTATGTACTGTATATTACAGATGCACAGTGGCAAGTGTGTCTTCCTCTTCTGCAGCCAGCCATTCTTTGGACATCAGTTTGGAACAGAGTCGGCTCACATGGGACGTCATTTGGCAGCCCAGGTTCATCACCAGGGAGTGTATGAAAGCTAAACCTAATGAAAGCACACAGTCAAAACCTGGCAGCTAACGTTTGCCCCCATACCTCAACTACAGCCAGCTCTGTTCCCCCATTTCCCAGGCTCTGTTTCTGTCACTTGAGTTGCAGGTCTGCATGATCTTTTATGTGTTGCTTTCAACACAAAAACAAATGTGGTGTGTAATTTCAAAAATACAAGGATTTCACTGTGTATTTTTTTCTTGTTCCTGGGAGCTACTTTACAGATATATATACGGAGATAAAAAATGTTTTCCTCTTCCATAACAATGATAGTCATTTCAGGAGATCCAGCTTATATATAAAGCCACAGAAGATAGCAGTTTTCAGTAGATGGTCACTACTTCTACATTATTTGCAATTTCTATGTTTTGAACCGCATAGAATTTGTTATTGGCATAAAACATCTGACAATTCATGTCCTTAAATTTCTGGGAACGTCTCCGCTTGTAGAACTATGTGACTGACAAAAATAGAGGTTCTCAAAACTGAGAGTATGTGCAGTCATGTTTTGTTGATTTATACTCAATCCTTATTAAATGCTGACCTAAATGACACACTTAATGACATAAGATGACATAACATGATCGAGTTGGTTTCTAGCTGGATCTGAGAACAGTAATTAATCATAGACAGCCTTTTCTCAAAATGTTTCCAGCTGTTTCCATGCTTGAAACATAGTGACTATGACGTGGGTGGAAACTACACCAACTACACTACAGATTACCAGGTATTTTACTGGTAATTTTGGTGGAAAAGGGGCTAATGTGAATCTGATGAAAAGAACCTTCTTCTTAGCCTAAAATAATGGACTGTAAACAAAGAAAACCTAGCTAGTCTTCATATCTATGTTTGCAAAGGAAACATGTAGATATTAAATTCACAATTCAAGATAAATATATATTTTTAAAGCATCTGTCACCTATGATACCTAGAGCTAGTGCATATGTGGTATAGGTAATATGTAATTGTCTTCTTAACAGATTGCATTATGTAACAACATTTATAGCCAACTCAGTGTTACAAATACATCTTCATTTATTTCACATACATACACGTTTTTTTTTTCTTTTTTTTTTCTTTTAAAGTTTTTAATCAAATGAATCAACAACAAAATGAGAAACTACCAAAACAAAAATTTTCTGCTGTAGAAAATGATGCAAATGTAATTGTAGTAAAATTGACACATGTTGTTTGCCAAAAAGAAAAGGTACATTTAAAAGGAATAAAAAGAGACAAAATTGGACAAAATGTGGTTCATGTAGGTATGTTGACCACTCAAAGGTCATCTTTGTGTTGATCCAAGTGTTATGTTAAATCTTGAACAATGTATAAGAGCTGATTTTTGATTTATGAAAACAAACTTTTTGACATTCAAAGTAAAAAAAATATATTTCTCTCTCATCTCCATATAGGATTTTAAAACGCAGCCAGAGTGACCATAATGTTCTTGGCTACTCCTCCTACCAAGGCTCTTTGCCCTGATAACACATGAGTTACACAGCAATGAAGCACCAGACGAAGACACTTAAACTTCTTAAAAAATAATGGAGGCAACTCAGTCCTTGGGAACCATTGTGAAGAATTCAGTCAAGCCCAAGATATGTCTCAACACAGCCCTGTCTCTCTGAACACTACAGCCCCTTCAGTGCTCTGATATGCATCATCAGTTTACCAGACATTAAATGAACAGGTGCCTAATCAGTGAATTTTGGATTTTCCACAGGTGCTCCCACTCTAATCAAGATGAAGAGGCACCAAGAACATGATCAAGAGAAATGGATGAAACCTGAGCAAAATATCAAGTTTTATGGCAAGGGGTCTGTCTGCCATCCTGCTTTTGTCTGTCATTCATTATGTGCAGCAAAGCATAACAATAGGTGACTAGTTTTATGGGTGATTATATTTGCAGTATTCCCTATACAATGTGAAGAAAAAAATTAATTTAACTGAAACTACACTGTGCCTTTCAGCTTGAAGGATTCCCATCTGGTTTTCAACATTATCTTGACCATTTCCACTATTAACGTAGCAAGATCAATTAATAAATCAGTCGCACAGCTCTTACAACATATCATATGCAATTCAAATATAGTGCACTGATCCAATACATGCAATACAGTATACAAGATGTAAAGAAATAATTATTCTGCATGTCACCATAGACACATTTACCTTCATACCTAATTATAATGTCAGTATGTTTCAGCTCTCAGGTTTACTTGAAATGAGGGGTGAGAATCACAGGGTACCTCATGATACGTGATACATAACCCCTGTTACCGATAATATCACGATACAACGATTCTGCGATAACTGATCTATTGCAAGACAATTATATCGCGATACCTGACCATATCTGTCTAACTGAAGAAAATAAAATGCTGGTGAAAAGTTAAAAGTGATGGATTTCTCAACGTATTCATTATATAGAGAACACGGTGGATGAAGTCATACTGTAGCTGCCTCTTGTACAAACAAACTTAATTTGTCATTGTCAAAATATGCCATCAGACTGGCAAAAATCCCAACTTTAAGGAAACAGCATAGCTGTTCAGTCTGTAAAACATACAAGACTATAAAACAACTATGTAAACAAATGTGTGTAAAAAACACATACGAGCACATGTATGAGTCTCATGCATTGCCCTTGTTTGTAGCACACACAAGCTTCAGAGAGAAAGAGAGACATCTCTGTACATAGGCCGTCCTGATAAATCACACTTTTGTTCCGTCGGGTGTGCAAAGACCTTAAGAGCAATATATTTTTTTCACATAAGTATCTACAAAAGTCTCCAATAACACCAGAAAAAGTTTTTTTTGAAAAAAAGAGTCACTAGAGGGGGTCTGAATAGTGGCTAAATATAGTGACTAGGTTGCCAACACACTCCTCCTTTTGCCACGGAATGTCTTCTGCTCAACTTTCCCTTGTTTATTTTAGCGTTGCTGGTGCAAGGAGACATGAAGTAGTGATGTGGGCCGGTGCAAGCTTTAATTTATTAATTAAAATATCGATATTGGCACTGACATATCGATTATCGCATTGCATGACGAAAGACGACAATATATCACCAAATCTATATTTTGTTCCACCCCAATTTGATATAGAATCAGTAGAATCTGTAGAATCAGTTCGAATATCTACCCATTGCTGGAAAATATAATTTTTTTTAGGAGTTCATGAATCACTATCACCACCATACAAAAGTGGACCTTGTGCTTTAAATCTCTTGAGCGTACAAAAGTATCACATGGTGGACAAATAAATTTATTTAGTGTTAGGACATTTTATACACGTGGACGGTATGTATTTGGCTATTAAGACAGACCTTATCAAAAGAGTGGCAAGAAGGGAGCTTCAACTTTTAAACCCTCATTTGTACAGGAATGCAAAATTGCAGTTGCAGGTTCAACAAGGAAACACATTTTCATTTAATTAAACTAAATGAACACTGTGACATCACTGACCTATAAAGTTAACCTTGTTTCTTTTGTATTTTTGGAGGAGCTGCAGTATTTGATGCTCTGATTCCTGAAGCAGCCAAGGGAGCACAGGCTGAGATACCAAACATACTCTTCGGCACTTGTTGTTGGAGATGAGGGACAACATAAGAGAAAGATAGAAATATAGAAGAGAAATAGTGTTAGAAAGAAAAAAAAAACCAAGTTATATCAGTACAGAGTGATGTTTTCTAATTTAGGAAATATTTGTATATGTGTTGACACTGCATCAAGAAATGAGTAATAGCAACAGACAAGTGATTGAAGGCTGTCTGGGAGAGGGTGGTTTGAAACTTACCTCAAACTGGCATCAGTAAAGCAATGTTAATTGAGGACATTTCAGAGGAAATATTGGCAGTAGTTGACTTCACAACTCTCAGCACAATGCACCAAGGAAAAACAAATTTAGGCTGTCACTCCAGCAACTAAATAAACACAACTGGGTGCTGGCCCTTTTCCACCATAGGAACTTTTCTCATTTACCTGGGTAATTAAAAAAACCTTGATGTGTTTCCACTGAAATTACCAGGGTATTATTTACCCTGGTAAATGCTTTAACCGGGTAAATTTAGTACCTACTCATGATTAGGGACTTTTCAGATTACCAGGAACTTTGGAGGAGCAGGACTTTGTCACTCAGGAACTTTGAGGTGGGTGGAAATGCAAACTACACAGATTACCAGAAACTTATTTACCAGGGTAAATAAGTTCCTTATGAACCTTCTTCTTAGCCTAAAATAAGAGAAGCGTTGGGCTGTAAACAAAGAAAAGCTAGCTACTCTTCATATCTCTGTTTGCAAAGGAAACAGTTTTGTAGATATTAAATTCACAATTTAAGATAAATAATATATTTTTTAAAGCATCTGTAAGCAATGATACCTAGACATAGGGCATATTACCTATACCATGGTAATATGTAATTGTCTTCTTTCTGTAAGAAGACTGAGTGAAGTTAAAGAGAAACAGATTGCATTATGTAACAACATTTATAGCCAACTCAGTGTTACAAATACATCTTCATTTATTTCACATACATTTTTTTTTTACTTTTAAAGTTTTCACAATCTAAATGAATCAACAACAAAATGAGAAACTACCACAACAAAGTCCAAATTTTCTACTGCGGAAAATGATGCAAATGTCACTGTAGTAAAATTGACACATGTAGTTTGCCAACCAGAAAAGGTACATTTAAAAGGAATAAAAAGAGACAAAATAGGACAAAATGTGGTTCATGTAGGTATGTTGACCACTCACAGGTCATCTTTATGTTGATCCAAGTGTTATGTTAGATCCTGAACAATGTTTAAGGACAGATTTTTGTAAAATACTGGACATTTTTCATAAATATTTTCTACTATTTTCGTTGATAAATAATATATATGTATTAATGTCAATTGGTGACCAGGGACAGATAATCACGCATAAAAGCCCTTCCTTAATCCATAGTAACTTCAAAAGTGAAGAATGTTCTTGCTGAACACATGGGGTTATATCAATTTTGGCTAATGCATCCCATGAATATTGCTATGAATAATTCTTTTGAAATAATTTGCACATATATGTACATAATAAAGCATTAGGTACACATATTCAACATATTTAACATAGGGAATTATGGTCTTTTTCATTGATTTGTTCTGTGAGTAAGCATGGTGCAAGACTAAACAAAGAAGGTTAATAGTTCAGATACAAATTTGTACTGTACATGGTTCAGCAGTCTGGAGATCCAACCCAAAACAGAAGGGTTCTTTTTGGGCATAAAATTTCAAAAGCTGATAAGTGACACCTACTCCCTTAAGGTCCTCTTAGTGACAATAGTTTTCACTTCTTTTCCATGTTGAAGAAGTTGTACACTCTCAGTTATTTAACATTATGTCCAACTATTCCTTGCAGTGTAGTTCATGAAGATCCAGGGATTTATGATACTGCTCAACTTGTTATGATGGCCCAAACCTTTTCACAGTCTCTTCCTCTCCCTGCAACACTGGAAAGTTCAATAGTCCTATTTGCAAAAAAAATACATTGTACTTTGGGGATTTCCACAATCCAGAATTTTGAATCCACAAAAGAAGTCACTCATTTTCAAGTCACATCATTTTCATGTTAAAACGACGAGGACCAGCTTGTCCCTCGGCCGAGTCAACGTTAGTGCCATTAGACTTTGACCGAGGCACATATTCAACATCTATGTTGTTTTTATGTTTTCCTTTTCCTCTGCTCCAAACAAAAAGAAGAAGGAAACAAAACAAGACCACTCCCAGGAAGGTAAAACAACCCATTGCTGTCGACACTAAAATAGTTTTTAGGTCTAGGCCAAGGGCCCCACCAGTCGTCGCATTGGCAGTGGTGTTACTGGGATCTGTGTAGTACTGGGTCCTGTTGGCATACAGAGATCCCAGGCTTTTAACTGCCAATGAAGTCATCAGGGTGTCATTCCCAGCAGTGTTTGATGCAAGGCAAAGGTACACTCCGCTGTCTTGAACCTCAGCTGACTTGATCTCCAGTGTACCATTGTTGTGGATGGTCACTCTACCATGGCTCCGACTTGTCAGAATTCGTCGCCGAGGGGACAGCCAGGACACAGTGGGTCTTGGTGTCCCCTCAGCACTGCAGCGCAACATTGCCTGCTGGCCTTCATCCACAGTGATCGTTTGTGTTTTATTCTCACGAATTTTTGGCTTGGTGCAGGTCACGTAATACGACAGTAGAGTCTCCTTAAACTCCTTAAAAGGCCTGCCACGGATACCTTCAGGTGTGCTGCACTCGGGTTGCGAATCCCCAAAGTAAATGGAGTGCCGTTTCTGTAGGATCCACATTAGACGACAGTCACATACTAACGGGTTGTTATCAATCAGAAGAACCTCCAAAGCCTCTGGCGACTGGAAAACACCCTTTTCCAGTGTATCCAGTCGATTGTGAGAGACGTTAAGAACTTTAAGACCACGCAAGCCTTGAAAGGCATACGGCTCAATTGTGGTTAACTGAGCACCAACCAGATGAAGCTCTCGTAGACGAACAAGCTCCATTAGCATTCCCCCTTCAATGTGCTTGATGCGGTTGAAGGACAGGTTAAGGTGTGTCAGATATGGCAGATGCTTCAGGGCTTGATAAGGGAAGGAGGACAAGTTGGTATTTGTTATAAACAGCTTGGTCAGGTTGAGGCCATGCAATGTATTGGCTGGCACATGGTCTAGCAAAGGCCAATTATCTATTTCTAAATGCCGGAGCCTGAACAACTTTTTGAATGAGTAAGGATGCAAGGTACTGATGCCGAGATAACGTAAATGGAGGCTGACAAGGTTATGCAGATGCGAAAGGGCCTCAGTAGGAACAACTGTTAGGTTGCATCTTTCTAAGGTTAGTATTTCCAAGCTTAAAAGTCCACTGAATGCTCGGTGAGAAATGTAAACCAGATCGTTGTCGCCCACTTCCAAAAACCTCAGATTGTGTAAGTCCTGAAACATATAATCCAGGAGGATGACAATTTTGTTGTCACTTATATCCAGTCGGGTAAGATTCGTTAAACCTGCAAAGACTCCCAAGGGAATGAGCTTGATACGATTGCTCTTCAGACTGAGGGTGTGCATGTTAAAAAGAGCATTAAAAGCTCCAGGCTCAACATAACTGATAATATTTCCACTGAGGTCAAGTTCCTCAAGCCCAGGAAATGCAATGAAGTCATCAGGGTTGATCATTGTCAGTTTGTTCTTGCTCAGGTCCAGGACCCTGGTCTCTGTCGGGATGCCATCCGGAATACTGGGCATGCGCTTGCGGTGACAGATGACTGCTTTGCTCTGTGCTGAACACTCACAACGTGAGGGACATCCCAGGGTGGAACCCACAAAGACAGCCACGAGGGCCAGTCCCAGGAATGGTTGCCAGCATGAGACGACCGTGTGCAGCATGACTTTGCTCATACACTCAACCATTCTGTCACGGTTCTAAAAGACAAAGAGAAAACAAAGTTGTTAATGAATGAGCATATGTCAAGAAAGTGCCCAGAATAAATATTCGAAGAAATAGATTCTCTGTGCCGTGCTGACAGAACCTCCTTTAACTGGGGCCAATTGTAACTACTGTGGTTAGTTACAATTGGCACCCAGTGCAAGTTGTTTATACCAAAGAAAAAACAAAAAAAAAAGAAAAAAAGAAAACACTTCTTAAACAAAAGTTTCATGATGGTGAATGGAAAGAAAACGTCAATATGTCTTGAAGGTATTTCTAAAGGTTATGTGGCGTAATCAAGCCTTATTGTGATCTACAGACTATCTGCAGCTGCAGCTGCAGCTGAAAAAATTGTTCATGAATAAAAAGAAAAAAAGGAAAAAAAACTGCTGACGTGGATGGAAGTGACAGGTGTTTGATTAAAGATCAAACACGATGATCGTTGTTTGGAGCTGTGAGGGAGAGACGGAGAAAGAGAAAGAGCTTCGCAACAACCCAGCTGTCTTATTTGGGTTATTCATTGATTGAAAAAGGGCTTATTCAGGTAATGCTTACAGGGATAAGCTATTTATATGAGTCACAGGCTAGTGTTACTGGAATACTTTATGTGTATGTAAACAAAGTCACTCAAGAGCTGTATACTTGGGAGGATCTGGAAGGAACCAATGAGAGACCCACTCATTTTTAATGGCATCTGTGCCCTTGAAACATATATTTACACAGAAAGTAATTAAGTACAGCCAACAATGTGTAAAACCAGGTTAACACAATAGACTGTGTTAGTAATCCTTGTCAATTCCATAATTATTTTGAATTAACAGTAGTTGCTTTCTTTTGTCTGTATGGTTGATGGGGCAGCACCCTAACGCCCCCTATTGATGAGCCACCACTGCTAACAACTCTCATTCAAACACTGAGGAGAAACTAACAACCTCGGTTGTTAGGGTGTGAATCTGCATTGTTTACCATATATCAAATCTCTAAACAGGTAACAGGCCTTGAGTTTTCCACCAGTCAGAACACAAGAACCATCTAAAATAAGAGATGGAATGTTTTTGACGAAACTAACAAGTCATGTTGCCTATAACTAAACATTTAAACAAATGCAGATAGTTCACTAAAAGAGTTTAAATGCATGACCAACAGTAGCTAATCAACTTGAACCTACTATAGTTAGCTTGTTAATATGTGCATATCCATAGGGTTGGCTGGCATAACAGCTAATCTCTTTGTTCTCCTCATATTACCCTCTGCCAACCCTGATGTGAAGAGGACATCACATGACAACCAATTTACACTGACAGAAAGGGGAAAATGACCTGAAAAGTGACACAGACACAAAACTACAGGACTGAAACAAACAAACCACCCCGGTGGGTGAAGTTTATTTATTATTTTTTGTTTTTATGAAACCAATTTGAGTCAGTAAAAATATCATGGTGCTGATAATAAAACTAGATTTTTTTTTCAACCACAATGTGTTGAATCCAAAAAGTGCTTTGGACAGAAATCCAGAATCTATGTCGCAGATTTCTTTTTTAATCAAAGGCTATTGGGTGCATGTGTGTACTCCCACAGCTGAGAGTCATCAGAATTGCTGGGAGGCTACATAATGAGGGAGGAGATTACCTGCTCTGTTGGTTTGTGTTTCTCCAGAAGGTCAACACCTTTATGTTTTGCTATTCAGTGTGTCCTGTGAGTCACATACTGTGATTCCTGTATCACTTTTGTTTTTGGGTATAGTTTTTTATGTTTATCCATCCTTTTGATATAATTAGAGGGTGGCTGTGACAAATTCATTCTCACCACCACCTTTTTGAAATCCCACGTGGCCCATTTGTTGCAGTGTTTTATTACTTTCACAAACCGTGACCCCAGAGTTTCAGGTTTTGATTTGGGTAAACTTATCAAGTGTTTAATATCTGATGCACATTTTGGCTCATATGAAATTTCTACCAAGTATACTCAGCAAATTTAAGATAATGACTCCTGTTGCCAGATGCATTTTGCATTATAAGAAACAGCAGAGCACACATAGTGAAGCAGCTTGTTGAGTATAATTTGCAGTTAAGTAGAGAGTGAACCAAGGTCTCACATGGACCAACAATAAGGTGTCTTGCTTTTGTGTTTAGTTCCATGTTCTTGCACTAGACCCATCAGATAAATAAGCAGTGTGAACATGTTATTTTATGTTTGTTTTTTCTTTCTTCCTTTGGAGGGAAATTTATCAATAATTTGAGACCAGAGTTGCAAAATGAGTGAAAAGTCTCTTGTTTCACAGAAAATAATTGCTTCTGTAGTGGACATGCTGTGTTCACACATTGTCTCTTGATTCTTGTAATTGTGAGAGAAATAACCTTGTTCATTCGTGTATATCAACAGGCTTGGGAAAAACACTACGTTCCAGTAGAAGTAATTCCTTAATTACTCATATTACACAAAAGCAGATATAGGAACTTAATGCACTGCTTGCCACAAACAAACTGGGTGACAGCTTACAAAGACTGCAAATGATCCTTGCTTCATTTGATGTGTCATGGGCTGTACTAAATTTAAACAGTGCAATGAATGATCTAAATTCCACTCCAGGCTCTAAATAAGCTAGCAGATTATTGTGTTAAAAGCATAGATAATATGATGGCATACCAATTTTAAGAAAAATAAATTAAACCCCAAAAATCAATCTGTATATTAAAAACTAATCCTTCATTGCATCCAACTTAAATCAATAAGGTTTATATTTGCTCTATTTCCTTTAAAGTATTTAAATGTAATTAATGTCTTTATGTAAACTTTTATTAAATTAAAAGTTTTGACTTTCCTGTTTAATATTTTCCCATCTCCTTAACTTAACTCTTACTAGTTTGCTATAAAGCTTTGTTATATGGCATATGGTAAGCTCTTCATTGCAGGGGATGTGTAAAACGTTGTTTCTGTCCTCTTTAAACAGCTTTGCAATTCATTTCATTAAAAAAAATTAATTAATTTAACCCAGCTTACTCAGTATTTTGCTAACATGCTACTTGACTGAGTCTGAGTTGATTTATACCTCCTGCATCCATATAGCACTGCTTATGTAAATGTAATTCCCATACACACGTCACTGTATGGTGTTCTTCTTCGTGCATACATGCCACATTCAGACATCATATGATTCATTGATTTATTAATGGGTGTCTAATCATTATAATGAACAGTGAGTATTCAGAGTAAGTGTGATCCTGTCACCAGGACACAATTGAATGAGAAAAACATAATGCCAGTGCGTCAAACAGGGTCTTGCTGCATTTTGTGAACCATATTATTCAATGCTACAGAAACAGACAAAAATTACATTGTCATAGTGCTTTTCAGAAAGAAAACTCCCATTTACCATACTTTACTCAACCATACAATATGTATTTGACAAAGTTACTCTTAAACTATAAAGTAAAATTTTACATGGGGGGAGAAACACAATAAGCCCATGAAATGGTTTCAAAGTACTTCCTCTTCTAAGATTTTGATGGCTTTATAAATAACTAGAAGTCAGTATTACTGTTCAGTATTCCTCATTAAAAAGGGAAAGAACATGCATCCTAATCTAATATTTGCTAACTAACACCAAAATGACAAAAAAACAAAACAATGAACCAGTACGTTGGGTAGGATCTATAACTTGTATTGATATTTCTATTAAATTAAAAATTGTGTTACTTGTTCCACCTCAGTTTTACAACCACTGGAGCTACTAAATGGGGGAAAAAAAATCAAAAAGCGAACAAACAAAATTATAGAGTAAATATATAACTTAGAAGGCTTTGACTAAAACCAAGTCTCTGAAATGCCTTTTACCCCCTCACATTTTTCTCAAAATATCCACTTTATCTCAATACTTTTGGAGTTTTTCCTGTGACCTTCATTTCTAGTCCTGTGACAGCAGAAATCCTGCACTGCACAGTGAAATAAGACAGCAAAGCGAAGGTGTTTTCTATAATGTGGCCCCTGCCCCACATTAACGCAGGGTGGGATCCTGAGAGGGGGATGATAACAGCTAATGGTATCTGACTCAGCATTAATCAGTGTACAGCCATTTCACTGGGGTGCTGAGGTCGCCCGCGCAATGCCATCATGAGCGTACACAAGTGGCCTCATATGAAGCTCAAACTTATGTAATACTTTTCCTGAAATTGAGATTTTTTTTCCTCCTCTCACTATGACAAATATGGGATATGAGCAGATACTTATCTCAGCCCAAATTTTACAAACACAGTTTTTCGGTCTCATCACAAACTAATTTCCAATCACTGAGAACATGAGGCTTTTCAACGCAGCCCCAGGCTAATGTGAACCACAGTCCTGCACTGTAGTCATGTCATCCTCAAAACTGCATTGCATGCATAAAAATAACTTACACTTCATCTTAATTATCATACGTAATTATATGTAAACGTGCTAATTTAGTGGAACTCTTCTCAGACTGAGTTGTGTTAATTTTGTGTATCTTTGATTCCTCTGCTCTTGACGGTTTCCAGGTGAATGAACTCCTCACGAGGATTAAATTAATTTTTTTTTTTTTTTTCAAATCTACACTGAGAAGACAAAGACAAATATTTTGTGTGATCATGTTGTCGGTTATGCATACATTTACAGTAATTTTTGAAAAAAAAACAAAACTAAAAAATATGATTTACTAAAAGGTTTTGGGCATTTAATTATGGTGTGAGTCCAGAATTCAGTCTGATATTTATTTATGCATTCAATAATTCTCTGAAAACATCTTCATTAATGATTTCCAATTTTAGTTTTATATTTTGTCATTTCTTCTTTACAAACTATATGCATACCTGTGTTTTTAGAGACATAAAATAAAGACATTTCAACTGACTATAAGAATTGTGACTTTGCATTTGCAGACCACAGCATATGATTTTCATGTTGGCTTCTATGAGATACATCAGCCAAAATCTCCACAGAAATGGTTTTGTTTTAATTGGAGCAAATTGAATCATGCAATCATGGGTCAGATTGCTCATCAGTGTCTCTCCCCCTGCTGGGAACTGTGGACACCCACTTTCATGTTTGATTTAATCTTATTTACCAAATAATTATCCCCACAGTTGCAATAGGAAGTGATAATAATTATACAAAATGATAAAATAAATCAGTCAAGCATACACCGATGTGCAGAGGTCAGTTTGTTAGACAGCACCACATTCTTGGCAGTTATGTCTGGACTTAAGCCTGTGAATATCAAATGGAAAAACTCTTTTAAGTTCTAGATATTTATTAGTTGTTTTTTATACGAATGGAGGCTAGAAAAGACTTTTCATCTGTCTAATGGTTATATAAGCCATCAATTCAAGTATACACATGAAAATCCAGGTTGACATAATTAGAATTTTCAGCACTAGCAATGGTGCTGCTCTGTGTGTTACTACTCAACTATGTAACTACCAAATTTTGTTTAGCCTTGGTCTCTTAATCTGTAATCCTGGAAAACTATTTGTTTTAAACATTTTGGTTGACGGGTAAGTTTGTACACCACAAATGCTCACAAGGCACTTCTTATTTGCCCAAGTAGTTTGAGGATTTAGATAACAACTTGGCCACTGTGCAATCAACCAATAAAAATCCATTTGTGAAATTGGTGCACATGTATCTCTTCTGGAAAGATTTTCAGACTATGTTTGACGTGGCCCCCAGGCACTGATTATTGAACATAATGTGATTCCACTTCACACAGTAAAAATGCCTCCCTGCCTTTATGGTGGATTGTGGGAGACAGTTGCTGATTCTAGCTGGCAATTATCAACAGCCCTTAAGCATAATCAAAGTGTCAACTTTTGATATTTTGACTCCAAAAAATGGCTGTGGAGGAAGAACCTCTTAGAAAGGCAAGGAAAGAGGAGAATTAACTTTGAGCTCGAGCAAAGCCATAGAATGTCTGGGGCTGTTTTGGGAATAAAAGCAACAATAAAAGCAACATTATGTGTAATCATGCAGGGAGTGCGAGCGAACTGCACACTGGGTGCAGCAGTTATAGAGCAACCTTTTTTTTACATTAATATCTGACATCTCACATCACTGGAACATGCTACATTCATAGCATCCATTTAAAACCATGTCACCTCTTTGACATATTCCATGTACACAGCATGGGAAAAGTGTTATGGTTGGTTAGTTTTAGCTTTCTAAACACAGTAAAGGACAATGAACAGTAGTATCTGACGTTTTATTTTTCCTGATAACTAAAACACTAACAGTATACCCTCACAAGAGTCATTGTTAGGGAAAGTTATTAAATCACCATTTAGGCTTAATGAGGCTTATATCTTATAATGATGCTACCCTGAAGGAAATATGTTATTAACTTGCAGGTTGGTTCATAGTCAGAGTGCAATTAGCCAACCTTTTGAAAATAGCATTGGCCAGTAATTGGGATCATAATGAGAGGAAAGAGACTCCAGTGCTTGTTGCCTCATCCATTAGTGAGGAGATCTCTGAAAAGGGCAGTGAGGTTTTAATGCGAGCCTGCCAACATGCAAAGTGACACTGTTCTCTTTTTTAATGAACCATCATGAATCTGACTTTTTACACAACAAAATTCATGGTCAGGATGTGACCTGTATCTGATTTTTTTTTTTTTTAAAGAAAAGAGAAATGAGCTGCCCTTAATGGTTTTTGAGTACAAATAGTTCAAAGAGGTCCAGACCCAGGGGGCTTTGCATTGACCCAAACCAAACCCCTTTTTCCTTCTTACACATTCAATTTCTTCTGTAACTCCCTGAAGCACAAGTGTGCTTTATGGTTCATATGTTACTGCTCTTAAATGACAAGGTAGCATTGGGCCTCATTAAGATTTTTTTTTCTAAACATGGTGTTACATTACCCTGTACATATCCAAAAAGAATTTAAGGAGGACCTCACAAAATTGTCTTTACTGTGGACTAACTTTTTTAAAAAAAAAAAAAAAAAAACAACAGCTACCTTGGCACCTCCAAACACATGTAGATGCCATTGAAGAAAATCTAATAATTGGTGGTACTTATATTATTTAACAATCATTCACAAATTAATCAATGTGGCAAACTGTATGAAGAAAATCTAATAATTGGTGGTACTTATATTATTTAACAATCATTCACAAATTAATCACTGTGGCAAACTGTATGATTTCTATTTGTCAAAACAACATGATCGTAACCTAATTATTAATAGTTCAGGGACCTAGAGCACTAAAGAGAGGATTATGAGGCAACAATGGGCTTTCATGCACACATTGCACCTTTGCTTGGTTTGCAGAGCAAAGTCAAAGCTCAATTAATCTGTGTTGATTTAAGATAAACTTGCTAGATTGAGCCAGTTGCTTTGCTTTGTATGGTAACGCTTGCTTTTCCATAAGAGTCAAACAGTTGCATCAAACTGATGAATTACAATTATTCCATGTGAAAAGCTGCTCAGAGATGACAGTTAACCTCATGTTAAATAATAGCTTGTAAATGTTAAAGTAATGTGTAAGGAAAAAAGACACAATGGCAATCATACAAGAGGACTTAATATAGGTGAATGAAACGATGAAATAACATTACATTTATAGACTGACAAGTGAAAGAGAAAAATGAACCATTTTAGTCAGTACATTACAAAGCAGTGTACTATATATTACCTCTTATTGAAGAGTATTTTTAAGAGTTAAAATGACACATAGTCTCCACTCCCATTAGGTTCATTCAGTATAAACATTAATGTACCTTTTATATTGCTACTGGTGTGTTATTGTGTTTATAGCAAAACTCAAGCAGGTCGGGATAATCACCAGGGAGAAGTCTGTGTTCTTTCAGGATATTTAGGACATTAACAAGGGCAGATAGTCTAAATAGGAGCAAATTGCCTAAAGGATATTTAGCAGATATTTTTTCTAGTACAGCATATACATGTTTTGACACTGATTTAAATATAGATATGGTCAGATAGTGGAATGATTGTAATCTATAAAAGTTAACCAATACAATGAAGCTACTGGCTATAATGAACAGAATATCAATCAGAAACCAGAATCTCTGTCATAGTAGCATGAATTAGGCATTCACCTGTATTTGACATTTACCGTTTAAAATAAAACAAAAGCTAAACTATTTAGTAATGACAAGAGAGATTTTCCACCTTATGCCCCCACACAGATATGACAACACACATGCAACCCTGGAGCTGTGAGGGATGCAGGGTTTTGCTCAAGGGTACAGCCAGCAGCTTGTGCCAACAAAAACTTTGACCTGAGAACAGCAGGTTAAAAAGGTTTGAAAGCACTGCTCCCTGAATCATGTTTGACTGCTGCCAGTAACATGTGTATATATAGGATAAGAGTCATACAGGAAATAAAGAATCTCTTTGAGCCTTTTCTTTAATCTCATTCCTTTAATGAAGTCGTCATAAACTTGCATAACAAGCAAGATGCACCTGAATCTTTTCTTACTAATCTCTTGTGTTTTTACTGACCTGGACTGTATGCCCATTCATCATGAAGTCTACAAATCATTTTTGAAAGGGTAAACAGAGACTCAAGTTAACTTCTTCTTCTGACTTTGAACCAAAAAAGCCTTGTAAGATAAATAGTGTGGACTGATTTAAAATGCATCTGCAGCAGCTGTTAACACACTGTGAGAGCCGTTGGGGACTTGCTTCTTCATACCACCCCAACCTATCCGAGTCTGGACAGCTTAAATCAGGTCTGAGTCAGGGGTTGTTTCATCAGTACAATGACTTCACCAGGGATGGTCAGAGGTGGTTGACAGAGTCCTTTACCCATCCACCCACACACCTCAATATCATCTAAATACTATCATAATTTTCATTGTGCAAAAAAGAATAAGAACAAAAGGAAGATGTGTAAAAATGAAAGGAAGAAATGTTCTGCTCACTCCATAAATGCCAGAAGCAAAATTTGAAAAATAACAACTTAATAAGATATAATAAAAGCATCACACCCCCCACTGCCATTGGTGCATCATCTTAGACCAAGTACAGTGCTGAAATGATGCTTTTCAGTACTATAATGAGGTAATGGGAATATATCCTTGCCGCTGCCATAATGTCTCCATTCTTGTTTATGTTGTAGCATTTTTGCACAGGCATTTTTTTTCCCTAAAGCAGCCACTGTTGACATTTGGTCATCAAGCACAATTCTGAAACCTGCGTACACAGTCTTCAGCACGCACACACTTTTACACACAGGGAGACAGACACAGACAGATGTTTGGCCAAGACGTACTCTTTGCCCACAATTTTAAATAGTTTTCTCAAAAGGAACAGCTATTATTCATGACATTTGCTAAAGGGAACATATGCAAATGTGACATACCCATGCATCTCCATGATGTCCCCAAAGTGTTTCCATATACTTGGCAGAAAATCTTTAATAAATATTTCCAAGACACGTCTCCATCCCTTTGTTTAAGCCAACATGGTTTCACAACTTGAAGCTCATCCTCATATAGTACTATTTTCCTCTCATCTGATGTTTCTTCCTCCTAGTCGCTCTGTCTTCCACGCTCTCCCTCCTTCTTGGCTTTCTCCCTCCTCACTTAATCAAGGGATCTGGCCTCTGACCTTCCATCTCAGTGCCATTACGCTCCTTTCAATTGTGCTTGTGGCACAAAAAAAGAGAAGACAATGTAGCCATATGCAGCTCTTAATATCAGCATGAGATAACAGCTTGGGTGTTATTCTTTCTCAAACTGGTTTGAGTTGTTTGATGAAAATATATGTATGTGATATATATGTGCTGAGTTTTACAATGGAATTTCAAGTGGTCCAGTAAAATATAATGGCATATTGACCAAAATATAATGTAAAATATAATGGCATATTGACCAACTCTGAATCTACTGTTTATGCACACACCACACCCAAATCAAATTCTTAAACAGACAGAACATTAGCAGCAAATGTTTACTTCCTTTCATTTTTTTTGTTTGTTTTCTTTCTGTCCTGTACTGTATATTTGTTACATGCTGAGTGCATCCGGATGAACAACCCTTTGTTTGTCACTTTTCTTGAACAAATGAGGATCCGAGGTTAAGAGGTGTTTCATTTTTGCCCCGTATGTTAAAATGGAGGATGCTGAGGGTGTTTGAATCGAACTGAAGTTACCTCCAAGTTCAATACCTGAAAATGGTTATGTTTACTGACAAGTTTATCACCAAAATATAATATTTTCTCCACCAAGGTCAGTGGGCAAATAACAGACAATTAAAAAATGAATAATTGAGTAACTGTTAAAGAAAAAGTAACATTTTCTATCTTCTCAAGTGTAGGATTCTTTTAATTTTTTTTCTTGTGCACAATAGTAATTTGAATATCTTAAGGTTACAGAATCAGCTGTAATTGAGTACAACAACCTTATTACAATTTTACACTTCTACAAAACAGGGGGGTGGGGGTGGGGTGCTGGTGAACAGCTAATTGAAAATGATAGTCACAAAGATGATTCCACTCAACTACCCTCAGGCTGTTCTGAGCTCATGGTATTAGACTATGAGTATGTCACTTATGGCAATCATTAAATGCCTTAAGGAAGATGAGTAAAGATACAATTCATCCTATCTTATCAACCGAGGTAATAAAAGTAAATGTTTTTGTTTGTTACACCTCCTTTTTTATGTTTTAAGTTTGAGATGATGGATGATGATTGCAAACACATTATAGTAGGTGTAAGATGAGCTATCATAATGTTATTAATGCTAATGTTATTGCTGCACGTTACACCCCATTGCATACCACTGCTATCAATAAAACTTTAGAAGCAGGGGCACAACCAAGTAAAATATACACCGGAGCTGATCCAAGTCAAAAAAAAGCATGCTGTACATTAACACAGGCAGCATTGCCCCAGGGCTTCACAGTGTGATCACTGCCCAGTGGAGTTCATCCACTGAGGCTAATCTGTGTGGAGTTGTGGCCAGAGACATAGAGGTTTACAAAAGGGTTAATGAATTCTCGAGGGACAAATCTAAGCTGGTGTTTGAGTGATTTGACTGTTTTTATAGCTTCCTGTTATCAGCCTTCCAGTAAGGTTCTCCTTTGAGATTACTATTCGTGCAAGGATCATAAAACCTTATTGGATATCGATCAAGTCACATGATTCACTTGTAGTATGTGGGGTGGGGGGAGGTCAATGAAATAAAAATAAAAGTTACTGCAGGTGGCAAAAGATAATGTTCAAAATGACCATTCTGCTGATTCTTGTGTTGAATATCTCTGTCAATATTGCTTTTATGGCATGTCATGCTGTTGACTAACCCACACCCTTTATCCTTTTGTCCCTGCTCTTCTGCTCAGCAGCTATTAAGGTAACCCAACAGTCATTTGTCCTAGTGCAAAAGAAGTATTTACAATACGCTACAATTTATAATCAGTACTTTTCATGACATTTCCCACAGCTGATGAATTAGTAATTTTTTTTTTTCATATAAAACACAATTAAAACACAATTACATGCTACTACTAAATGCTAATAATCACTGACAATACAACCTTTTGTTACTTGAACATCAAAATAATTAGTCTTTACACACTTATTGCACAAGAGAAGAAGTTTTCAAGAAAGAAGCCCATATGCTTAATTTACAGTATGTTTAGTTTGATGATTAATCAGCCATGAGACTTTCTGCTCTTATTAAACCATCTTACCTATTCCAACCACTGGAGTAAAAAACATATATATATATATATATATATATATATATATATATACATATATATATATTTTTTTTTTCATCTAATGACCTAGCCACAATTTACCTTTCAGTCAAATGCACTTAAGCAAGATACTTTCATTGCCAGTGGGCACTTGGGTAATGTGGAATGGAATGCCTTTTATTGTCACTAGTCATAATAATGTCTCAATTTTGTCACTAACAATTAATTTCACACCCATGTACCACATACAAACATCAATTAATCCACAATTATTACTGGTTGAACGTAACAATGGAATTAGATTCATAGACACAGTTAAAGCTACTTTTGAAATATTCAACATGGAAGGGTTCTAAAAGGAACAGTCCTTGGGAGAAAATGCTCCACTATAGGTTACCTCTGTTATCTAAGCTCAAGAATGATACACATGATTATCCTAAGGTGGCTGTCATTGTTATGGCAAACTTACACACATTTCCTGCTCCATTGGCTCCCTTGGGTTTTGGGTGACGGAGGCAGGGGAACAGCCTCACAGCTTATCACTGAACCATACTCATCCCTATGGGATCACTATTTTTTTCTTGTCATGGCAGCCAAAATGAATTCTCACATGTTTCTCTCTTGTGCAATAATTGTGTAAATAATTATTTATCTGCTGTTCAAGTAACAAAGGTTGTATTGTCAATGATTATCATAATGTAGTGGTGGAAGTAAACTATTGTCAAATTGTGCTTGACCCAATATGCAACAGAATATACTTATCCTGTAAAATATGCAAATTTTTCATTTCCATTTAGAGCTTGTATGAGAATGTTAAAGTTGATGACAAAGCACTGCTCCTTCTCATGCAAGAAGGAGCAGTGAAAAATAATTTGGATCCATCGAGGGACTAACTGCAGCAACACTATAGTAAATAATAGCCCTAGGGAATGGGTCTAGGTACTAGGAAAGGGTTGGTGTGTAATATTTTTGTAGTTCAAATATGTGTATAACAATTACTATACAATATTATTTTCACTAACAATATTATTTTCACTTTCATATTGGATTATATATAGGAACATAATGACAGGTACTATGAGGGTACACCTGTTTTCTTACATATTTTAACAGCTTCTCAACTTCAACAATGTTTTTCAAGAGATATTTTGGTGTGTTAACACCAAATGGGCAACTTGTGGCAACTACTCACGCCCGGGCTGATGCGAGAGCTAAGCAATATATACCGACCAACAATAATGCAGCCATAAATCCATACAGTATATTTTCAGAACCACCAGGTAATACAACTTCCTAACTCATTTTCTGCACCAACCTCCACCACACATGCATGCACCAATCCCCCATTTCTGATACAGCATTTGGACATTGGACACGTTGGCTTTCATGACCTCTGAGACAAAGTTTTCACTCAGCTTCAAATTAGATAATTCTATCAGTGTTAATTTACTGGATATGTTGGCCAGCCATTACTGAACAGAAATGTCAAAATACAATCCACTGTATTAGTTTATTTTGGAAAAATTAAAAGAAAAAAAAAACTGTATTAGAGGAGCTGTACTTTAATTGTTTTCTGTAAATACCATAACAATCTCTCGAAAATGAGACAACCAATTTGTAAACAGCTTATAAGTTTGTCAAGGAAACAGCTTTTACATACATACATGCCCTTCACGATGCTGTATTTATACAGTAGATGAGTTTCTTTGGTTTCTCATAAACACTTCCCATCACATAAAAAAATTCTTCTCACCTGCAACAGGGGACGTTATATTAATAACGTCTGTTTGCTGAAGATATGGCTTCAAACAATCTACACAGCAGGAAGACTTTTTCTCAAAGAAATCATTAACATGCCCATTTCTCTTGGCACTTTACCAATTTATCCCCTCATCCTCAGCATCCTGAAGAGTGACACTGTCTGTGTATTGACTATCTGCTGCTTCCAGGTAAGTGATTCGGAGGTGTATAATCATTTGAAAAGTTTGAGATGGAACACTTAAGAAGGGAACAACCCATTCAGTTAATCTTTGGATTAATTTGTTTCTCTCTGCCCCTCAGAAAGTATTATTACACTCCTCTTGCAGCATTGTAATATTACTCAAACACTTTCTCACACTGCTGTCCACACTGAATTCTTCAAACCAGAGCTATTAGTTGTACTTTTCCACAATTGTAACAGATAAGTTTTGGTTTGTAATTTGTAAAATATTTGAGTCATACACTTTGGTTTACACAAAACTATGGAAAGTATATGACAAATATGCTACAGTGGCTGAATATGGATTTTGACTCTTGAGCTTATCTTCCATTTCAGCTGTTTTATAAGGCAACCACACCTTTTAAGCCTCTATCTGGCCAAGACTTATTGTATAGCATGGCACTTCTGCAAAGGTCTGCTGAACATATCAGTGTCACACAGATTTACACCTTGTTTATTCGCATAGCATAAAGGACTCAAAAACACTTTGAAGTAATAGCGACATGGCCGGCTTTACTGTTGATATTCTGATACTTCTTACACCATGCCAAGTGTTTGCTTTGCCAGCTACTTCAAATACTGCCCTATGAAGAAATCTAGCAGGTCTCCAAACAGCTCAGGGATGTGTCTCTGGGCAAACAGAGATGAATTGACTCTGTAATTTAAGGGCCAAGTACTCTCTCTGAAAACAAGACAAGTCCTCACTCATTTAGTGAAAATATTTCCAAATCATGTCACATTTTGTTTAGCTTCTAGGCTTTTGGAAAACCAAGCCAAGATGCACATGCAATTATTCATCACTTGTAGGTAACTCCTGATAAGGCTGATAATGGGCCTGATAATGAGAGTTACTAAAATGAGTAGTAGCTGACACAACAACAATGACACAAGAAATATGAGAGGACTGGATATATTGTAAAAGCACAATATCACTTAGGCAGTAAACCATGGCAAGGACCAAGTTTAAAAAAATAACTAACAGCTCTTGCTCTCTGTTTCTGTATGTGCCCCTTCTTTAACTAGAACAGTAATTTTAAGTGGCCTACTTCTAGCAAAAACATAATTGTCTTGAATGGTATTTGGTTTTACTATTGTGTCCCATCCAACCATTTTCATTAATGCCTCTGGCATTAATGGCTACTCTAAGTGTTTTTGAGTGTTTTGGCTACTCTAAAACTGTAGCCAAAACACCATGACAATAATATGCTTGTTTCAAGGTGCCCCTTAGGATTCTTTCATAGAACACTGTGTCATAGTGGTAGAAAAAGTCAAGGGAAAAGGTTATTGCTTTTTCATTCTGGGGTTAGAAAAAAGACACATGGTGACTGAAGTGGAGGTCACAACTCTGGCCTAATTGTAGTCCAAATGGTCTGATTAGCATAGGTCCATCCCACAGTAGCTCCAGTGTGTAAAAATAGGTAAAAATATATTATTTAGGCAGAAACTAAAGATGAAATAAATATAGTACATGTGACTATTTGTGTACAGTCACCTAATTGTATTGATTGTTGTTTTGCATTACCTCAAAATGAACCTTTTATGTTTATATCAGGAGCTGAGTCAGTTCTACAATGGCCACCATTTTGGACCCCAATGTATTTACAGTATCCAAAATTAACCAACCAAACACATCTTTTTAGTTTTACTGCTAACTGAAGGCTATATATTTTCTCCAACACACTTGGGTGAGATGAAGGATATTTAGGTGTAACATGCAACTCCAGCAACAAATTTCACACACTGTACCTTAAGTATAGGTTACTATTGATTTTTGTTTCCAATATACATCCTTCTTTGTGAAATTAATTTACATTATAATACTTATAATGTAAATTATAAGTATTATAATATAAAACTTGTAATACTATATATATATATATATATATATATATATATGTATATATATATATATATATATATATATATATGTGTGTTTCTATGATAACACAATTGACACAAAACATAACCGCTTTCATTAATCACGACCACACTGTTCCAAATTCAAGGCGCATGTGTGGTTAACGCTTTGATGTTTAGGGGATTTGGGGGTTTCTGTCAATAAAATTATATATAGAAATACCTGGATGTGATTTGAAATCAGTTCTGCTCTAAATATGTGTGATAGAAGAGGGCAGAAAAGAGAACTAAAACCTTGTTTTACAAAAGAGGTCTGACTGGTCCAATGGCAGAAGTTTTATCTTTCCCAAAAGAGTTAGGTTCCTTTTAAAGCAACATGACAATGATGTGTGAGTTTGTCTCGGACACTAGTCACCATTTTTTTTCTATGTGACAATTAATTTGATATATATCATGTATGACAAAACCCATGGGCCCCATTATAGGAAGAGGGGTATCCAAAGGTTCTTGTGAAAACACTTCGAACCTATCTTCTTTCGACACATACAGAACCCTCAATGCTCTTTTAATAAGAGAGGAGAGCTGCATGTGTCTTCCCATACAGTAGGTTAGTTTTTCAAGTAGTAGTTCAGTATGCTTTAAGTTAGAGCTTCTTTGCTGCTTTTTTTTTTTTTTTTTTTTTTTTTAGACAGTGAAATGGAAGAGGAGGAAACAAGGGAGAGGGCATTATGCAAATAAGATGTAATTAAAGACAACCAAGTAAAAACAGCACAACAAGGCACAATTATGAAGCCTGTGTGATCAGAGTCAGAAGAGAGATAGGACAATCATCAAAAGCAAAACATAAAGGAATTATACAGTTTGGTGATGAGTGTAATTTGCTGTGATGTGGAACATTCTGTGCAGGGGATTTGTTGGAGTCATGTTAATGACTCATCAGAAGGACTGTTAAACTGACACAATGTAGTTTTTGCTCTCTGGGGTCACCCTGAAGTTGAAAAAAAACAGTACTGTCTGCCGCAACTGTCGTTTCGTTAAACATACACATTTGTTGACAAACCAACAATACCGTGCAACTCCAGCCGTGTCTTCAACAAGCATGTTAGCCATGGCTAGCAGCTATGGAAAAAAAAAAAAAAAACATGAACAGGGAACAACATGACGCTTGTTTAGTTTGTAAGCAAATGTCTACTTATTAGTCCAACAGTAGATCCAGGTCGCTATCACTCTGACATCCCTCGGTGTCTCGCTGATGCCAGCGAGTGAAAGCAGGACCAATATTCACCCTTGTCAGCTTATCCTATCACTCTCCCATTTTTCCTTTGATGACTCTGACAAAATCTTCAAACTCTTTGGTATCTGTGCTGTCTCTTTCATTTCCAATGAAAAAAACAACTCCTGTATAACTTTCACCCCCAAACTTACAGCGACTTTGCTTGCTCAGAGCACTGTGACGTATGCAGTAAGCAGTCAAAGCACTGAAGATGGTTTCACTTTTGTTTTTGGAGTGACCCGCACCAACGTTACATAGTGCCGGTACAGGTGATGGAGACCCTCTCAGGCTCTAACAGAGTGCTAATCAAACTGTTAATAAGAAGACAATAAGTTCAAAATATATTTGGAGACATTAATTGAAGGTTGAAATACTACATGGTGTTGCTTTAAGTCTACTGTTGCGAAAGAACATCAATATGTGGCATCAGAATAATAGTGTTTTTTTTCTTTTCAAATTTCAAAATGATGCATTCATGAATTTGCATTAGTTTTATGGATTTCTGGTAATTTGGAGCAGAGTATGGTATGACATCATCAAACTATTTTCTATACATTGTTACATTGTTGGTCAATAGCTTTTCATAAAAAAAAATCTCATCAATAAGCTTTGACAGCAGTTAGAATATCATGTTACCAGAATATGTGAAGATGCTTATTATTGGACAATATACATATACTCAATGTGTCCCCACATGCACAATGCTATACACTTTTTTCATTCATGTATGAGTATGAATGCAATTTTTAAAAAAAACAATCCAGTTTTGTGTTCCCACACATGTAAGGCACTTTGCTAATTCACTTTTGCCGCAAGATCTCCTGTTTTTGTTCAGTCACTCAAACAAAAGTCTTGACTTGACTCATCAAATTCACAAGGTGCAGCCAAAAGCAATTACAGAGGCTTGGGGTGGAGGAGCTGCAACCAAGGCTCTCTTCTTACTCTGCCCCTAATAAAGACCTGCCTTACAAACAAGATGAATCATGCTCCTCTTTTCCTTAAGCCTCAGCACTTTGGTGAAATCTCTCAGACTAGCATAGTGTGCTCATTACATATACAGTACACCTCACTACTGAAGACAATAATGGTTCAAATTTCCACTCCATTTTAGGAGAGGAAGATTACGCTTGAAGTACATCTCTGGCACAAGCACAAGTAAGGAGCCTCTGCAAAGCACTGTTGTTTGCTGTGGCGTCCTATTTGCTGGAAAAACGTACAGCTACAATCTAAATCTCTAGTTGAGAGCATTCATTTTTTTTTCTTTTCATGCAAGTGAAATAGTCTTATTCCGACACACATTTCTAAGGATTGCAAGTTAAAAGCTTTTTGTGTTCATGTTATAATTGGTTATTTATGAAGAAATGATGTGTTCACCTGTCTGTGTGCCAGTGTGCTGCTGTTACTCATGTGCTCCACAGGAGCGGATGAGTAAGAGGATAATAGGCTGTGTAGTTATACACCAAAGTTCTGTTGTCAGATAGATGCAGCTCAGTGAGGCAACTCAGAAATATGCAAGCTGTTCTGATTTTTCCACAAAGGCATCTGGCATCATAGGATGCAGCAAAGTTTGGTGATACTGGCAGTGATTTTAAGAATGCAGATTTTCTCCAATCTGTGTGAGGTGTCACTATAGGCACTTTTCAGGCATCAAGTCGAAGAAACTAAATATATTATAAATAATAATATATTGATGGGGTGTTGATGAAACCAGAAAACCAGTAATGAAACAAGAACTCAAAGTAAGGAGCAGATTAGTTTGCAGGCATAATCAGTCATCATATTATTTACAACAAAATAAAATATGCTTAATGGTATTACACAGAAATCAGTGCAGATATAACCTTTTCCCCTTTTCACTTATTAGTAATACAAACATGAATCAATTCTAGGTATTTAATACATCTAGAGATTTAATAGATCTAATAAAAATACAAAATTTTAAATAGTATTTAAAGTAAAAGTGTCTTACCTGTCTTTCTGAGAGAAAAAGCAAACCCAGCAGAATCATAAAGCAGAATCCCCAAATTAATCCTTTGTTTTTTACTAAAACAGCACATTCTTCATGCATGGAGGGTAAATGTCCTTTTATTAGCTTTAGTTTTCTGCACCAACTAATGCGAGCACAAGACAGACAAAGATTCAAAACCTCTGTTTGTGTGTTAATACTATTGGAGGCTGCTAGCTAGTTACCTAGTCTGGTTAATTAAGCCCCAGAGGTTTAGAGAGAGCACAGGCTGCGATCTCAACAGGCCTACTGGGCTCAATCAAGACCACAAACTGAACATTGTATATAGCATAAAAGTGTTGTAGTAAACACATTCTCTTCCTTCTGCCAAACCCTGGGGAGCTCTTAATCAGTCCACAATGCACACATGATGGTGCCTACGCACATAAAGAAGAGGCAAAAGATGAAGAGAAAAGGCAGAAAAATGCGTGACCATACATGCCCTTGGCCTTTAATCTCAACATGTCCATGACATTTTTGTGTCGTTCTCTGTGGACTATTCTAGGACTTAAAGAGGAAGCCAACTAAATGTGTGGATGATCCACCCCCCAATGTTTGTTCTCCTGAGCTGCAGCCACAGTAGTGTTTAAAAGAATCCCACAATGACAACAATTAATAGTACAGAGATTTGGATGTAAACATAAGAGTTTTTATATTTCTTGAAATTACCAAAATATGTGACCCTCACTGCAAGGTGTGTATTGTGCACATGGTTTATTACAAATTAAATTTGTAGCCAACAATGAAATTCAATTTCCTCTTTTGAATTAAACCTCTTTGCTTTTGATGTATACTTGTGTGTATTTCCTCTGAGACATGACCATGTCCATGCTCTTGAAAGCAATGTTCCTCTGTTTGACTCTGAAGGCTTCCATTGTACAGTATCTGTGCAATGCAGTATAATACTAATAGATATATTACATCAGAAGTACATTATCTACAAAACAAATATAGTACTTTATATCTGAAAGCTGTAGCAGACTGTTTATGAGACTATCCGGTGTTTTAAACCTAATAGTTCTCACTGTGAATCATATCAGATATTAGATTAGTCATCTCTTATTTGGAAGGCAAGGACAGCATTTTTTGGTTGTTATCTATCAAGCTCTGCCCCAGAACAAACAGACCTAAACAGGCCCCAAATCTATCAGTGTGAACATCCAGATACATTCACATTTACACCTAAGGGTAATTTAGAGTCTCCAATCAACCTGACCCCAATGTGCACATATTTAGATTGCTGAAGGAAGCTGGAGTATTCAGAGAAAACTCACTCTTGACTGACAAATAAGAAACACCTGAATAACAAACTGGGAAAATATAAGTGCTGCCAGGTTTAAAAGGTAAATTTCAACTTTTGCTTTTGTAGCTCTTCCGGGAGGCATTCCCACTGATTTTTGTTCTGAGTAAAAGGGTGACTCACGATTATGAAAGTGCTACATCGAAGAACTCTTTCCTTAATTCACCAACTGCGATTCATTGGCTGATAGTACAATAATCAAAACCACATTTGCCAAATGAAAAGTTATCCTTACATTAAGTGACATACAGCCCTTTTTGATACCACCACTCTCTTCTATGAATAGAGGAACAGCAGAACCTTATATGTTCTTGCTTTTTAACAGTTGATCTTGAGCTTCAACTCTCTATCATAAATCATATTAAAATGTTAAATCACCTTTTCTTTTTTACTGTGCAGGTTTACTAATGGGCTTGGTTTGGCAGATACAAAGGATTTCTTGTGTTAATTTCACAAAGTCAAGTGTAAATTTTTGTACATCAAGGGACCCATCTCATAGTACTAGAAATTGTAATTTTTATAAAATGTAAAATATATGCGAAAATATGCTCCTCACCTACTTTAACTTTAACCAGAGCTTGAGCTTTTAAAACCTTTCCAGCTTTCTTAACTTTGAGCTGCAGATGCTAGTTCTTTTATCCTCTCGATAGTTTTGGGATCGTTATGCATTATAATATAAACCCATATAAATGAGCCTCAATTTGCACATCTGTTGTAGCCCTGTTGAATGTGATTTCATTAACTGTGGGAGGGAGCATTGTGTCTATTCACTCCGAGAGATGAGAGTAGGTCAGCAGTAAAATATGTACTTTTACTCATGCAACCCTTCTCAATATGTCACCGGAACATGGGGGGACTCAAAAACCCTCAAATGTTATTAAAAAGGTTTCTCATTACTTGAACAACATTCAGTGATAAAGCGTGAGGTGTTGGGGTGAACATCAAGAACAATCGCCAGTCCAGGTATAAAGAAAATACTTTGATTTCCATGGATCCACAGAATGGTGGGGCTTCACATTTTGAGTACAATGGAGAGTGTTTTTTGTGTTCCAACACATATGGACTGTGCTAGCTGTTGGGTTAATTTTACAAAAATGACCCCTCAGTCTTGTGTTTAGATAAATCTGACACTAAACCAGTGTTTTCTAAACTTTGCATTGTAGGATCCAAATTTTAAAAATGACAAACTATGGTGACCCAATTCAGAATGAAATGACTGATAAGAAAAAAAAGTGCATATTTGTTTCTAAATATTTATACTACCATTTCGGGCATGTCAGATTTTATTTTGGATAAGATAATACAGCCATTTCTAAGATTTGTCCCAACCTTATTTTATATATGTTATATAAAGGTAACACATATGCTTCATAAAAGGCTTGAAAGAATAAGGCCATGAAAAGTTATTTATCTCTGGGCAGCTGCTTTCAGATATGCACTAACACCTGGACATTTTACTTCCTGAAAGTGTTGTGACAATGCAAATGTCCAGCAACATCATGTGGGACATTTTCTAAAACTTCCAGCTCCACCTGTGACCCTGAGTGTAAGTCGTACAGGTAATGGGTGGTTAGAAAATGTAAATGTAGCATGTGAAATATAAATCACCAGTACTGTCAGTCTAACAGCCTATATATTACCATTAGGCCTGGGGGTGCACACTGTTTTAGACCAGATAGTGACTAATATTTTATGTATAATTATATAAGGCTTGCATGTACAGTAAATATGTAAATAATAATGGATAAATCTATGATAATCTTTGAAACACTTCCAGCATGAATTTAAGCGAGATGTTAATTCCATGTCCCCCTATGCATGAAGTGGCTATAAATGTATTGCATTGCTTTGGTTTCATCAGTAAAATAAGGAGAGATGCTGAACTGTGTCGAATGCTCTCAAAAGTGTATCAGATTCCACACTGGCTACTGCTGAAGCTAGGATGAAAATAGCTGTATTCTTTTCAGCGTACTTCCCTGTAGCAATAATGCAGCACTGCAAAATGAAAAATGATTGTAATTGCAAGTTTCATAAGTTATACACAGGAGATCCAAGGGAAAGTTTTGGTCTGAGAACAAAAATACTCTACAATAAAAATAAAAAAATAGGCAGCTCAAATTTATGGTTGACATTATGATATAATTTAAATGTTTTATCCTGCACAACATATTTTATATAATGTACAGGAATAGTAATTAGTAGTTCACATATTATTAGAGGAATGACTGCACGTCCTGTCTTATAAAATCAGTAAACAGTTTATGATTGATTGTGGAAGCAGAGGAGAAGAAAGATAACAATATATTGTGAAAACATAATTTTCAGGTGCTGTTAGCACTCAGTGGCATTTATGTGATTAGTAGACGTTGAAATTATCAGCTCTGGCCGCTGCCTGAGAGCTGTGCCCTGCTTCAAGGATCTCCCCCATTCAATTTAACGCCATGTTGCCTCTGTCCTCCTTAACTATTTGCCTGTGCTGTTCCAACGCAGTGCAACACTTTTGCTTTTCTCAAGAGCCAGGGCACGCCACAGTCATAGCTGGAGAAGGGTGACCATCAACACCCCTCCATCTTCCCCGACTACCACCACCCCACTCACACACAAACAGATTGCTACCGCTTCACTTAGCTCACATTTAATTAACTTCAACCAGCCTTACTCCTCGAGTGCTGGCCGTACTGCAGGATCACCCTTCGGAGGTCTCTGATCAGGAAGTGGACATGAATACAAACTAGGACTTCAAGCTGAAGGGAAACAAAATATCAAGCTTGTGTCTGTAGTGCCATAGCCTGAGGTGCATATAAAGCAACAGCAGGATTATGATCTGTGCTATGGGTCAAGGCTTCCCCTTTTCACACACCACCCATTATTCTACTGGTATGCCTCCCTCCTACAAACCCCCTCCTTGTTCTTTCCTTTTTTTTCTTTTTTTAATACTTCTTGCTTAATTAGGCCCTATAGTTAAACGATGCTCTCAGCTTCTAAGGATCTCACTTTACCAGCATTCAGAGCAGGAGTGTAGAAGAGGTAGATTCATATTCAACTCGCATAAAAGTGTAAGAAAAAAAACTCTGCTGACATGCCATAATTCACCCCTGGCTCTGTGGCTCCATAGTGAGTGGGAACCCCCCCCCCCAACCGCTTTCTCACCCTTAGACACACACGGAGACAGAGAGGGGTTGGTAAAACATATAACATGTTCTCTGTTTCAACATAGCAGGTGGTCTGACGCTCAAGTTAAAGGCATCTGAGAGTGGTATCTCCATTTAAATCAAATCCCTCTGACCGTACGTTGTTCCGTGATACCAAGTGATCCACGAGGACTCCACCACAACGTTGTCAGCAGTGCTTGACAAATGTGCTAGCCCTGCAAAATGCTTGTACAAGCACAAACATATCTGGACTATTTATCTTCCTGGTGGAAAAAGTATCCAAATATGAAAGCATATCAACCGCATCAATTTTGTTTGAAATCAAATCTGACAATAACAGGCAGGCATTGGGCAGATGATAGATGGTGAAATGCAGGAGGAAACAGAAAATGGCAATTTTAGACTGAAATTATTTCATGTTTAATATCTGGTTGGTTTCCTTGAAGCAATTCATATCTGAGTTGTAAAGAAACAATTGAAGTTTGATGTGCCTTCAAACAACGGTGGTCTGAGATGACAACCCTGACGCAGATGCAGTATAAACTATTTAGGCCAATGAATCACCTTTAAGTTATTGTTTAGACCTCACATTTTCAATCATACAATGCAAACATATACAAATGTCAAATGTTTTACGTGCAGACAATGGTGAATGTAGACAAGTTCCTATTTTTTGATCCATGCCATGAGAGCTTGTTGTGTTTGTTCTAAGGTGAACTTGCCCTTTACCTGAGCTGCAGGACTGCACAGAGTTGCTGTAGGGATGGAATAAATAAGTGGACTTTAATATTGAATGTAGGCTTACTTGTAGTTCTACAAGTCAAAAGGAGTAGAATGGGAGGCACATCCTCCAGTTACCAGGTTTCTGTCCTGTGGAACCAGCTCCCAGTGGTGGTTTGGGAGACGGACACCCTCTCTGTATTTAGAGTTCGACTTAAAACCTTCCTTTTTGAGAAACTTAAAACATAAAAACAAAAAAACTTTTGAACCTGTTAGTTATGCTGCTACAGGCATAGACTGCTGGGGGAACTCCTGTTTTGCACTCACACTCTTTCCCTCACAGTCACTCTCTTATTCAGGGTATGAATATGACTTTATTACTTGTCATTAACCTTGTTCTTTCTCTGTGCCTTTCCTTCCTGTCCACTCTCTCTCTCTCTTTCTGTGTGTGTTATCATCTTGCAGGCTGCAGCATCCAGTACCAGTTTTGATGCTATTAATATTATTATCACTAGCAGTAGTATTATTGTCAATAAAATTTTGTTATGATTATTGTTAATATCAGTATAAATTTTTATTAACAATCTATGCTGCTGCTTCTATAAACCATAATTCTATAAACATGACATAACTGATTCAGAACTGTCCTGTCTAAACTTATAACTTGATAAAACTGATATATTCATGTAGCTACTCCTGGTCTCTCTCTTCTGTCTTAGGGTTAGTACAGTGCCTTGAGGTAATGTATGTATGCTGTGATTTGGCGCTACGCAAATAACATCTAATTGAATTGTAATCACAGTCACAACAAATGAAGTACCACCATTTTAATTCTTGATTTGTACTGCTCTGTGTCAAGACATGACTGTAGAATACAGTATCTTCTATTGCTTAAGTGCTATTAATGTCACTTATTAAAGGATTTCTTATAAAGTTGGCAAAAATTGCATATTTATATATTTTTCTGACAAAGAATTAGAATTAGATAAGGTTATTCATCTTGTTTGTTTTACTCAGTATATACAGGTGGATGTAGCAGCTTTTTAGCTTAATGGTTTGAGCAGAGCACTACAGGAAGTTTTTTTTTTTTCTGCCTGTGGTGCCTCTGATTTGGTGCCAAGCTTAATGACACATTAAACTTAGTCTGTTCTTGTCAGAGGAAAAAGCACAAATAAAAAATGGTAAATTATTCCAGTTATTCCAATGGCTTTTGAGATATAGTATATGCCTTACAGACTTGTTAAGTGTCTCAGTGAAAAAGGCCAAAATGATAAATAGACATTTCAGAACATTTCAATTTTATAGTTGTGTCTTATGATGTACTGCTATTACTGGATCACTTATATTTTTGTTTCCCTTATTAGAATTAAATGTTCAGGTAGCATTTATCCAACTTCATTAATATGTTTCATTACTTCAGGTTTCTGCACATTATGTTTAATCTCACTTTGTTGCCCTTAACTATTTTCTGAATGAAAAATTGAATGGATCCCTGAGAGCTGCTCCAACATTTACTGTCACTATCACTGTACTGTTCTGTTCTCTTAACTCAGTCTGCTCTCTGTGAACAGCTTGAAGCCCTGCAGTGTGCATTAATCCTCCGGGATGGGGCCTTTAGAATCATTTATTCACAGTTGGGGGTAAAGAGCCGGGGAGTCAAAGGTCAGAGCTTGACCATTCATATCACCAAAACCCTGGGGCTTTTCCACCAATGTACATTCTCCATCTGGATAAGAAACCACAAAAGGTCGAGGCACACAATGTTGGGAGACTGTGCTTTTTGTAATCTTCTGGTCACACAAGCAATATTGTCACAGTTGGTTTAGCATATGTAATTTGTTCATTTTGGTTTTTTTTTCAATTATTGGATGAGATATGACTGTATCATATAATGACAATAAGTGTGTATAGTGACACCATATATTTATGACACATCATGGCAGGAAAAATTTGAAAATAAATGCTGCATTTAATTTAGTTTTAGGCTCGTGGTAGTCTGCATGGTGGTTCAGGTCAAGTCAATGTCATTAATGTGATCTATAATACTTATGTCCTATACTGTACGTCAAAAATAAATGCTGTAAAAAATGTCCATATACTGTACTGTAACAGATGTTTGTAAAGCGTAAAAGCAGGAACCATGTGGACGCAAATAGAAAAGAAAACATATGAAAGAAAATGGCTCGTACTGCATATGTGTGAGTCATTACAGTAAACATCAATAGCCTTCAGCAAAAGGAGCTATCCCATGGTCATGCAATCATATTTCTTCTATGGGTCGAGCACTGGGTATTCATCGCCAGGAAACTTTCTATTCATAAACAGGAAAACAATAACAAAATGACACAGTAGCTGGATATTTAAATAGCCTGAAGAATAATTCACATGATTTCACATAATTACTATCCATCATGGATGTCTATTCAGCCGAGGAACAAATGACTGCTCTTGGCATAACAAGATGGGGAAATTAAATGCTAATTTTTTTTCTTATATATATATGTAGACAACATTTTCAGGAGCATGAATAATTTTTCAAAAGTTTGTCTCATGAAACATTGCACCTTTCTACCACTATTCTCTACAAACGTTGTTAAGAATTTTTCATTGCTCATATAAACAGTTTGGCATACTTTTAATTTACCTCTAAATTTGCATCACTGCAACTCTTAACTCTAACTCTTAATGCTGATGTGACTGTGATACTCCCTTTCAGTCTGTGGGGTCAAATGTAGAAAATCTTTATAGCAAAGTTAAGATGATCCCTTAAGCGACACAATCATTGGTGCTGCGATCAGGAGCCTTGTCCTCTTCACACTGCCTTTTGCAATTATGATGCATCACTAACATTAACAGTTTTGTCTCCACCTTGTGCTTTCGTTGCAACAGCTCACCATAATTTATGCAGTAATTTGCCATTCTTGGCAAATTACTGCATACCGATGGACACCTATGGAGTCATAGCAGAAACAATGATGGAAATCGACAATAATAATTATGGATGGCTTTTATTGATTCTATGTTGCTTCGCAGCATTGTGTGTTAAGGCACATAGAGGGATATTTTCCTTGAAGCAATTCTGCTTCAAAATGAGCACATGCATCATTTGGGAATTGGGGCTTTGCATTCAGCAAAGCAATAAAAGAAGCCAATGAAAAGAAAGGCAAGTTGGATGTGACACACATCTTGGGGTCAATTTACACTAAGATGGACTCACTTAATAGGACACGTAGTCTTTAAAGATGGGCAATGTGCCTCAGATGTTAGCAGTTTCACACAGGGCCCAAATCAGATAAGCAGACTAGAATTAGAGACAATTGGTTGCATGTTCAAAAGAGCCCTGTGTTTTAACAGTCAGTCCCTTCAAGGAACATCAGAGCTTATAAAGTATTAACTACCTGTTTCAAAAGAGCAAGAGTGGCAGAGGAAATGGTTGTGTTTAAAAAATGCTGTGGATTTATAGTACTTAGTCACTTTATAGTTAATGGTTTTGATTTGTAATTGCCACAATGAGCCTTAAACCCCCAATGTCTGCAGCCATTATGCAACGTCTCTCTGGGGGGTGTAATGTACTTGAATTGTGACCTCAAGTTGAGATCAAATGCTTTGTAGAACACTCCATCACATCCTTATGAAGGTCAGACCTCTGGAGAATTGAAACCAACTCTTGAAAGTTTTCACTTATTTCTTTCTCTTATTTCTCAGATGGTGTAGCCGTGTATCTATCAATACATTACACCTTAGGTAACACCTCTCTCTCTCTCTCTGTAAAAAACTTTAAGTACCAAAGGATGAATTGAAAATCTTAAAAGCATCTTTGATTGCCTTTGTCTCCCTGTCACTTGGCTTCTCCCATTTACACCATTATCCTTGTGCTCAAATAAAAACAAAGTAGACCAAAAATGGTGAAATTGGTTGAACTCAGTCTGAATTGCCTTCACAAATGCTTCAGTATAGTATGAGCCTTTCATCAAAAGTTGATATTTGACACAGTTATTGCCATGGTGCAACTGAGAGGTGGGTGTGGATACACAAAGATAAATGTACTCATTCAGCACTTTGCCCCACCATTCAATTCAGTGGGAGAGTCCTCACATGTCTAGCCGCTGTTGAAGAATATGCTGGTCTGAGGTCTGAGGCTATGCACTGAAGGAACAGGCAGCCAGGAGACAATCACAGAGGAGCTGAGTGTGTCCATTATGGCTGTCAGTTAGCAAGGGCCTTGATTAATTGCACACTGCACAGTGGCAAATTAAGGCAAGTCTCAAGCCCACCCCCCCACAATAATTAGGGAAGAATAGATTGCCAGAGAGAGGAGAGTGAATACTGGATGCCTGGTGACTCTCAGTTCTTCTTAGGTCTCACACTGTGTAAGGACAATAAGTAAGTAAGGAATGCTGCTGGGGAGCCTGTTATAGCCATAAAAATGAATTTGAATTTGTTGACCTTAAAATTAATTTAATGTAATTATGTTGTATATGGTTGGGAATCAGCCCTACGATGGACTGGCGACTTGTCCATTGTGTACCCCCACCTTTCATCCTATGTCAGCTGGGATTAGGCATCAGTGCCCCCTGTGACCCTCATGTGGAGGATAAAGCCATTGAAGATGAGTGAGTGAGATGGTTGGGAATCACAGGTCACTGGTCATACATGACCAGCCAATAGCACAGGTTCGTTCTTATAAATATCTCAGTTTACACAAAATGACTGCATGTTAACCTGGAACCCACGTTGACTGGGTTTGTTCACGACTCAAACCAAAGATGTTGTATTATTTACAAAGACTGCGCCAGTATGTAGTCAGTCATGTGATCATGTAACCAGATATGGTTTATCTGTCTGGTTTGGTAGCCTCTTTGTAGCTTCAAAGTAATTTTGTATTTCACAGGATGACCAATAATTTGTTCTCCCATACCTAGTCTGCTACTGATCTGAGTACAGGATATCCTTTAGCTTATGATATGGTGGTGCCACACTGCCCACTGTTGAGTCATAAACATAACTGTCCTTGCTTTAACGGGAGATTGTTTATAAATATGCTTGAGTGTGCATGCTAAAATTACATTTTAGCCAGTACTGATTATTATTATTATTATTATTATTATTATTATTATTATTATTATTAGTAGTAGTAGTAGTAGTAGTAGTAGTAGTAGTAGTATAGAAGAAAAGATTAAAAGTAACAGTTAAAATGTTACAGTTAAACTGGCCTGGCTCAGTAAAAAAAAAATAAATAAAAATAAAAAAAAACTTTTTAGCAGGTTCCTGTTCTGTAGCATGTATAGTAAGCATATACTGTAGAACAGAAGAAATCAACAAGAGTAAAACATCAGATCAGACATAAAAATGAAACATACAGATACTACAATAAAGACTTGGGTGAAAATAAAAACAATGGCATTTCCCAACAATAATTGCCGATCTATCGGCACTTACTATGACACTTATTTGTTTTATGTGTAGTTTTAATGTAGTATTACACTGTCTTGTATGTGTGCATGTGTATGTTTTAGCATGTATTAAAGTGGCAATGAAACTTCACATCTGAGGTGCCAGTTTTCCCATGCTCCCCTGGAGCCTACAGTGTCACATGTAGAGACTAAACAGCTGCCTTTTTTAGCCGCAGCTGTGGTCACACCTGTCTTCTCGATGTGAATTTTATCATCTGATCATGCCATGATGCATCCACTGACTGCTGTAACTGCTGTCGGGGATCATGTTTAAATCCACAGAGCTAAGCCACATCCTGAACTCCACCAGCACTGGACTCTTGGGAAAGGGGAACAACACAATTTGCGCACAATCTAGACATTACTGTTGCTGTACCCTATCAGACCAAACCTTTTGCAATGTTTCCCCAGTGGAAACACAATCCTGCCAACTATGGCCTTGATCTCAGATCCACATTCTCCTCTTTCTGTTGTTACTATAAACTGTAGTAAACTGGAGTAAAAAAAGATTACAGAATCACTGGTGGTGATTATTCTGATAAAAATGAAAGCACTTCAGCATTAATCAACTCAGCTGTCAATATTAGCCTTATAAAAACTCATTACATTGTAGTAAAATAAGAAAGCAAAAATATTTTAGTTAAAAAGGGTGTATGATGAAGTAGTAACTTTTAGTCAATTCAAAGCCTGAGAGAAATACTCAAAACAACACAAGAGAAAGAAGAAATAGTTGCAAAACAAACAATTTTTTTTTCCAATTCTAAAGTTTTTTTTCATAATTTCTATATCTTACTTGATGACTACAGATGCTGCTGTTGTGCAGGTCACGTGCTGTTTGGAGCACAAATCAAGTATGTGAGTAAGATATTTTCTTTGAACACAAATACAATATACATTTAGGCTGATATAAACAGTATGTATGTAATATCAGCACTCTGATTATTTTGTTCAGTCTATGCATGCGATTCTGCTTGTGTGACATGTACTGTATACTGTAAACATGTATCTCTAATGTGGGCAACGAAACAGAAGTAAAAATCCTCACTGTGCCCTGTGGGCATATTTTGTTTTTCATCGCTTAACAGCAGACCAAGTAACCATAAAAATTACGCAGGACGATGAAAAACAAGGTTGGACAGTGTACAGATGTACACAACATCCAGCATGTATACATGATCAAACTGCTGTGGGAAACAACCAGTGGTCTCTGTATGTGATGTCCAACAGTGAAATGCCCCTGGGAAAGATGAATACTTGTATGTGTTGATCCTGTGGGAGAAGGACAGTGAGCTCTCTTGCAGTCAGTGGGGGCCTAATCTTCTTACAGGCAGACCATGGGGAGTCCATTAAAATGGGGACTCAGTTTTCTAACAGGCTGCTTCAGTGTAACTGCTTATCACACTGCTGATGTTTTACACTGTAGCACAGCTTCTCGAGGTGGCTTTGCTCTGTCTTACAGCAATGAAATAGAGAAAACATAAAACAATAACAAGTAAGAGAATAAAAATAAACCCTTTATTGTGGAAAATAATGGAGAGCAAGGATTATCCTCTGTCCACTATTTCTGAGCAGGGTGCACATTGCAGAACAGAGTCACCATCACTGAATAAACAGTCTTGATTTTCTTTAACTTATTCTTGTTGTGCATTATTTTCTATATGCCTATGTCCTATATGATTTGCAATCTCAAGAGGCAGTAGTCATGTACTGTATTGCAGTGCATTATTATTTTGCATGAGGCTATAAAAAGGTTGTGGTGATAATATTCCATGCTGATCAAGCCATAACAAAACTAGTGGAGCATCAGCAGGCTCTGGCTGTACTCACAGAGCTGTAGAAGTCTTGTTATTCTCCCAGTCCTTAGAAGACATTTGGTCATTGGGGGAGGGTGGAAAAGTTCACTTGACCTGCTGATCACAAACAGTGCAAAGTCTATCGCACTGACAACTACAGTAGGGGGGAGGCAACAGGGATATACAGGAGGTGACACAGTCTAATTATCATCACCCAGCAGCTAGTCGTGGTTCAGTGACTGAGATACTGGGGCAAAGGTCATTTTTTGGAAAAAAACACCAGCACCACTGTCCTTATCCACTCCCTCCTCAAACTGCTCGGTGGTGGTCAGATCAGCGCAATGGGGGCAGAGTCTGACAGTTTTGGGACAATCAGTTGGTCAGTAGTTTTCATCCCAGTGGAAGAAAACTGCTGGCCTCTTCATAGGAACAAAACCCTATGAAACTGAGGAACTGATTTCAGATTTGTGAAGAATGCCCAGCCAACTTAAAATGTTAAACAAAGGATTAATATGACAAACTATTCAATTAAAAAGAAAACAATAATGGCCAATATCTATCTATGTGTAACATTAACCCATTCAAAATATGCATGGTTTTATGGGCCTTTTACAATTACATTTAATGATTTCTCTTATACTGCGTATTATTAATATCACAATTATATGTAAGGGTAATGTTATGTTAATTATAATTATAATTATTGTAATTATAGCAACCAGTTCAATAGCACCAGTACGAACACAAGTTATATTTCTTGATTTTGCTTTCTGTCATCCCTTCTCTTTCTATTCCTCTCTTTTAAGCAACAGGTCACCATCTCTCAGGTGTCTTAAAAGGCACCATGATTCTGGCTGTTGTTTAGGTGTCCTCCTATTAAAGGGTTGTCCATAATATTGTAACATCTTGCTCTGTAAATTGCCCTACCCAAATACAATTTAATTAAAATTTTAAATTCAATAAAATATGAGGAAAAAGCTGAAGACTACAGTGAGTAATCTTGCAGAGAAGTGTGACCCTATTAAATAATAATACTGTGGATTAAAGCTATGGAGTGATATATTTAATCAATGCGCAATAATAAAACTCATTAATGCAGTGGTGGAAACATGGCTGGACACAGATCTCTGAATTGTTGATGGACTCTTATTCTTGATGAGGAGATTTATTTAAGTCACAATTATTTTTTAAAAAAATAGTCAAATCATATACCCGTGAAATATAAAATATAACGGTGTAAAATGGGTTTTAATATTGTTTCTATTGTAGAAGATTTCATGATATCAGCAAATATCACATTTGTTGACAAATCAATATTATATATCATATTATATATAATGTAATGTTATAAATATTGTGTTAGGAAAATAGGGTTTGAAGTGTGCCCAACAGTGAAACAGACACATGATAAAAATGGATGTTTGCCTTTGCTTGAACAGCAAGACAGACACTTGAAACCAACGCACTTTGCATCAAAGCAGAGCAAAACATTTTACATTAAAGAAGCTTAGATTTGTACAGTAACAATTGTTTGAAAAAGAAATGAGTCAGAGCTGCCACATGTTATGGCTTATTGAATTGGGACTGTCACAGTCATCACCCCATGTCTCTTTCACTTTCACATAAAACAACAAGCTATTTGCTACACAGCCACAGCGTAAACATCATTGTCAACAGATCTCAGCGTGCGTCTTTCAAAGACTGATCAAATGAGTTTTTAGATGTGGATCCCCCAGGAAGTGTACATCGTTTTTTCATTATCCAATTCAAGCAGTTGCTGCAATACACTACAGCATAAAATTGGACTTATCAATGACACACAGAAGGGGAAAAAAGAAGAATCTCATATCGTGCTATGGACACAGTGTGTGAGGGAGAGTAGGCTGAACGTGATGTAGTGTGACAAAACAAATGCAGACGATATGCCACATGGGAGCACTATAATAAAAGAAATGCTGAGGAGAAGGGGAGAATATGCTTTAAGTTGAGCATGCTACAGTAAGATGGCTGTGTGTGTGTTTTGTGCTTGCATGACTAAGCCCAGTATGTGCACTTGCCCATGCTGTGTGCTGCTTACAGGATCTGAGCCAACGAAGATGCAGCTTGAATTCTTGTTGCTCGATCAAAGTCCCTGGAGTAATCTCTTACAAGAACAGAGTAGGGAAAAGCAGGAGGATGCCCATTTCATCTTAAGTGTATTAAATCCCTACACTCACAAACCAGTATACCCCAGTGTGGCAATGTAATTTTGGAAGGGATGTGGATACAAGTCAAAAGGAAGAATAAAAGAAGTATTCATAAGACTGGGAGCGACATTAAACCAAGATTGGAATGAAGAATAAAGGATGGCAGCACACCTCAGTGATTGGCCGGTGAAGGAACTCCCCTGTGTCAGAGACGATATACCTCTTCTTCTCATCACGGTGGAGCAATTTTTTCCCGGTTATAGCTCTTACATCTTCTCCCAAGCTACTTCTTATTTCAGCTTTTCAATTTCCTCCCTTGTGTAAGTGCAGAGTGCTAACCTACTTCAGAATTTCAGGAGACACAGGAGAGAGAGAGAGAGAGAGAGAGAGAGAGAGAGAGAGCAGAAATGAGGAACTTCCTGGCTCTATAGCTCTGTCCTTCTTCCGGTTTCCCCAAAGTGTAAAAAATGCAGATTCGTTGAGAAGATATGCCCAGAGATGATGATTAAGATCCCTGTCTCCTGAACTACATATACTCAGGTTGGCTAAAGACTTCCTACTGAGATAACTTCCTCTCCTGTATTTCCTGCATTTTAAGTCACACTAAGAAAACTCTAAATGAGATAAAACACTAGTTGGAATGATTTCCCACGTAGCAAAAGAACAAAAAAAAAAAAAAAATATATATATATATATATATTTATTATCCACCCTACAGGGGGTCAGCTTGTGTAATTGCAGTAATGTACTAAATTAAAACTACACTGATACCAATTTATATCTGCAAGAACTGAGTTGTCGTTAATAATTAATATTACCTGGAATATACGTCACTTTAATTGCTCTGAGAAGATAAGGGAGTTCAACCCCGCTTTACACATCAACAAATCAATTGACAAATGTGCTGTCAGTGTAATTGAGCTTGTTGACATCTGCAATTTACTACTATTGTGTCACCACAACAATACCACTTAAGAAATAGCCCTGTTGTAGATGCAGTGAGTCTCCTGAAGCGGTTGAGCATGAGGGATCTTTCCTATTCACTATCGTTATTTTTGCGGACATTAGTCATTTTCATTCTCCCTTTCCTCAATGTATGTCACGGTCGCTATATAATCCCTTCCCTCCCACCTGTTTGGTTCACCTTTTCCACGTCTCATGTCTTCATCCCTTTCCACACTGTCACTGCAACATTCTCTCCATTTCAGTTTTTCTCTGGCTGTTTACAGTGCATCAAATCCTCTCTCGCCTCATCTTTTTCACCCGCCCAATGGTCTCTCCTCTGATTCGACACCCAGAAAAAAAACTTTTTTCCCATTGCCCAGTGGCAATGAAACACTTTACTCACTTCTGAGATGTCTGAAGTACCCAGAAATTGTTCTTCAAGGGCTTCTGCACAAGCTCTCTGCACTGGCTTGTGTGCCTCTAATATGACAACAAAAGAATGGAGTAAGTTTGAAAACAAACAAACAAAAAAAATCTACAGCTAATGTAATTGGTTAACACCAATATATGTGCTGGACCTATCATCCACATATTAATATGCTCAGGTTTAAACTGTAAGTAATACTAAAAGTGCAAACAATTTACACACTTAAATGCCAATGTTTTACAGTCAAGCAAAAACAATTTAACAGGATCATAGTACAATTTGATGAATTTTAATCTGAACGTTCTACCTGTTTCAGCTGCGAAACACACTCATGACACGTTCATACAGTGGCAATGAAACATTCGTTAGATATTTCATCCTAAGACTACTGCAGACGTTCCCACAAAAGTGTAGCATTCATAGTTTGCTTTGCTTTCACCTTCTGTCTGTTTCATCCCAACCAGCTCCATGGGGTTTAATTCTGGAGACTCTGCTGGCCTTTCATTTTTTGAGGCCATTTGAGGTTATTTTCTCTTATGTTTGGGGCCATTATCTTGCTTGAGGATGAACTACTGACAAACCAATCAGTTTTCTTCTGTAACTTGCCATTTGCCTCATTATCCTGAAAGCACCACACAGTACTTCTAACACAGTTTGATCTAACACTGCCTTTATCTTTGTTAGTAACCAAAACAACGTTGTTGCACCTGCAGAAATCATTTAAACAAACATTAATGTTCAACTTGTCTTCTCCTGCTAAAGGGAAGCTGTCAGTAAATCAATTTTAGTGGGTTAGGGGAAAAGATTTTAGGACTCTGAGCCCTCTGTTTCCTAGTCTGGTTATGATTTCAAGTTTGACCAATTGTGTTTGAGGAAGATTTTGGTCTGTGTGCAAAGTAAAAACAGATGGAGCATGCTTTTCTCATGGTGTTGAGTGTTTAACATTTAGATTATAGGAGCCAGGGGTTGAACCCCATAAATTTAAAAAATAGTAAAAATAGTAACAAAATCTTGAGTGAGATATAAGCCCCAAACTATAAACCATTACCCCCAGCAGCTAATATGTCACCAGGCATTATGGCCAATAGGCTCCAAGATTGATCGATATCTTAAAGGTTGGATGAGTTATACTGTATGTAGGAAGATTTATTAATAGCTTTGGTTGTCATAGCCTTAGTATAAGGTTTTTGGCAAGAGGATAGCTCTGCAGAGGAGTCATCCATTTAATCCCTTATGTCTTGGCTAGGTGAATGAACACTGGTGCGCTTTGCTGCCACTGCTCACTGGTCTTGTTTACTCTGTTTTAATGTTTTAAGGACTCTGCAATTTACTTTATTTGTGTGGTATTTGTGTGGATTACGGTCATAATCTACACTCACGTAAAAAGTCTGAGCTGTTGCTCGTGTCTGAGTGTTCTGGACTAGCGGTAGCGTACCTGTTGCTTCCTGTCTGGCTGTTCACATCTGGCAACCGCTGCTGCCCACAATTATTATTACTTTTTGTTGCAATAAGGTTTTTAATTCTTACACACTGTCTTTTGAGCTCTGACAGGACAATTGTCAGTGGTATTTTAGTTTTTGGTGACCTATGTCTTTCTATTCTTTTACTTTGGTAGTCTGCCACAACCCATCACCAAATCCAATAAATCCATATGTCAATTTAACCACTTGGGAGTGACTTGATACCTAAATGGTGAAGACATGTATCACATGGACATTCACTGCTGTCCTCTCTTTCTCTATGTCTCTCTCTAATGCCACTATCTAATAAAGGCAAAAGGCCAAAAACACCACTCAACTGCAGTGTCTACAAGCAGAAATAAATGAAAAGTGACCTTTATACTATATGAGGAATAAAAACTATTTGGACTGGTGAGCTTCAGTCAAATATACCACCCAGCAGTTGCACTTCTCCTTCTATCAGTGACACAAGGCAATCTTTGCATTGTGGGCTGAACTCCCAGTGGATTTTAACTCCTCCATCACTGCATAAGTGTGATCCATGGGAATGGAGGAAGTAAGATGAAGGCCACTTTGCAGCTTGGCAAAAGTCATTTATAGTTGCTGCCACAGCCTCTGAGAGGTGTCCACAGTGATGTGACGGTACCCCCCACACCCTTTTTTCTGAAAGTGGGACATTGCTTTTCTCCAGAGAATGTAAGCTCCAAGCAAGGGCCTGCTTCTTTTCCTGAGCTGTAGTGTCTCTCAAAAACTGCCCGACATTTAAAGGATTTAGGTCTTCCACTATCAAAGGGTGGTGTAGCAGGGAGTGTGGGAGAGCTGTGGCTTGAGCCCTGAGTTTGATCTTGCCTGGGGTAGTTTAGGGCAGCCTCCCAGATTACACCTGCTTTAGGGAGACATAGCTTGAGATAAAACCACTAAAATTCAGGTATAGGAAATACGTCCTTCAAACACTTTCTTGTCCCAGACAGAGAACTAGGGGGAAAAGGTCTGAATTCATTAATAGCTAACAGATGCTTCCTGTATACTAACTTTGGGTGTAAGCACTGATGCTAAAATTTTAAACTTAATTGTATGTCCTAATTTCACATTGGTATAATAGTATACACCAAAAAACAAAACAAACAAACAAAAAGATGCAAGATAAAGTCACAGAAAGATAGTATTGTTGTTGATCTTTAAAAAGCTTGCTCTCAACACTGACCTATGTAACCACACATGTAAAACACATCACTGTTGAAGACACACTGGTACATGCAGCAACCATGTGGGAATTTAATGACCTCTATGAGCCCTGCAGGAGTACCTTTCTCCAAGCTCCATCTATCACTATAATGTCATCCTTTAGAATGCAGTACCTTTTCACATCATCAAGCAGAATTTTTACCTTTAAACAGTATGCATCAGCCTATGACCATTTTGTTATAGAATGTACTACAGAATAGCAGTGAACCACAGTAGAAACACAAAGGTTGAAGTTGTTTCATTTAGGTTTACTACTGCCATGACCATATTTCACACTGCTGTTTTACTCTAACTCATTTACAGTTCATATTTCCAGGTAAACGGAACACCCAAAACAAGACTAGTGAGTAGTTAAGCAGATTTTTATCAAAGATATAATGAATTTGATTTAATTATATGAGGGAACTGAATGCATTCCTGAGTGATGCATGACAGAAAATATAATACTTTTTACTCAATAATACACACACACACACACACACACACACACACACATATATATATATATAGCAGAGCCTAATTCTGGCTCTGCCGAGAACAATTTGGATAGAGTGGAAAGCATTGACACACAGGTGCATATGGAAATAAAAAAAATAAATAAATAAATAAACAAAAACACTTACCTACATCAAGCGCAACAGAAAAAAGAGAAGAAAAGGGAGCAAGAACAATGATAAGGCCCCTAGGAAAATAATAAAAACATAGCAAATATACTGTACATTAGTGATACTTTTAGTCAGCAAACTCTACTGTTCTTATTTGTTATTTTATGCCAATATAACACAGGGAAAATAATTGTTAAACAAAGTTCCATCATTATATAGAATAAAATAAATTATTGAGCTTTACATCAGCTTAGATGAAGTTCTCTAAAACTATTAAGTACTAATAACTCCCTGACAGACCCATTTTAAACTGTAGAGTATTTTATGGGAATAAACTGTAAACATTTCCGGAAAGATAAAGAAATGAATTTCTGCTGTCTGATAGTGGAGAATCAGTATTGCTCTTCCCAAAAGACTCTGGCCAGCAAAAAAGTGTATACATCACATGGATTTACTCTCAACCATTAAAAATATAGATGCCCAGGATCCCATTTTACAGCATGATAAGATTCCTGGCCCAGTCAGTCTGGCCAGGCATCCAGCAACCTGGGACAGAGAGTGGGAAGTGAGTGGATGGGGTGAAAAATTACATCCGCATACCTGTTCTCACACATACATCATTCAGGGGGCGTTTTTTTTTTTGTTTTTTTTTTGATGGAGTGTGAAAAGAAAAAATGGAGATATTGGGGGAAGGCAGTGTGAATGGGTGCATGTGTGGGGGTTTGCACTGTGATTCTTATGAAGAACTAGCACCTTGCATTAGCCACCCTTCCAGAATGAGACATGATTAATAATCATCAGTGTCTGTATGGAATTTAGCTTCTTTTACCTGGGACAAGTAAAGCGACACATCATAGAACATTAACTACACATGTCATAAAAATAGGCCTGTATAATTATTTTTTTGCGTTTATGGGTGATATTTTACCTGTGACTCAAGAAACAAATTCAATCAAACCAATCACAGACAACAATAGAAGCAATTAACAATGAATGAGTGCAGTTATTTTGTATATGTGTAATGTATCAGCAACCATATATTCTGTGCAGGACATGGATCTTAATGAGAATGTACCAATTCTAACAAAATAATATCCATATGACAAAATCATTGATTCGTTTATATATACTTTTAAACACCTTTACTCTCCCTATTCACAAGTAGTAGTAATAATTGCAAATTTTTCGAATTTAAATTGTGTTTTATACTTGATTCATCTCATCTTTAAATGAAGTTTCCTTATTCAATCCAATCTCATTCTCTCATCCTCTTCATTACAAGATCAAAAAGCCAATAAAACCCTGCAGGAACTCAAAGATGCAATTCACAATTCATTATTGTACTATGAAGAAAACAATAACAATAAATGTGATGGGAAATGATTTGACTTGTTTTCCCCTTTTGTAAAGCAACTCTGCAAAAAACAGAAATACAGAGTACATGTTGAGTTAAATTATTTAGCTTCAACTGGCTGTTTGAAGAGAAAATAACAGGAGGCTATAGTGATTTCCAGTTATACAGCACTAGCTGAGCAGAGAAAATGCCTTCCATAATATAAGCCTCCTGTGCTCTGGGAACAGAACACGACAGAGCTTTAATTACTCAGGCAACACCAGAGAACAAGGTAAAAGGCGTGTTAATGAAATACTAATAAGGTTCCAATTTGAGTCCTTCGGCTTTGTCATCCTCCAAAGTGATCTCAAGGTCTTCAGTTCTTCCCGTAGCTGATCCCCGTTATTGCTAATTACCATCACTGAAATGACAGAAGGCAGTTTAGAAACTATTATTTCTGGGGAATGAATCCTCTGTGTGTTGCCCTTTGATGGAGGACACCCAGGCTTTACTGTATTAAAGAACTTAGGGACAGAGAAAAATCCTAAAACCCCAAACTTCTGACAAAGGATTTCATTCATGAGTTCACTGTTTCCAGATCTTACATGCAGTCACCACCATTCAGTCATCTAATAATAACAGAGCAACCTAGTTTAGGTTCTCAAGGAGGATAGTGTTTGTTTTGTCTTTGTTGTTTTCTAATTTAACTGCTTTGTCCAACCAGAGTATGTCATTACAAAGTTAAGCCACACGCACAATTTTCTTACAACTAAAGAAAATACTCAAGTTCAGTTAGTGCTGTAACATCCTCAGAGCTGTCTAGTAACTGTAAATCTAAGCTTAGGATCTTCAGAAGAGGTAATGAAATTTCCACTTTGGGGATCCTGCAGGATGAAACAGCCATTTCACAAGACTGTGCACTGCACTGAACCACAAACTGATAACATACGTCAAAAGGAAAGTCTTCCAAGTGTTGGTGAGCAGCAAGCAGAGCAAAGACATGCAGGGATGGGAGATATTCTCAAAGACATTTGAAGATAAAGCAATTTCTCTAAGGCAATCATTTGATGCTCTCATTCTGTGATGGCTGAGTGTCACTACTTTTGCACTCCCATCATTCAAGTGCATCCAGCACTCCAAGAAATTGATTGTTGGAGGATAGGGCTGGAATATAAGTACACATCTTGCCAGGAATAAAACAGTTTGCCGTCTGTGCAACTCAGTCTGAAAATGTGTTTCTAGTTGATGGTCTCAGTATTAGCAAACGAGCAAATTGCAAAGTCTGTGTACTCAACACTTGATAAAATTGGACTAAATCACTAGTGACTAGATGTCATATGTAATACATAGCAATACATAATAAAAAAAACTGTTAAATTCAACAGAAATTAATTTTTTACTTGCCAAATATGTGAATGTTCCTGTTTGTTTACTTTTTGTTTTACTGAAAATCTATATCTGAGATTTAGGTCTGACAATCCTTTAACAGCTGCTCGTGTTACACACCTCCACTCATATCAGGTGTAGCTACAGATTTGTTCAGAAGATTATTTGCCTCTAATTGCAGGGACTTCAATAGGTGTCATTTTTCTTGAGCCCATACAGGATGATTGTAATTAACACTTTCATTGTTAATTAACATCTTTTAGTTATTACTAGTCAAACAAAAATCTGCCCAGGAATCAGCTGGAAACCTGCACTCAGTCTAAAACAGCAAATCAGTAAAGGAGTGCAAGCTGTAACAACTGCAGAATGTCACAATAATGTCAGCATCTGACAATATTCTACTGACTTTCTGTCATAAACATAATGACTAAAGCCTGAAACTTGTTCCACTGTATAACAATCCTGACAGCAATATGCAGTTCAATAAAACACAACATATAATGAAAGACCTGTTCCTCGGTGTGGCAGCTTCTTTTTGTTTGCTACTACTGCTTGTGTTTCTTCTCCCTATCAAATAAAATGTCAGGTTCAGTCTCCCCAAGTGATTGTATCTCAAGTGGTAGGCAGGTGTTTCATTTTGTCTCCAATGTATTTGTAGAAGTCTAATAAAATATTTTTTTTTTCTTTTGTAAATGTCTGTTGATTCAAAAGACTAAAAGGTTGTTTTCAGTGAGTCCACATAAAATCTTGCTTTCTCCGTGTCACTTTTTTGTATTTCTATTTGACTCAGAGAACAACTGCAGTTGTTTGTAGAGCTCACACAGCAGTAGTTGATAATAACACTGATGATAATGGGATTTTGGCCGGTATTACATTACCCACTGCTGATGGCATATAATGTGATTATCATGTGGCATTTATTTGTAAAGCAAATTTAAGCAGTGCCACTACATCAGCCTTTGTCATTGAAAAGAAGAGTGTTATCTTCCCTCTGTAATTTTCACTTTGACTCATACTTGTGGAAATATTTCATCCTGGGTAATTTGTACTCAATAGAAAACACCCTAGTAAACTCTTTATAACCTAGTATTGGTTATTTATTTGTGACTTACAAATCATCCAAATACCATCCAGCAGATTAATAACTAGTTAAGGGTATTTAGTTAAATCATGGTTGAATGTGTAACCCAAATTTTTGCATTAACAGAAATATAATAAATCAACAACACTGAGATGAATAAATAATTGCAAAACCATTCAACTGCATGTAGGTGTATATTATTTGCCAGAAGTTGATGAAAAAAAATAAAGTAAAGCAATAGTCTGAACGCCATTTTGTGTTGTGTCCAAAAACAATTGATCTTCAGAAGTCTTGAAAGAGTATCTTATAGCTGTGATAAGTGTAGTTTGTTTCCAATGCAAATTTTAAACTAACAATAATTTTACAAAGAAATGTATTTATAGAAACTCTAGGAGAAACTAGTTAAGTTCCCACTGATTTTTCAGGCTAATGGCTGTAACTATACGCATATCTGAGGAGTGGTGATTTTCACTTGCTACAAACTGTAAACTTATTCCTTTTCCCATTCTATAAAGTGTACTACTGAAAAAACAAAACAAAACATGATTTTGATAGTGATATTGTTGATATCGTTTATAAATACTACTCAATTTTCAGTCAGTGATCAGCATGAGGGCTGCTCCACTCGCGACACAAAGTTTAATTTCACATGCCGCCTTTTAGTTCAGTGACATGTCATCATTATTCTGCTTGTTTTCTCTTCTTAAATCATTGCCAAACCATTGGACATTCAAGGCAAGCCTTCAAGGAATGGCAACATACAGGGGGAAAGATGGTGGATTACTGAAGTGATGCTGCCAGCGGTTGTTTTGTTGGTTTGCTCTCTGCAACAATTCTTGCATGCTCCCTCAGCATGCATGATGTCTGCACCACACTTGGCTACATGACATTGCACATTTGCAAACTCTCCAGGAAACAGGAAGCAGGAAGAAATGTAATAATAATGTTCAGAATATCTACGACTCAGGAATAATAAACATAGTACAAAATGTCATACACACTGGTAATTTGGTTTAGTTGTAGACTCAGTTCAGCTCAGTCATATAGTTAATAAATTCAAGTGCTTGTTCATAATATTACAGACAATATTCTATCACTGAGAAAGTCAGTTAAAGAGAAGGGCATGTATATATGTTTTTACTGTGCTATGAAATGTGGCACTGCATTGGGCTCCATCTTGTATGCATTTTTGAACTACATACACATTTTAACTCCAGGAGCATTTAATAAATTGCAGAAGAAATGCTATTGCATCCTAAATGTAGCAACCATGCTTTTTTTCTTGGCTTTATAGAGAGTTGAGAAGAAAGAGATGGACATCTGCCTCATTTGCATTCTGCACAGGCTGGACGATACAGGGCCTGTCAGGCAGGAGCTCTACTTCACTGAGGTGCCTTTGAGAGCTTGGGAGAAAAGAGACACATGTGAAGAGTTCTGAAGAAGGGTGAACTTCACACTCGCCTAATCTCAACTCTGGATCTGCCTGTCGTTCTGCGGAAGCACCAACTAGCAAACCTGGCACTAATTCAATCACTGATTCTTGATTGGCAGGGGAACATGCTGTAACCCTAGGGAGGTGAAAAAAGTCCCCTTTGTCCTTATATAAAGAAAGATAGCAGAGAGAAAGACTGTTAGACTGAACCAAACCAGTGGGAACTCTTCAAGACCCAGAACTAAAATGATAAGGCTAAAGGAAGAGCATGGTATCTATACCTGCCAAAGCATTAAGAATGGGGGGGGAAGTAAAACTATCATATTATGCTGCCCCAAAATAGAATGAGCATAGTGACCGACTGTTTTGTCTTTGTCTTTCCTGAATCCTTCTGTAAAATGCCTATTGTGATTGATCTTTTGATCATTTATTTACCTATTGTTTAGTACATTGTGAACAGGTCTACTGAAAATTAAACATGACACTGAGCATTACACTGATCTAAACTGCAATGATATTTAATTTTATCAAACAGCTTCTTTAAATATTGATATATGCCTAAATCAATTATCCACTAATCATGTAACTAATTGAATTATATTTTGTAACAGTAAATATTGGCGACAGCACTGTACACACTGGTGTATTTGCTGTACTAACTGTCAATTTGTCAACAATTTATGTCAAGGAGACAAGTCTAAATAAAATACATAAAAGATGTGATCTCTTACAGTTAGTGTCATGCTTTTCTTAGAAAAAGAATGTGCTTTTGCTCAGATAAGTAATTACCTTTTAAGTATGCTTTCAAGTTTCTTGTAAAGGCAGCATATTTCAACGATTTATGTTGTGGTTTTTAAGGCTCAGTCACAAGTATGATAAAAGATCAGGTGAATGTTTGACATACTATACATACATCAATTTTATTGGTGTAGGGTTTAGTTGCTGCTTAAGGCTGCTTAAGGCTTAAGGTATTTCTGACACGACTTTGACACCATAGATTCATATGCAGAAAGGAAAGTGTTTTATGATGTCCAAAACACACACACTCACACACCCATGCATATGTCTGATGAACCAGATTTATAACTACTTCCACTGAGTGGATTATCAAATTGAAACTACAGTATTTCTATGTGTGTTGCTCCTATAAAAGATGCTTCTGAGCACCGACTGTATTCTTTTGGAAAGTAGACAGAGGCAACTTCAAGAAGACATTTCACTTCTAATCCAATGTGGAACTTTGAAAAACTCAGTCCAGCTGCTTCTAACTCATGAGGATACAATTACCTTAATTATGTTAATGACTTAAAGAACCTTCACATACATGTTGCTACATATTTGGAATTTTCCAAATCTAATATCATATTCCTACACATGTAGGAAATAATGGATGTTACAGAACTTAAGAAACATCTTGTATGAGAGGTGAAATGTTTTCCAAAAAATAATAAAAAAAATACTCAAGTCAACTTTAGTTAACTCTACACTTCTGAGGATTCATTGACTTGGATAGGAGGAAACCTTCACAGACACAGAACAATCTGTGTTTCCTGGTAGTGCCTTCAAACATACCATGAATGAAGAATACTGTACTGTACTATACTTTTGGGACTCATTTGTTTGCAGGAAGTATCGATAAAGTAAATGTAGAAACAGTTCAAGATTCTACTCTACACTGATTGAAAGTGGTTGATTGAACTGGAGCAAGATGGATACACTGAATTTGTCTGGTGGCTATAGCTGGAAGTTTGATGAGAAAATGAATTAAAAAGAGGGAGTGTGAGTGGAAAGTGAATGAGTCAATAATTGTCCAGTGCTTCTGAGGACAAGTGAGTTGTCAGTCTAGACTGGTCAAGAGTTCCCCCTATCAGTGCATGTAGAGAATCATCGTCCCGGCCCATAATGGCTCTGGGTATTGGTGATGAACATGCATCAATACTTTTTAATAACTAAGGCCTTTGATCCAGAGTGAAGAAGACTGATGAGGATTCATATAACCTTGAAATGCACCACAGGCTTTGCCATTAAAGCAAGTTGCAATTAAATTATTTTTTATAGGTGCCCTGATGGAGCCAAAGCAAAGTGATTTGTTGGATTCTACTTTGAATTATATCCTATTATAGAAGTTTTTTTTTTTTTTTTTTTTTCCATTTTGGAGCAATTAATTTGATTTCTGAAAGTATTTAAGTCATGGCATGATTTATTACTGAACATTGTCTTTGTGTCTGTTTTAAGTTTACTATATCCATTTTTGAGAGATAGAAGCATACAGAATATTTAATTGGATACAACCGTCTAGATCAATTACAGCTTTTGGTTTTTTTTTCAGGAAGTTTTATAAATGAACACTAATCACTATGTTAAGTCCTAATCAATCAGTAGCTTTGAGAGCCTGTTTAAAGTCGCAAGAGGGATGATTCCCGAGACAAAAACAGCTGCATTTTCAGCAGGCATTTCATATCCTTAATAGAGAAAAAGCAGACAAGCGCTGAGCACTTTCACTTCTGTGATATTGGACATTAAAGTGACTTGGCTATACTTGCATCAGCTGGCAAGCACAACCTGATCATTACTCTTCAATTACATTACCTCCTTGGAGCATGGGGTCTTCCATTTAAATCTTGTTGTCTTTTTTTTTTTTTTTTCAAACTTGGCACAAGCATTTCATGGACAGAGAGGTTGCCTGAGCAAGTTGTATTTTTGGGTCACATGCATCGGCCCATGCTCATCGGGCGGGAGGGGCTGCAGACAGAAAACTAGTATTTCTCATACATTACCATTTAATGAATCATCTACAGAAATTCTGTTTACTGCAGCTTTAAATGGGATAAAAGAGGTTTACCAGAGTCACCAGGGAGACACTGAGCGCTCAGCCTGTTCACATAATCCACTGGGTCCTATAGCATATCTGATTCCTGTGGTCATAAAATTGTTCACAGATTTATGAGTAAATCCAAGCAAATGTAAATTTTCAATCTTACCACAGAGCTAAATTTAGAGATTTTGCTTTTTTAAAGTTGTCTGGAAGTATATACCTCTCTAATTTTCAGATTTAATTTTAAATATTACTTAAAGCAAAAATCCAGAAAGGGAAGATAACTACTAATCATTGGATTTAATTAAAATTTCAATTACATTTTAGCAGAATGCATCACCAGTGTTGCATAATGAATCAAACCTCCCTAGTTTAAGAAATGCAAAGCTGATTGGATCATTGCACAGGCAAAGGTACAAAATACTTGTAATTCTTCTACTGTTATTGATGCAATGGAAGTAAATGACTGAGAGAAATTGTAGCTAAGGAGAAAGAGAGAGAGAGAGAGAGAGAGAGAGAAAGAGAGAGAGAGAAAGAAAGAAAAGTTGTTAAAAAAGAATAGATCTATTTTAAAGACTTAATAAAATATGACACTATAGCTGTTGCTGGCTTTCTCTCACACTGTTATTAAACCATAAGTTGAAAGAAGTCTTGTACAGCAATGTGTACACTTTGAACTGGGTTTAAAGAAGCCATTTTGTCTGCAAATATCCCATAATGCAGACTATCATTGTGACATATTTTAAAAGGATGGGTTTTTTTTTATAAAAACGAATAATCCAGTTATGAAAAGTTCATTTAAAAATAACATTCTCTTTCACCACTGCCTGTCTTTTAAAGCCCCCTGACTGTGAATGCATCTTTGCAAGTTTGTCAGAATACTGCAGCTCTTTAATAGGAATAAGTGATGGAGAAACTACATTATGCCTCATCATAACATCAAACACAATATGCTCCCATATCCAACCACAGTTGAGACTATTCAAACCACTGTTCAGTTCAAGTTCTGACCTAAATCAAAGTTCCACAGCCTTCCATAGTGCAACTGATGTTCTTATTGAAGAATTTTTTTTTTTTTTTATCGATTAGCGGCGACAACCCGCCATTGGCTATTTGACATAGTACATTATTTTCAGAGGATTGCAGAGGCTCACTTGTTATCTTCCTGAAGAAAATGCTCAAATTAATAAATCAGTAGTAATTCATTGCAATGTTTATGTCAATTTCACCCCTTCCCCTTTCAAAGACGACAACAAAGACGACCCAGATCAAGTGCTCTTTAAAGGGAACTAGTGGGAATGCTAGTTCACTGATAAACACATTCCACACTGCATAGTCTAAAAGAAATACGTTTAAAAAAAACAAAACATGAATATCCACATTGAGCTCGCGGATACTGATATTTCAATATTCTTGTTGAACCTGCCTTTCTAAACATAAAAAGCAACATGCATAAGATACTTCTCAATCCATCACCATCATTATCTGCAGTGTCCTGCAAGAATAAGACAAGAATTAGGTACCATCAGTCACCTGCTGTCTCTGTGTCATTGTGGCAATCTACACTCCAGGGAAGATCTGTTTACACTCCACCAATTATGATCACCCTGCATTCCATAGAAATTGTATATTCCAATTCGTGTCACTAAACCCATTTTTTTCAAAATTAAAACACACTTTGTTTAACATTAATGACATTTTACATATTATAGAAACTATTCTGCCTTGATTATTATAGAAAACAATATAAATAATGATTATGGCATCAAAAATACCATAGCTCAGTGAGCAGAGAGCCATGTTGGCTGACTAAATGTATTCACCATGACTGTATGAGATCCTCACAACTGAACACATACAATGATTGACTGAAATATTAAACCCCAAAACAGCATTTTGTAAAATCTTACCTTTTTATTATTTCAGTGATATTCTTCTTTTACTTATGTTTTTACACTTCCAATGGAGCATCGGATTTCTGTACTTGCACTCCAGATCTTCAGATTTACACTATGGTCACTGAAGTGGCAGATTTGTGGGCTGCAAACTTCATAAAATTGTGGCCCAGGTGTCTGGCCTATCGTGAGATAATTGAAAGCTACAGTCGATTTGACAAAGGACAGTTTGTCTCAGTGGTCTATTAGGCTGGTATGTCTGAACAGCCAAAAAGGTCAGCCAAATGATCCAACCTGTCACTTTAGTTTTAACCACTACCATCACATGATCAGCACAGCAGCTAAGTATGAAGAAATTATAAGAAAACAATTTCCCGGTTTTAAATGTACTGTTTTGAAGATAAGGTAGAAAAGCCTATCAACAAGGAGTCTGATTTTTGATAAAACACAAAACACTGGGGACATCAAATGAAATAATGCACAGAACACGGAAGTATTTGAAGTTTTTCCAAGACAAAGCTGCACTCTCCTACAACTTTTTCCTTTGGTATGACTTGAAATAAAGCAAGGTTGGTAATCATGATAATACCATGTTAATATTACATTACCAGCCAGCTCAGTCCTTTTTTATGGGATCAGGCAATGTATAAATCTGTTCAGTGCACATTTAAAATATTAACAAAATGCCTTAAAATAATAGTAATAATGTTATAAAATATACACTAGCTCATGCTATTTGTAGAATGTTTATTTAGGGTTTAATCTTATCTTTCTTACTTTGACTTTCAGATACCACTTTAACACACACAGACATATATTATATACAGTATATTTATGTACATGTGCAGAAAAAAGAGTAAATTCAGTTCATGCTCTATAAAGTGAATTAAAAGAATGGGAAGCTAAGAAGATAAGGTCAATCAAATATTGAAGACTCTCTTGGGCTTTGGCACGCAACAGTCCTGTAAACCTGATCCGACTCCTTCTGTCGCCAAATGCAGCTCCACTGTACTGAAATATTAATGGCAGGTAATCTGTGGCAGACACAGGTACTGAGACATGTGGTGGGCTTTTAAAATCAATCACAATGTGATGAAGATTATGGCTTACAAACATGTGGCTGTCTGTTGTGATAATGTTCATAATATTCATATATATGTGTGTACATACGTACATACGTACACACATATGCATAATGATTGTGTTGTATTATGTAAGTGGCGTCACATGTACACACACGCACACATGCATAATAGAACTCTATTGACAAAGTGATATATATTTAACTCCTAAAAGGTTCAACCTGTAAGGTCAGCATGATAAATTTCACTGAGACACAGACTGCACATTTCTCTGAAGAATTCTGTGTTAAATGTTTTACAGAAATGGATGCCTGTTTTTTTTTTTTTTCCACTGTGGACCATTTGTCTTGTATTTGATGTAAAAATAAATAAATAAAAATAAGAGAGCTCAATTACTACACGAAACAACATGATGATGAAGTTTGTCGAGCAATAAATTCCTTTGTTTGGTGTGTTAAAATAAAAAAAAAAAATAATAATGATTGGTTACATATCAGCTTTCCTCTTTGGCCAAAACAATGTTCTTCGACTGAACAGAGGCTTAGTTTTATAACACAGAGGGGGAAGGGGATCTGTACAGCAGATATTTCACATATTTATTTATTTCATTTCCTAAGGCAACAATACTTGTCAAACACTGTCATCTTCTAATATAATCTATCAAAGGAAATATTCCAGGAATCCATTAATATATTTTATACTATTGATATTAAACTTTAAGGGCTCCATTTTCGTAGACCAGGTGTAGGCGCAGCACAGGCGAGGGTTGTGTCCAGGTGCATTTTTCAAGTTCAGTGACAGCGCAGCGGGCGCAGCCTGGCACAGCCTGGTGCAAGTGCTCCTCTGTTCTGTCTCCATCCCTCCTACTGGTGCAAGTGGCAACAAGAGGGAGAGAAGGCGTGACTGCGTTTAACACAGATAGGTCAAATCTTCACCAATCGAATGAGCTCCTCTCCTCACCTTGGCACCTCTGTCGATAGCTCCTCCTGTTGCACTGCCACACCTGCACCTTGGTCTACCAAATTGCCAAATTCGCTGCACACGGTGTTATGCCAGACGGAATTACCACTGCGCAGGCTGTGCTACGCTGCACCATGAAATTAGTTTACATATACATTGTTATATGAAATAAGTCTATTTGTACAAACACTATAAAAATTCATTTAAAATGAAAATGAATGAAAAAGTTAAAATAAGACAGTTTGATGCTCATGTTATAAATACCCTGAAGCAAATGCATCATGTTTCAGCTGTGGACTGTAATGTCTACATTTTTGTTATTGTGTCAGTGGCCCCATCTATCTCTCTCTAACCCCATTCATGCTTCAGTGACAGCCAAGGCTCAGGGCTAAACAGATGATGAAGTTATTGTTGTCATCTGTGTGTTGCACTGCTTAAAAAGTAGATGTACACCAATCTTACACTTCCACTAAGCTCCTTAAACTCACAAAGCCATTAAACATTTTTACTAGAAATGCAGTACTACCATTTACCCCAGCCACTAGTTGTCTATTTTCAAAGCTATCACAAATTATTTTAGACTTAAAATTATTTAACACAGGTGCAAGGTAATTAATCTTTTTTGTGTGAAAGCTCACTTAACACAAACACTTTGTCTTGACACAGGAAACTATTTTGGATTCTCCAGGTGATTTAATGGAGAGGAAAATGTCAAGATGAGTACATGGAGAAGACTTCCTGTGCAGCATTTTTTTTTTTCCCTTATTTTTTACTTGCTCTGAGCAAAGCTGACAAGATGAAACTAAGGTGGACTCCAAACAAGGGCTCATGTTCAGGAACTGCTCTCTGACTCATCCTCTGAAGCTTTAACAAGCCGTCTCTATAAAGGAGCACATCTCTGTCGAGAGCAAGGCAGCATGCTCTGTCTGTGTCTCTCCTCTCTGCTCTTTGCCTTCCATACAATCAGAACAACAATATCAAAAACACACTCATACAAGAGTGCTTTAGACCAGTCATGTTTCCTGTCTTTCTTTCACTGAACAGAGCCTGGATGTCTACAGTACTGTCTCAAACCACTCTATGTTGTGTAAAAAATTTTGAAACTATTTTTAAGCTGCTGTCAGTAATGTTGGTTAACATCCCGTTCGTTAAATATTTCCCTTCCTCCTTCCCTATCAGCAAGGATAATTAAAATGTCATTCCTATAATTTCTCTTTCAGACCCCTAAGACTGAAAGACCCTTGTTACAGACCAAAGTGATAGCTTACTATGTTAATTTGACTGAATTACTTTATGCCATGTGTGTGTGTTGATGATATGTGTATGACACACGTTGATGCTTTTGATGTTCTTGATGGATAAATTGAACGTTAATTAATTGATGAACATCAGTTGAACATCAGTTGAACACAATGAACTGAACAGAGCTGAAATGAATTGACTTAATTGGTCTGAGTTAAATGTTGAGCTATTTAAACGCACAATATGTCATTTCTTCCCGTAGGAGTTTCTCTCTCTCTCTCTCAATCAAAACAAAAACAAAAGACCTAATTGAATGATGTTTGACAGTAGCGTAGTGGGAGAGCTTGCATAGTTGTAGCATAAATCACAAAACCAACAGCTGTTTTAAAAGTTTTTTTTTTGTTGTTTTTTAAATGAGGTTGTAACATACTATTACCTAGGTGTGCTCTACAGATCTCATGTGCATGTCTGTTACATTCCATGTAAGTTTCTATAGATCAAAAAAGTGTTGGAACATTTTGGCTAATGTAAGAACACTACTCCAAATGCAGCATTGCTCTAACTGGTTTTAGATATGATGAAATTGTACATATTATATTTTTTTATAACAAGTAATTTAAACTTTGCAATTGTCACTGACAGTAGATTTAATGGATGGACAGCTTAAACTACTTTCCTGTAAGCTTGGCACAACATGGTTTCTCACTGTGGTATGGACGCCATCCTGAGTCAGCTACAGTCACTGTAATCTGTGAGGGTTTACACTTTCATTTGGCTGGACAGGAACACGATCACAGTTTGCATTCAGAGCTGCTCCATATGGACTCCTGATAATGCTGTAAACAATTCACTTAGTCCTGCCGAATGCACAGAGATAAACAACAAGCATTCACAGTGACACAGCATGAGGTCAAGTTGTGCTTCTGTCCTCATCTTTTTTTTTTCTTTTTCGCCTTTTCCCATAAATACTGTTAGAGACATAATAGATGTGCTGCAAAAAGCCTTCATTTTCAGCACCAAAAACCTCTCCAAAGAATTCATTATCTTGCCTGTTTTTGGGAGCAAAAAGACACATTTGTGGGCATTGTTTAATCGATGACTGGAGGTCAGATATTAATATCAAGGGGCAGTTTTCACACTTTACATTATACCTAAAAGTGACAGAGTAATTACTGGCTGCACAAATTTTGTCTGAATCTCTGCATGTCTGACAGAGATAGATTGCTGAATAACTAGTGAACATTGATTACTTTCAAATGAATCACTGTTAAATAACAGTGCAATGAGGCTCAGAATTTAATCAACTGCAATGCATAAGGAACAAACAGCGGCCAGGATAAATTGATGCTTCCGTCAAAACAACTGAGCATGTTAATTTATCTCAAGCTGTTTTATATCTGCTCCTTAAAACATTCATTCTTTGAGTGATTTTGATTTTAATTCTGGTGATGCATTGTTTTCAAGCAGCTTTAACACTGTCTACCTACTGTATCTATCTGTCTGTTGATCGTCAAAGGCAAATTCTGCTCAGAAAGTGCTTGCTCACTTGTCACGAAATGTTTAGAAGCAATCACACTGAACATGTCCACTTTAATGTAGATCACACCAGACTTTGCTGAATCATTCAAAGCTCCTGAAACGTTTCTTGTCAGGCTTCTGTCTTACGTAGACGATTCAACACTGTTTGGTAACAAATAAATATTACTGATCTAATCAATGCAGCAAAACATTAAACAAATTTGTGTTTCCTTTGTTCTTTCCTCTCACTTCCAAGGTGACAGGATTCCACTATACAATGAATGGAAATGTCTGGATGGAACATCCCCTCGCTCTTTACAACTCGCTTCCACACATATCAGTGTATGCTATAGCTTTGGCTGTCACTGTGGTAATGGATAGCTGCAATGGATAGCAGGAGAAGTAAGATAAATAAAATAAAATATTGCTATGTCACTGGGCTTCATTCAGACTACTTTAACTGGCACACACATCTTCCTGCTGTCAGTGAAATGTTTAAAAACACTGGGTTGGATGGTAAAGTATGTTGGAGCTGCTAACTCTCCATTCACCCTTTTAGAATTCCACAGATGCTTCCGCGCTTATCTCAAAATCCTATTTCTATTTGTTCTCCTCCTATTAAATTAAATGCAAATTCCAGCAAAAGCACATCTCTTTATCCTCACATTATCCCTTTTTATTAGGTCAAAGTCCTATAAAAGCATGCTATGCAAGCCAGATTTTTAATTGAACGGTTACATGTGAAATTAAGCTTCTCGGATCACCTTTTGGATCATTGTAATTTGTAAGCGCTTCACATGTTGAAATAGAGAAAAAGAAAGTCAAGCAATGATTTCAATTATTTCAGTTTGATATTAAAAAAAACTGGTTCACTGGTTCAGTAAGTGGGCTGGGCGATGGAAAGTCATTGGTGTTGACACATTTTGACAAAGGTTTAACGTTGGGCACCATGGTGGGCCAATCTCATAAAATAATCTTGATAATAAATTTGCAAATTTAGCATCCAAAAACTAGAATACTAATCAGAGTAAAAATAGCTATATTCAGAGTTGAAGTTAATATTTTTTTCCCTCCTAATACAGCCTTTTGTGCCTCTAATAGCACTTCAGAAATGTTCCAAATGTAAAATGAAAGGACTGGTAGGCTGTATTTGTACTAAAACTGTGCTAAAAAGGCTATAATGTGTGACAAGGACTTATTAGAATAACAGTAAAAATGTAGGCAAGGATAAATATCATAAGAAGATAAAATGGCAAAGAAAATGAAAAAGTGTTGGTCTTTTGGTGGGTGGGCTGTGCAGTTTCCTCAGTATACAGAAAGGTAAAATGTGCACACATGCATAGATACAGTGTTAACTATACATTTTTTATACAAATTTGAAAATAATTAAATGTGCAGGGCAGTGTATAGGATCCACTGAATTCAATGACTACACGAAGCCATGGGGTCAGAAACACAGTTCATAGCTGTGATGCCTTGAGGAGTTGTGTTCTGTACTGGACATGTGGAGAAGGTTATGTTCCGAAAAAACTATGAAAAGAAGAAAATCCTGAATGTAGTTATATTTTAAAGAAGTAACAGGTAAGGTGGGTGGTGGAGTGGCATTTTACTGAGCGTGTGCTAGACAGCAAAAACAACAACACTTAAATGGAAAAACGATTTTTCATGACAGCAATGTGTTCTTCAGATCCTCGAAATTACTCAAGTGCTAGTCATAGGTGTAATAGTCATAGTTACTCATTTACATTTACATTACATTTACATTACATTAACACACACACACACACACACACACACATATATATATATATATAAATGTGTTGTGCTTAGGAATGCCGAATACACCTAAAGTAACAGACCTTTTTCTACAGCAAATATTCTCAACATGAAATAGAAGCATAAACACAGGTTTTACCAATAAGCTAGATTTTCACTGCAGTATTAAGAGAGCCAGGGTCATGCTATTGTTCAAACAAAAGGGTAGATCACACTGAATTCATGACACTTTAACTTGTAGGAGCTGTTTTCCCACTGAACATTTTTTTAATTTTAAAGTTGCATACCCCATATTTTCCCCATATTTTCTAGATGTGTTCCAATTAAGTAGTTACACTGAATGGTTATTAAGACATTGCTAAAACAACAAATCTAATGGTGGCGTAAGAGTTTTGCACAGTACTGACACACACACACACACAACCAAAGGGATAAGTGGCTCCTCAAAGGACAAAAGGGAATGAGTCTCTTTAAATCATTTGCCAACGCCAAAAGTACGCATGATGTTTGACCTGATGAGAGGAAAAAAAGAGAGGAAAAAAAAGTTTTGCACATGCATTGGTCCAGGCCTGCAGCTCCTCCCCAGAGGTGCAGAGAACTTTTAATCTAATTAAAGCAAGACAGGGAAAGACAACTTGAAAGATAAGGGTGCCATGGAGAGTAGGCTGCCCAGCACCACGGCAATTCATCCCTCTCAGCTACGAATAAAGCTACTTATTAAGTCCTTGAGGGTGACAAGGGTGCAGTTAGGAATGCTCCACCAAGTGACAGTTTTAAATAGCAGCTTGGTTTGACAGCTGTGGTCTTGTTAGGAGGGGCAAAACAATTATGACAGTAGGACCAGATGGGGCAAATCAGTCTTTTTTGTGTTTTTATTTAGTTTTAGCTGATCTATGTATATAATGTGTAATAAGTACTCATTAATCAAAAAGGGCAAAGACAAAAGGGAATGAGTCTCTTTAAGTCATTTATCCATGAGAACAGATTAAACTAAATTTGCGCAAAAAAATAAATAATTGAAATTGAAATGTAGTTTCTGGTTTAAATATTATCCATGAAATAACAGTTTTAATATTCATTGTCAACAGCTTTCACCTGTTTTTACCTGTATTATTTCTTTATGTAAGTTAGTGGTAAATGTAGTGGGGTTAAAGAGTATTACATATTTTTAAATATAGGATCTTGTGTTTTTTCTGCTGCTATCAAAATGTTTTATGGCTCACACCCCTGTGAGTTGTTGCCTGATGAGTCAACCAGGTAATGACCCATCTTCATATGCCAGATATATGAAAAAATAAAATGTTTTTTTTTCCACTAGTAGAAAGATGAATGTTTACTTATGATTAGGCATGTATAGACATTGTATTCATTTTTTTACTGGTGAAGGCACAATAGGATTTACAATTATTATTATTATTATTATTATTTTAAAATTTATAAGGTAATCCAGTGAAATAGAATAAGGCCAATCAAACATAGCAAAACATTTGTTACATGTCAAAAATATGCAGCAAAGCAGGCCTGATTGTGCGCAACTGCCTTATGTATGTGGTTGAATTAACGCACTAAAGACTTTCAACTTAAAAAAATAAGTTTCTTGTCAGAGATTTCTTAATTGGCAGACAGTGTCCTGGAGTTGTGCTTTACTTTTGAAGAAAAACCTCAAAGTAAATTATTAAGTTCCTTGTCCGGCTGCTTTGTCTTTCAAGTTCACATTTTTTTCCCCCTGCATGACATGGCTAATCTCACATTTGAAAGAAAATATGCTGTCAAAGAAGGTGATTATTTAGACACTTTCCTACAAGATGTCACACAGTGTAGCTCAGACATGGAGCTTACAATGTAGGATAGCTGGCAGCACAAGATGTACAGACAAAAACCCATAATTTGTTTTATTCCTCAAGACTCTTAGATAGTTCCTAGCTGTGAAAGTGACTTTCATGTATTGCTTGCCACAAGGATTATGCACAGCAGGTATTATAATTCCTCTACAATATGTCGTCGTAATTAGTAATCTTCATTGTGCAGCTGTGGGGATGTTTGCTGTCCCATCGAAAAAAGCCCTGCTTTCTAACACGTCTTATTACAATATTAATACATGTTCATGAAAATAATGTTAGCCAAGGCTCATATACTGTGTAATGCTAAGACAGTATGAATTAACATTAATAACCTCTCTGAACACCTTTCCAGAAATTTTATCTACAATGCATGTTTTTACTGCTTCCAAGGACTCAGCATGTACTCCTCAATAATAATGAAATATGTTGTGTTAAAGCATTTATCTGAAATGGACTTCTCCAAGCACTGCAAACTTAATTAAAAACAGTGACCTACAGCTGTGCCAGCATGCCACATGCAAGAGAGATGCCACAAATGTAACCCTTTCGCTCTAGGTTAAACCAGGAACAACATGCTTATTGTTCCATGAATACTGATATTGTACTATGCGCTCATGTTAATTGTAAGTGTACACAGTGATTAACTACTAATATCCTTAGCATGTTCATTAAAAAACAAAACTCAAAGCAGTGTCTAAGTGAGTTTATTTGCCCTTTGACACTTCCTCTGCTATTCACAAGCAGTGTTGTCTTAATTATGAAGCTGATGGGGCTGATATTAATTTGTTTGGAAATTAGATAATAAGCATGCAGTATCATTATAAGTTCCACTGCTTTTCATTTGAACCACTGTTGGATGTATCATCCCAACTGCAGTCAATTACTTTGCTGTTTGCAAGTTACTGTGACCTTATACAAGCTGACAAATGGCCAATTTCTTCACACCCTTTTGCATTCCAGCATGCTTTGCCTTTTCTTATTTACTGCCTACTCTCTAAATGCCACATTTGTTCCTGTTTATTCCCAGCGAGGCGTCCTTTGTTTCTTTTTTTTCCTTCTCTTTTTCATTAAAGCAACTGGCTTAAAAATATTGTTGATAGGGATTTCATGTTCTTCTGTTTGTCTGCCTATTAAAACCTATGCATTTCAGTTGAGGAGAGGGTCTATTTGAATGTAAATTTAAACTCATAAACATACATATAATCTCTGTAAATACTATTGCCATGTACGCTAACTAAATATAGTTTGGGCTGAGAGCACAATAATATTTTTTATGGTAGTGTAAACCATAATCACCTGGACCAACAAAGTGATAATGGCCTCTTCTTGGCAGTGTTCCTAGCCAATCTCTTTGGGGTAATGACCCCTCATAGCCACTGAACTTGCTGTGTATGGTTATGGTACACTGCTCAGAGTTTTACCGTCCTTCACACACACACATAAGGGGTCAGGTTCACCTTCAGTCAGGCGTTGAAATGAAGTCCACTCCCTCACCAAGCCCATCACTCAAGACCATTCCGAATCCCAATTGAAGACATAAAATGCAGTGTTATGAGCTGGCTGCTTCATATATTTTCCTGTAAATGGCCAAAGACTAAGTCCATCCAAAAAAAAGGAAGAGGATTCATGATGCAACGTAAAGCAGTGGAAGCGATTACTTCACCCAAATGCTGAAATGTAGGCAGCCTGGTGCCTCGCTTCATGCAGAGATTAAAGTGAGTGTGCCTTTTTTTGGCCACAAAATATTCATCAATTCTGTCTTTGTTATAGTTCAAGGATCAATCTCTTTGCATAGCCTTCCCAGGTTATACATACAAATGGATATGCATTTCAACAGAAGGATTAAAGTGCAGGGTCAACCCGAGTGCAGTGCCCCGTAGCAGTTGTGGGCGCTCAGTTACTTGCTCAAGGGCAAGTATTACCCTGAAGTTGCAATCTAACAAATACACTCTTGGCCAGAGACCATAATTTTAAATGTGGCGGTTCATAAAATTCATTTCTATAATTTGTATTTTTGATTTAGAATGACTACTCATTAAATAATAATAGTAGCTGCAGTCCTCATTTGAGCTTTGGTTTACTGCTATTATTTTTCAGACAAAATTTAAAAAAAAAGCAATATAGCATAGCAACAGTAACTGCTAGTTATACTAAAGACTCTATGGATGCTCCCATTCTACTAAATATTCTCATACATCTATAGTAAACCCATAATTCTTTTTTTTTTAAATTTCAATTGTTTTTTTTTTGTTTTTTTTTAATAATGAAGAGCTTCAGCAGAGCAGAAAGAGTCTCTCTCTCTCTCTCTCTGTCTGTCTGTGTATGTGAGCGTGAGTGTGTTCAATTCATGGACAAGAGCCATAGGAAATGTGAGACTGAATGTTGACGGTCCAGTGCTCCTGCCCAGGAAGCTGCCTTCCTCTCAATCAACCTATTCAAAGTGGTGTATGCTTGTTGGGTGCAGCATTGCTCTTCTCACTCTAATTTCCTGCATGACACAGACTTATTTGCTTTCCTGAAATGTACCAGCCATTTTCCTATTAGCATTTTCTACCAGTCATTCCAACAATGAGCCTGTATCATCATGTCTGTTCTTAAAGTGTAACCAACCCACTTTTTTTTAAAATGAAAACTAGTCTATATGGGTATCTAGTAAAACTGTGTGTTGATCCAGGTGCAAATATTCAGTTTCATGTAAAATATTCAAATGAATCATGTTGTGATACAAATAGGCTGTACCAAATGCATCTCTGGTCCAACACCAGCTACTGCATTCACAAATTCTAATATTGGCTTTCTAAGTGCCCTCTTGCTTCACTGGTAAAAGCTTTAATCACCCACTTGTCTGATCAGCACGAGGCTCATTGTCACAGACTCCTTCCCCCTTCTCTCCCTCACTTAGCTCTCAGCCTACTTCTTGGCATTTTTTTCAAATCAAGCATTGGGTGGAGTTAGCCTCGGAATACAGGATGTAGCTATCCTTTAAAAATGTTTTTCCAGATGCAGCTGTAACTACAGGTTGCAAACTCTCTATTGGTATTATACTCGATATGGTGACCAAATATGGTAACCTGCTTTTGTGCTTTATGCTTTCAACTCCATTCTGTTTATGCCAATATTTTGCATTGCTTTAAAAAGCCTAGAAGGACCACTTTAACACTCCTAAAACATTTTTTTTTCATTTCCCCTTTAAGTACATAACCCCATAATAACTTAGTAACTTTTGATTACTAAAGGTGATATTTCTACTTGCAGCATTATTTGAGAATATAGTAGGTTAAGATAAAACAAACCTCTTTTTATCTCTGCATTCAGTTCAATTTACTGTTTTAAAACTGTCCCAGGTATCCAGTACAGTTGCTACGCCTCACTCAGCACCTCTATCTTTGGGTCCCCTACTATTATTGATCTTCCTCCCTGCTCTTTTTCATCTACCTTGTGAGAAAATATTCAATGAAATATGTATTTTCCCTTTATATTCTCCTCTTAAAATCCAGCCCGTCCCTCCCGGTCACACCTGCTGATCCAAAACTTTTTTTTTTCCTTCCTTTTTCTGAGGCAAAGATGTGTCTGCTTTGTTAAGTACTTTGCAGCACATTGAAGGGTGAAGTAGAATTAACATAAACGTGGTCCTGGGTCATTGTGAGCCAAAAGGTCATGACATGTTAGTAGCCCATCCACGTGATCCTCATCTGCTTGATGATTTAAGATGCAGAGTATGTGTTGGACTTAGAGACCAACTTGCAATTAGGTACGCATATGTCATGGCTGCCTCACATATCCTGCCTTTGTTTAGCATGTTGGTTATGCACATCCTTAGAAATTAAGGTGAATTATCCACAAAAGGCCCGTACTCACATGAATTATACAAAAAGCACAGAGGCAGTAAGCTATTGACTCAGTGGCCTCACATAAAGCCTTGATCACTTTTTTCTTCTGTGATCTCATGAATAACCAGAAACCAATCTCCCCTTAAGTGTTACTGTGTTATTTATTTTATTTGCAGATCATTCTATATAGTCTGCCCCCAGAGGAGTACTTACATGTTTATACTATAGCCTAAATTTGTGCCGCTGTTTGCATATCCTACATTCACATTTGAAAGCAGCATTTCAGTGGGAGCACAGGATGTACAGTGGATGTATAATTCAGTGAGTGAGGATGGAAAAGGAGACAGGAGAGGAAACTGTGAGACAGACCACATTTGCATTGACCCCACAATAATTCAGCTGCCTGTGCACTCGTTACTTTACTTCACATTTTATATTTTGTTTGTCTTCCTTTGTCCCAAACTCGCAAACATTGCAGAGGCCCAGCGGTTGCATAAAGGCCCATATACACGCAGATCACGGCACCCATGAATAATAGAGCACACATAAATTAAACATTGAAGTTGAGTTTGAGCCACTCACCGTTGGCCAACTAAGATGCCATATTCTTCCCCTCTAAGACTTAATTAGAAGAGAGTATGGAAAACAACACATAAAATAAAAACAGGGGATGAATGCCACATGATACAAACCCTTTGATTTCCCACACTGCACTGTTATTACAGAGTGCAATAATTGTGGTCTATAAGAGGACAGAGCCTTGTACAGGAGCATGTAATAAATACCAATTTTCTGACCTCTTTTATTCACCTGTGCCATCTACAAAGGTTACCACGCCTTGCATCTCCTTACAAAACTCCAGTTCCTTTGTGCACATCTGTTTGCATTATAAAGGCTGTTCAGGTGCTTGTCTAGTATAAAGTCAGTCAAAATGGAGGCTTAGTGGAAAGTTATATGTAAACAATAGACAAACACATAACCATGCATTAAAGATACACGTGAATATCTATACTGTAAATATTTGATGAGGGATGTAATGAAAAGAGCATATGTAATATAATCTGGTATGTAATTTAAAAAGAGAATATTTAATCTAGTTTTGTTTATAAGTAATGCAGATATGCTCTACACATTCAGTGCTCATGTAACTAAAAAATCATAATTTCTGTTGAACAGAATGCAAACCCAATCTGCAGTGTGACTACATGTTAAATGCATGCATGTATAATTTAAGGTACTGGCTCCACACACCAAGTTTATGTATTTGTCATATGAACGGTTTAAAAGCATTTTTACATAATGGTTACCTAGACAAGAAAGATAATTATTTATGACTACAGTGATATGCATTATTCTTTTACAGGTTGTATGCAAAGACATTATGCAATGTGTGCTTGAGTACTTCTCAGGACAACATGAATCAGATGTTCTATATAGAAATTCCTGTGTTTTTGTGCAAGATCTGAATGAGGGCCATCTGGTCCAACTAGGCCACTGGTGAATAGTGTGGCAACATGTTAATATGCTCTGAGATGAGGGGGCCACTGCGTTACAGAGACGATGATGATGGCGCTCTCAGTCACATTCACTCACTTAGAGAACCTTGTCTTCTTATGATCAGTCTTGACAGTAGCAAAAGGGGTGAATATTCTCTAATCAAGGCCAAAAATTTTGATCACTCTTGGCATGTTCCTAATCAGTCCATGATAGCACTCTGAGAATAGTGTCAGCAGATAATGGTGGGTTACCCATACTAGACAATGAGAGATGACAAGTTCCCTTCAAGGATTGCAATTTCACCCTCAGAGAGATGTGACACATGTTCTGGTGACACAACATTAATTGACTAGATGGGACCTGGGGTTCTTGTGATTACCTGAGGTAACCTTACAAGGACCAAGAAAATAAAGCAAAGCAAAAGATCTAAAACAAAGAGTAACTTGAAAGAGGGATGAGTTGGGTTTATTTTTATGAGTGACCTCGATAATTAAGTTAATACTACTAGTATGTTGTAGTGTTTTACTTCATAATTTAGCTTTGCAGCAGTTTAGTTTATACATACTGTATGTATGGATACTTATAATGCAAATCCACACAACAGCAATTATTTTGCATTACTTGCATTGCAGTTGCCAAAAGGCTTGGCATGAAAATTATCAATCAATATACAGTACTGGGGCACAAAATGAATCTATTACTAAGAATAATGGTTTATGTGGGCAACACAGTGAGTATAATAAATAAGACAAATGCAGTATGTTAATCATTCTCATAAATGTGTCGTTCTAGAAATGAAGAAATGCATGTGTCTAGTAGACCAACTGTTAAATCTCATTATAAAGAAAATATCAAAGGTTATATAAATATAATAGTTTAATCAATCAATCAATTCACTGACAAATATGTTCCGTTAATGTATACTGTACTTCGCTACTTTATGTATGTCTCATATCAATGAATAGGCTTCCCGCCCACATTGTCTTGTTCCGGTTTTCTCCTTTACAAACAGTGGCAAGGCTTTCCATCACAACTCGGAATGCTGTCAGAGCCTACCTCTTTCAGGGAGATTATTTTTCCCTTTTATATCTGAAAGAGTGCAGCTAAATCTAATAACCATCTTTATTGATGTTGGGCAAAGTGCACAACTTCACTGGAGAAAAAAATAACAACACCAACAAAACCCCCAAAACAAATCATGTCCTCCATCCTTAAGAGTCAACACCATAGCCTCTAATCCCTCAGGTGAAAGACTTATTTTTTTTTTACCTTAGCCATCATTAAAAGCTCTGTCACAATTTTTACACTGCTATGCAGAACAATATTTGACGTGTGAGAATTTTGTGGTGTACCCTGCAAGGCTTCTTCAAATGCAATGTGCACCGACTACTGCTTATTTCTTTTCCCAGTTGAGAAAATGGGAATGTGATGTAGAAATACAGGACATTTCCAGCTGAGGGGCGATGTGGAAGAAGTGCACCTCATTTACTTTAAGACCAGGTGGTGTGTTTATTTTTTATTTCATTTATTATTTTTTATTATTATTATTTTTTGGTTAATTTTTGACTATATAACTGAGCTTTTGCTACCTGAGAAAAGACTAAATTAATCAGGTGGTGCATTTGAAATTGTCTGCTCAGGTAAAACCAAAATACAGCTTGTGGGTTTGACTGATTGAGTACATTGAGTCAATTAATCACAGTTGGTCACCTGTGGGAATGTTCACAGGGGGATGAATGGATTGCATAATGAACACATGTATTCAATTCTACATGAGAACTGGCCCTTTTCTTAGCCACAGGCATCACAAGGACATTACAGTAACAGACTGGTACAAAATACATGAAAACTGTCAGCAACTAAATAACTAGCACTGTCAAAACCCTATTGATGTATATTTTTTCCATAAGTGCAAAGTACTCCTTAAATTAGGTGGTTATACACCCAGCTGTTTCAGAGTTGAAATAGCCATTAACTGTTCAGTATTAAATCTCATTTCACTCAAGGTTTTTACTTTTTCCAATTGCCTAATTACTGTATGTGCACTTCCCTCAGTATTAATGATGCAGATCAGATTTGAGATATTGTCAGTCTTGTTCTTATGGCTGTTTAAATGTATTACCTATTAAAAAGTCCTATTTTCCCATTCTGCAATTTCTAGGATCATTACCAGTATATTAAAGCTACAAATGTACATGTAGGCTAGTGCACAAACATATACAGCAGCCTATACTGTGGTATATCAAACAATGAAAACTCTTTCAGTAAACTTGGAGAGAAATAGCTGTAAGTCTATCACATGCTAAAACACAGATCCTCCACTAAATTTATATTCAGATTCAAAGCTTTCTGATTATACAGACAGTTTTGTTTATATATGTTCTAGCCACATTTACCTATGTCTTTTGTAACAGTTGTGCAGTAGAAAATACTCTGAATTATTATTTGGCTTATGTATGTGTATAAATCCTGTTTTTCTGTGTTTCTTTTTGTAACAGCATGTACGCATTCATCCATGCATGCATGCCTGTTTAATTAACCATAATTTTCAATGGCATTGTTTATTTCCAAATGTCAGCATTTTTTTTTAATGTGCAGAATTGCTTCAATTGCTTCTTCATACATTTTTTTTTGTTTTCCCCTACCCTATCCGCCTTCTTCCCTATTCCTCTTAAGTATTATGACTTTGTACAGCTTGTGCAGAAACTTAGTTTTGCAGGGTAACTTGCACATATGCCCACTGCTGCTGAGTCCTTTTGTTTCTATGATGCAACCTGCTGAAATTTTTCCTCAGTGGTTAATAACTTAACTACAACATCCACTGGAGTTTTATTTTCTTCATTACTTTAACTGATCAGAGATATGACAGTTTACATGGTAATTGAATTTAACATGACTTTATTGCAAATAACAGCAGCTGGATGATCAGCCTGTGCATCCAGATGTATGTGAGGTGGAAAATAAACACATCAGACTTTGTCTCAATAAGGCCCTCTCTGAAGAAACACAACATCTTGATTTACATGCAAAACACAATCCTGTGCTCGGCTGGCGTCTCCCATGAGGAGCCAGGAGATTAAGATTTAATGGTGATACCAAGGGGATGACACTATCTGTCTGCAGCCTCCCATCTCTCCACACAGCATCATCTCTGCTTTGTTTCTGTCACTTCCTTTCTCATAAATACAGATGCAGATTCACTTCCCCACATAGCACTCATTCAAGTTTGCCCCACCCACACGCATATGCATACGTGCATGCTGTACCCAGATTATTGCACAGTGGAAAATTGGACACATAAACATGCAAAATGAAATATGATAAAAGTGTGGTTAATGTTAGATAAAGTCTTGACTTGCAAAGTGATGATTGTCAACTGGATCTTTTTTTGCGTGAATACTTGATTTGGCTTAAGTAAAGATGGATCTGCACTCAACATGCTTGGCAAAACAAACATGCCTGAAGGGGATACACTTTTCTACACACTTGAAGAGTGTAATGCACAGCGCAGATGTTATCAAGACTGTTTTAATTAGATAAAATGTGACAAATGAGAATGGCAACCATTGCCCTTCAAGTGTATGTTAGCAACATCTACATCTCCCACACTCACAGGTTTGCACAGCTACAGTATACAGTATTCGTTGATTCCATTAATTTGAACAGCCTCGCCAAGATCTAAATCCCTAAACTTAACTACAGCCAGTCAACACCTGACCTAATTCTACAATACACATTTTACCTCTGGTTGTCACAAACTGTGGGTTACTCCAAATGCTTTTTTTGATTATTTATTCAATTTTACTTCCTGTCTTGTTTTCCCTCCTGATTGTCTGCCCTGCCATGATGTACACTAATTAACCATATGTTATTAGTTTCACCTTTTTTTTTTACTTTTTACTTTTATTTTCATGTTTTATGTCCTGTCTTGAACTATTTTGTCATTTTAGAGACTAATTTGTTTAGTTCATTTTGGTCGTCCATCTTGTAAAACCTGACACTAATCCTAAACAGGACTTCACAAATGAGGTTCTGCCTTTAGGACCAATAGTCCTCATGGAGACCAAAACCTTGTTCATTAGGACCATTGATATACTTGCTTGTAAAATCAATAACCAACCAGCAATGTCTAATGCTAGCCATCTCTTAGTATTGGAGCCTTGCACTGTTGCTGTTGTTCTTTTTCTGGGATGGGTTATGTTTTTTTATGGATGACAATGTATAATATCAAATATAAATCCAGTAATTTATGATTAACTTGACAGGGGATATAGCCAAGGATGGCTATGCATTAACTTCCCATATCCCTGGTGTGGAAAAACACAATATAACAATGCCAATGCATTATTTCAAGATATGGCCTATGTGTCATATTGTGTATGGAAAAAATCAGGACCACTGATTCTTAAAAGTTTGGCTACACTTTCTCATTGAATTCAATGAGAAAGTGTACCCACACTTTTGACTGGTAGTGTATATATATCCATATCCTAATGTAACCAGGGTGTACAATCCTGCTGTACTCACTTCTTCCATTTAACACCTAGACCTTAAGCCTTGATATTTAAAGTGGCATGAACTATAATGAATGAAGGATCAGCTGTCACCTTGATTCAAGTCTCTCAGCTTTAATGGCCAAGTGCATTGGGCTCCATTTACCATTTTGTTCCTACCCTTTAATACACCTACAATGGCCAATACAAATTATTTTTAAATTCCATGTGTTTATCAGGTACTGACATGCTTGTGAGGTGTTTTTGACTGGATGGTATGATTTAATATTAGGGTTTCAGTTTCTGCAGTGTTCACAAATAAGGAACAAGACATTACATTGAAGTTCAAAATGGTTACAAGTACTGGGCAACTTATATTGTCATCTTGACCTAACGAAAACATATTGGGTTATTGTACACTTATTTGTTCATTTCTTTCTTCCAAAAAAGGCACCGTTATTGACATAAAGAGAATTTAATTTTCCAAAATGAACACATAAGTCCTTGGGGAAAAACAACTAAGGCACTATAAAAGCCTGCTGCTTACCACTTTGAGAAGTAATCATCCCCTCAGCCATGGCCTATTCTTTTCTCTCTTCTTTTGCTGTGGTCGTTCCTATTTGCGGTCTTTTATCTGAAGGTAGATTGAAGGGAAAAGGCAGAAATTAAGAAATTACAGGTAAGCTCATAAGCTACAAGGAGGATCAATACATAAAGATCACAATTTCATACATCTCAGAAAAACCCAGTGCTTACAAATTGAACGGGCATAGCAGAGACATGTCATTAACTGTAAAAAGAGTGACAGCATGTTAGTAGGAGTGTCGCTGCATACTCAGTTTCCAATCCACATTAAGCAAAATCCCATTATATACAACATAGAGTATGATTTCAATTTTGTTTTGTTCGGAGTGCATGGTTAAAATTTAAAATAGAAGGATTTTTTTACACAAAATTTCCTGATCTTTGATTTGAGACCCTACCTATGTGTGACCTACAGTGGCTGCTGCCATTACGTTCTGTACCATAATGAGTTCCCTTATCTAGACTGCAGGAGGAAAGACAGAGGATGGTAATTATGCAAAAAGCGTGCCTGAGTTGGTAATGCTATGACAAGAAAGAAGGAAAGAAGAGAAAGAAGAAGAGAGATATCTTTGCTTGTCCAAAGGCTGAGAGATTATAAACCAGTCTGACTCAGGACACTCTTGTTAAAACTGTTCTTGACATCCAGCACTATTAATACACCATTAAGAGTTCAAGGACAATAGCTGTCCTGTTTTTTAATCATTTATCCATTGGATCCCCTTGTTAAGCCTGTACCCAGTTCCTAACTGTGGACACAGAATACTAATGGGCTGCGAAAGGATGATTTCATTGACATCATTATAACCCCATCCTTGATATTACAAGTGAGCCAAATGCCTTTGACATTCCCAGTTGACAAATGAATTACTTGTTCTTGATGTAAGTCTTTCAATAACATTTATTTGACAATATTAGACATTAATGACAGATCTTGGCAGTGATGTTTACCAATTCTGCACTAGTAGTCAATGCAATGGCAGCTACTGAATGCGATTTTTCGCTGTTGTTGATGGAATTATGTGTAATTTAGTGCCATTGCTTAAGAAATTAATTTGAAAATATTTTCTTTTTTTTGTTTTTTGTTTTTTTTTTTATTTGTTTTTCACTTCTTGCCAGGTACATCATCACATCATACAGATTAAAGGTGTCCACTAGTTACAATCAACATTCTCACCACCAGAGTTGATGAGCAAATGATATCATGTTGAAATGCTACACTAAGATGGCAAATATGGTAATTTGCAAACAATAGCAGGTTTTAAGCATTAGAATAAAGCCAACAAGTGGCATTATTCTTAGAATTCAACATAGAATTAAAATTTTCAATTAAATTATTATGCAGTCTCACAAACATAATATACTTTGCTTACATTATATTTTTAGGAACACATTCATTGTTCTTTTGCATTTTATTTACAGTTTCAAGACTGACACTGTCAGTCTGTCAGGACAGACTAGTTGTCCATTTTTTGCGTTCTAAAAAAGTAACCTTGATTCAGATTATAACTACAGTATATCACTGCAATCAGTGTGATTAAACTGTTTTTTCAAACTCAGAAAAGAATATCACCAATCCCCTGTCTGCCACAAGCCTGGCCTTGATTTGTAAGAACACATTTGCATGCCATTTGCCAGCTGGATTTAAGATGCACACCAATCAAGACAATAGTGTCTGTCCTTAATTATGTGGCCATTAAGTGTCTTAATATGCAAGAGCACCTGGATGCTGTAATAGACATCAGAGCATCATCAGCATTTGTTCTTAACTACCACAGCCCAAACCCAGATAATTGGTGCTTTACTTTGTAATAAGGAGAGAAGCGAGGGACAGAGATGGGATGTATTTCTTTTTTCATTCCAATTATAGTAGTCAACTGAAAGTGATAAGAAATATTTTTTTATTCTTTGCAGCAAAAGTGATTCTTGGACAACAAAATTTAGCTCTTGCAATAACTCTGTGTGTTAATGAGATGGTGTGATCTCATGGGTCACAAGTGTTCCTGAAGACGACCACTTTGAACATCATGATAATTAATTCAGTTGCCACCTTAAATAAACCAACACACATATTGGTATTGCTTTTGTTAGTGAAAGTAAGTAAGTAAGTGACTTGAATGTGCTTGAATTTAATCTACATACTCAAAATTATTTGAGACAATCTCGTGATTTTGGACTGTACAAAATGAAAGATTTAATGCAATTGTATTTTATTTTACTCTAAACAAAACAAATCAAAATAAAACTATTCAAAACCCAGAACAAATTAACTCATCCTTCAGATCTAAATGTTTTACTTTCAAAGTCACAAATTACAGCTATTAAAGCAGAACCGATGACTTTGCACAACTGGGCATCTTTCATATGTTGCTTTTGATCTTAAGCATGTGATTGCTTGTAAATACATGCCTGATTTATATTTCTTTACAGTGTAAAAGTCATTGGGCTTGATGACAAGAAAGCAATTAATGAAATTATGTTGCCAATTAAGAGCCTGGTCTTCTCCAGTAAGTGTAGGAAAACAAGTGAGGGGACTGAAGAGTGTTTCCCTCCAGGCAGTTAATGTGAGCCATTAAATCACATCCATCCCTCCCACTCCTCCACATAGTCATTGTTTAACATGCTACCACTTAAATACTATACAGTCTTGTTAATCCACTGGCCCCTACTTTTCACTGTTGTTGTGTTTGATTTGCATATATTTTGTAAGCGCTTGGGTACTTCATTACCACACATGCTATTAATAACACTGGATGTTGATAATATCATATAGTTTTATTTTGCAAAAAACTCCAACAATGAGAGCTCAGTTGCCATGGCAACCAACAAAGAAAACCCCTCTGAGTGGATATACTGTATATATTTGCTGATCACACTGCAGTGTAGGTAGAAAATGCATATTTGTACCACAGAGGAATATGTACAGTATACTGTATAGGCTGATATATTTTTCACCCTGTATTATATCATGTGATTTATCATTGCATGACCTTTAATGTAACATTAGACACTGCTCTGAAGAATCAATACATTATACAGTGACATGGCAGTATAAACTTTTACCGTAACACCATGGACCCATGACTATAAGTGAAGCTTGCCCAGACTCTCTCTTTTGCATGCATGCATGCTTTATGGGATGGTTAAAAAGATATACACTTTTGACTCATTCTGTGAGCTAACAAGGCACTAACTATCTGCAACCAAATAATCAAAGAACCCTCAACCCAGTAGTTCCAAAGCAAGGATATTTGCATAAAAGGCTTGGTAGGCTAAATTTTACCTTGTAAAATCAAGAGCCAATCAGTGATGTCCAATGCTAGTCATTTCTGAGCACTGGAACCTTGCTCAGACCTTGTTGTTCCTTGTAAAATTTCTAACATCGTTTTTTTGTGGATGACAATGTATGATATGTAATATAATCCCAGTATTTTTTGATTACCTTGAAAGGGGAGATGGTCAAAGATGGCAATTCAGTAACTTCCCATCTCTCACAAATAATTAAATTTATCTTGGTGAGAAAAATATGGTATTTAAATATTACTAATATTAATTTAACCATTTTACTGGGTCTTAAAATTCAGTCTAACATCTTACAAGACAGAGATGGAAGTCTGGGAGACTGCTATTCACAAAACCTTTCCATAATCTTAACCATGTGTTTGTTATTGTAACAATGACAAATAAAACCTAAAGAAGAATTCATTTTAAACTCAGTGACAATTCCTTAACCTTATTTCCATAGTTGTTGACAAAAAGTAACTCTTGATGGAGTTGTTAATACCATGATTACATAGGACTTTTATGCCTGTTAACGTCATTGCACTATTTCAAGAGGTGTCCTACAGTTCATATTGTGTAAGGACAAATCTGCTGTCTGGTTATTTAGGATGGCAGACCTCTTCACATCAATCCTTGATCTATGGGTTGAAGGATTTGGTATTTTTAAGAGGCCAGAGGCAAGTTGCACTCAAACTCTGAAACTGAAACTGAGACACATCTCAAGCAAATAAATACATATAAGAGAAAAAAACTTTACACTGACGCAACACGATTTTCCACTTTATCTACAAATGACTGACAGACATAAAACCAAAGTACTAGACATTCTACTTCCATATAGATCCCTACTTGCATGCTTGAATGCAACACTTTCAGTAATGTAATAGAGAAATGTATATGCAATCAATATTGTTATGATATCAAGTAGATGGAAAAAGGTGGATGGATATTTGTCATCAGCACATTACACAGAGTATTTACATGCATATACTGTGGGTGTTCATGTACTCAGCTCTGACATTCTCATTTACTATCACATAAATCTGCCTGTCTTATTTTTTTTCTATAAATTCCTAGTCATTGAAATAACATATATACGTGATTAGTTTTTTCAATGTGATACACACAGAGTATTTTGCTTTCAGTTGTGTTCATTTTCACAGTCAGGTCCTTGGGGGTATTTGAATCAAGTGGAGCCATTTTGACTGACCTTGGTTCCCGGGTCTTCAGCATGAATCCTAAGAAACAGGAAGAGCTGACTGGCTGTATTTTTAGTTGAGGGAAATGCACCAACGCATGCTGCCTATCTGTTCCTCTTAGTCGGCTCAGTAGCCCATATCCTCACCTTAATGAAATGTGGCACCACATGTAGCATGTCTACTCTAGTTAAAACAGGAAAGCCCTGCACCTCCTTATGCAATTTCTTAAAGGTTGTTTTAAAAGGGTGAAAATAATTCAAATCTGGAATGAACAATGGCAGAAAAGCAATGGTTTGTAAATACTATGGTTATTATAAAAATATAGCCTAAATTTGACTCAATAACTCATCAACTGCATGAGCCTCTACTTGATAATGTCACTGCAGTTGGCCAGGTTAAATTCCTGCATCTATTTTACAAATAAGGGAAAAGCTTTATTATGAATTATGTTTTAAAATGGATCGCTTCCATCCATTTTTTAAGGGTTAAAAATAACCATTTACAATTTTGCCAAATGTCCATAACACACATCACTAATCCTACCTCTAAATTTCTTGAATGGTACTTTATTTGTCAACTCTGATTAAAATTTAAACTTTTAAAATTAAAATTTTTCATAGACTCATTAGAATGGAAGTGTATATTATAATACTGTGAAAATGCCAACATGAGAATCCTTTTTTGTGGATATGTTTGCTTCCAGTTGAATTATAAAGTATAAATGCCAGATCGCCTAAAACATAAAACACATATGTAAAATCTTCAACTATTTCAGCAATCATAAACTAATTGTGTTACATTGTTTTTGATGAACTGACACATGCATGAAAATGAATATTATTGTTTCTATATCATTGATTCATCCAATTAGTAATTTTAATAATATTTGTGCTTGTCAAAATAAATATGAATTGCAACTGAGTCACACACTTTTGCTGTGTTTGTGTCTTTTACATTTTACTTGTTAACTACCTGTGAATAAATTGTTATACATAGACCCAGAGTAGGTCAAAGTTGTTCATCAGGGTTATTGGAGGCACCTGTGAAGTGTTCTCTCAGCTGTGAGCTGATGATAATCAGCTGTCTATATAGGGAGGAGGTCTGCTGGTTAGATCTGTGGGTTGGATGCTACTGAAGAGTTAAAACCATCAGTTGTTTTTGTAATTTATGTATGAATCAGAAACAGAAATATTTTCTGTCTTTCTTAGACCATTCTACTGCACCCTCTTTTTTTAGTGATTCTCACTTTTTGTTTCAGGTCCTAATTTTTGTTTGTCCACCCTTCTGGTAGATTTAGTAGAGGGTTGTCCATCCTTACAGCCAAGTCATGTTTTATTTTGATTTTTCAAAAAAAAAAAAAAAATAGTTTTTAACAACATGCAAAGGTAACTCTAGAACCTTACTTCAACCATCTATGTGCAAATGGGTACAGCAAATGCATTTGGGGTGGTTTGAAGAAAAACAGCAAAAATTACCCTGCCATGCTGCCATTAGAACAGTTCAAACAGCAACAAGCATTGTAATTTATTACTATGATTTTGTTTAGCATGTATGCTTTTCTACACAGAAATGCTACAGTAAGCAAAATTTAGTCTGGTATGCAATAACCTTGATGCATAATAATGTGCTCTCAGACTACAGTCTATGGTTAATGTTGGTCAAACGTGCCACTGGTTTTCACAGCCTTAAAATAGCAATGTGTCTGACTTAATATCCATTCAACAACAAGATGGCAATATAACCAGTATGGTCATTCATCATAATGTCATTTGCTGCTTACACAAAGTTGGGGCTGGATGGGGAAAATTGCATCAGGCTGAAACTACTTTGAAGACACTTGAGTTGTGCTTGATGCTTTGAATGTGGATGGTAGGATAAAATACCCCAGGTGTTAAGCATGGCCCATGTAGCTGAGTTGTGAAATTGTAAATAAACATAAAAACATTACATAAAGTTATGGTAATTAAGCTGCCATACTAGAGATTTCACAGCATTGCAATCCCAAATAGATGTAATGATGTGTTCTTTGCTTTTGTCTCATTTCCCTGTGCTTATTAGGATGCATACTGACACTGCATCATATGTTGATTAGTTATCTGACTGCTTGCTTTCTGTATCCCCTGGGCATTATAGTTGTGAAGGAGTCCAAGCAGCACTGATTTTAAGTGAACAGATGGCAAATTTTGGATACAGGTATGACAATGTATGCACAAAAAGAATGAATGAAAACTACTCTAACAGACGGGATCGGATAGCCATTTTTTGTATTTATTTATTTTTAAATGATGTTCTCAAGAGCATTTGTTTACAAAACAATAGTATGTATTGTACGGTTATCCTACAAGTATGTCGAACTAAGCTATAAATAGACTACCAAGTACACAACAGTCAAGACATTTCCACACCCCCTTTTGGATTTGCTCCACCCTCAAGCCATTATTTCTACAGGCATCTACTCCTGAGCAATTATCATATGATCACTCACTTAATCTTTTATAAAAATTCATTCATTCATTTCCAATGTCCATGCCTCTCACCTTACACATGTATTTTTCAGTGGTAAAATAATGTAGGGCATAAATTAGATTGGGATAAATATGGTCTTTTATAAGTACAGATCATTATTTGACACAAGCCAACTGACAGTTTGTGAGGTGCGGCCATAATGCTCTCACTGCCTCTCCTTGAACTATCCATAGTGGTGACTATGAAATATGGACAGCAGCAAATTGAGATTCATCAGGCACACCTGCCTAGCTCACTGAAATCTATATTCAATTTTGAAGTATCTGTCATGGCAGTGGCAGACTAAGGCATGCTGGGATTGAGAATCACTTAAGTGTTCTGAAATTGTACGTAGTGGCAGAAAGCTTAGTGTGCGCTTCTGCCTGACATTTTGCTGCTTTCTTTCTCTCTTATAAGCATTTGCATATTCACATGAAGACATCTTAAGGCAAGCCAGTGTGTGTTCATTACAGATCTATTAATTTCTATATTTACAAAAACATCCATACCTGTGGTTTCTAACCTAATAACACAGCACATCAATACCCTTCATTATTCAGAGCATCCTACTGTGGTTGTTTTTTAAAATACTTTGCTACCAAGGGCAGTTTCTAAATCCCAAACAATGCAGATTTAGCTACACTGTTAATCAAGTTGGAATCAGGAGGTAGGAGGTAAGCTGAAGTAGCTGCAGTGTTACAGGAAAAGAGACCTTCACAAAGGGCATAGGTTTGACTAGCTGCTAAACCTTTAGATAGTTTTTTTTTGCCTCTACCAAGGAGGTTATGTTTTTGCCACCACTGATTTGTCTTTTAGCAAAATAATTAGAAAAAAAAAAATAGACAGATTTTGATGAAATTTTCAGGAAAGGTGCTTAAGGGGACAAGGAACAGATGATAACATTTTGGTGGCGATCCAGATCGCCACCTGGACCCAGGAGTTTTTTGAAGAATTCTTTATCATTGCGATAAAGCACCATTTGCAGCATTTGTGTATGTGACTCTATAATAAATGGCCAGGGTGCTTGGCAAAAAAGTACAGGATAAGGGCACAATAGCTTCTTTAATATATCAAAGATTGATCTGGATCCTATGAACATCCAGATATTACCATCCAGAACAAGAAAAACAAGGGGGCTTGTGGGATTTTGGACACTTTAAAGGTAACAAATAAAGATACAGACATGAAACTAACACCAAATTGTAGATGAGACTCTGCAGAATTGGAAGTGTGTCAACAGATTTTTGGTATCTTTAATAGCTATGGAGCTAGATTCAGAAGAAAACCATCATTACATAAATACTGATTTTTGTGAACTATCAAACTAATAATGATATTAAGCCGATTCCAAATGCTAAGGGTATGTTTATGTTTACATTAAGGTATCCAATAATGTAGATAATTCTAAATAATTCTAGGACCTGTGATGGACTGGGGACCTGTCCAGGGTGTACCCTGCCTCTCGCCCTATGTCGGCTGGAGTTAGGCACCAGCGCCTCCCCGCGACCCTCAGTGGATAAAGCGGTAGAAAATGAGTGAGTGAGTAATAGTTTTGGGCGCAAATCACAATATAGTGGAGAAATTAGCTGCTTGGAGGAGGTCCCTAACCCAAGTGGAATCAAAATATTTATTTTGTCATGCACAAATATCTAGCTATCCAAATAAATTTACTTTGTATCACATGTCAATACATGGACATTCTCACATGTGATACAAATAGAGGTAAGACAGCATGACATATTTGATCCTTTTGACCAGTCCTTTTGACCAGTCAACTCAATTCTGATTTTATCTATGCTCATAAGAGTTTATGATTAAGAAGAAACAAGTGGCTTATTATCTAGAATAGTGGAACAGAAAGGTCAGGGTTTGACCGGCAGATCTGTTTTTTGCAAAGTGGGACCAAGTTTTCTGACTGATGGATCTGTAATTGCCCATGCAGGTACAGCTCTGTCTTCAACAGGGATGCTGGCATGAGATCAAACATCTGTCTTTTTTATCTAAGGAGCATCTGGCTTTTTCATTCTTTCTTTTTTCTACAAAATCCTTGGTTCTGAGTAAAGGTGGTCAAAGCTTTTGTGCTCCACCTCTGACCTCAGGCGCTTGAATACATCACACACAGCCTTTCCCATCGAACAGCCATTTTCTATGTTGCTGCCCTGATGTTGGCTGTAGATTCTAAGATGGCCACAGAAAACACACTTTCAGAGTGACAATGGGTTCAAAGATGGTATACAGAAGTAAGGTAATAGAGTATTTGAATTGTGCACTAACGCACAAAACTTTAGAACTTTTAACTTCAGATGTGCAATTATCATGACACAAATGACAAATTACGCAACGTAGTGCCATTACGCAATTTCTTCGTCAGTGGACTGGTACTGGTTACCAGTACTATGGCCCGTGCATGCGTTTGCAATGGTGTTAATGAATTCTTAGAAATAAAAATGAAAGCAATATGCCATGCAAGCTATTTGGAATATCACACACAGGGTTATGTCTGCTGAGGTAATTCAGTGACTGAGGCCACCCATCTGTTTTTTAAATGTGAAATGGCTCCCATCTTTAAGGCTTGTCATCAGTCTGCCGCTAGAAACAGAGAATGCATAATATCACCGGTAAACCTCTTTATTAGTCCATGGTGAACAATGGGCCATGTCAGCTCATAGAGAGAGACTCCTCTCCCTCCTCATTCCCAAACTGACAAAGTGACAATGAGTATGAATGTCAGTTTACATTTCCATCCACATAAGGGCACTTGCATGTTTGTACAAAGCGTAATAGCTGGGTCAAACAGTCAAAAGACAAGTATATTAATGATAGATATTCCAATAATATTTTTTTCCCAACAACAGCTTATTTTTTTGCAGAATGAGAACTATGGTTGCCATGTTTTTATCAGTGTAAGAAAATGTCATGCCTCCTTTAATCTCAAAAAGCCACCTACAGTTTCAGTCACCTGTCATTCCATCAAAGCTTCATCTACCCTATATGGCTAAGATGTCTGATCAGAGAAATACATGTGCTGCTTGGAAAAATGGTAAAAGGGGCAGGGGGTAGGGAGGGATTCCAATTCTAAAGACCAATGTAAAATACCTCCAAAATGTAATTATTCAATCACCCAAATATTATTAATTATCTTTATTTAAGTCTATTGAAAAAATTCCACTGAAAACTTCACAACTGTAAAGAGTGAAGTTTGTATGCCGTATAAGAACATCTGCCTAGAGATCCTTCCTGACCCTATAAAGGGAATTTAAATCATTTTTACTTTGCTATGCACCTGCACCTTAACATGCTCTGACTACATCCCTAAATACTGTAAAAACTGCTCATTTTTGGCTTAAGAATAAGCACATCTTTACACAAGTACTATTATTACCATAATACTTCTAATCAGCTGCATGATATCTATTCAAACTGGCTACCCAGGTATCCCTTTGAATATAAAACCCTATTTAAACTATATATTTAAGAGTTATTTGCTGAAGCTTGCATCCCAGTAACCCCAGCTAAATTATACATTTTAATTCAATATTTAAGAGTGAGAGGCCATGTCATCATTGTTTTGTTAACCGTAGTTAAAGTTTAATACCTAAATGAAAACAATCCTTACTTTAATGGCATTAGCTTCATGTTTCATGTCAAAATGGCCACAGTAGAAAAAGTTGTGAATTTGGTTTTGTGAATATGGTGAATTTATGAAAGTTATTTTGGCACTATGTATGTAGCAAGCTCACCCCTCATGACTGGTGAGCTTGTTAAGGCATGGGTTAGGTCAAAGTATAGGATGTTGAACGGTGAATCAAAGAAGCTTTTTCTCCATTCAGTGCTCTGCTGAGTGATTGAGATACAAAGGTATATTGCCTTTTCCTAGAGCTACCTTGGTCATACATGTAGCTGAAAATGCCTCCTTTTTAAAAACAAAAAGGTCATGTCAGCATTGTCTACAAGAACACAACATATAACCTCACATAAATATGATGAATACAAGGAATTTGCTATGGTTTATGTACTAACTATCTATATTTTATTTTATTTCTGCCTGTAATAGAGACAAATGCAGAGAGGATGGTGTAAAGAGAAAACACTAATGTCGGCAGCGCAAAGTTATCTCAGTCAGTAAATTAAATCTGAAGAAAAAAAAACAAACCTGCATTTTCATTAGCTTGCATTAAATAGGACACTTAAATGCTTTCTCTGTTAAGACACAAATAGAGAATCAGTAACAGTGAAATTTAAGCACTTAATGTGAATGGCTCATATCTAAAAATACATTTAGTAAGACAATGAATACATTTAAGTTTAATCTTAACATACAGTTGGAAAACATTTGCTCTAAAGAAATACAGTTTGGGCTTTTCAAGTAAGAAGAAAGTTATTTATTGATGACCAGCTGGTTTTCACAAATGCTCTCAGACATCCAATTTCATAAAAGAATGAACACAAGGGTTCATACAACGTTCTGCTATTACATCTGATTAATTTACAAGCTAACTGATACTTACGATTCCAGTGTGATGATGAAAACACTGGTGTGTGGAAATGCTAATTAAAAATGCTACGTTAGTTTTTATGAGAGGCATGTTAAATCTTACTCAGAACAAATTTTTTTGCATGACCTGTGTGCCTCAAGTTTCCTCTTTATAAAGTAATCTACAATAATAGTATACAGTTCATGGCAAACAGTGGGAAAAATGAAAGTGAATTAAGATAAATAAGACATTCATTAAGAAATGTATCACTCTGCATTCATTTGGCTGTGGTAAAGTGAGTCCAAACACTATTGTTTAATTTTTAACACTGTAGCACAGGTGTCCTCAGACTTGACAAGATGAAACACAAGCCACTGTAACAGTTAACCAGCCCAGAAAATTACAAACTACGTCATAATTGGCCTCTGAAATGTAAATGCATCCTCATGTCATATTTTGTCACAAAAAGGAAATAGCTGTAAGTGTAAATAGTCACTGTGGTGTACGATTATACTACGGTCATAGATATACTGTACTTCTAATGTAGTCAAGACAACTCACCTCCCACAACCTCTACAACAAAGACAACACACAGATGGGTGTGCGGAAGGAAATTTTTTTTTCTGATTCTACTTCCACTGCCACTGATGTTATTTGTGTTACAATGGAGTTGGCAGGTTAATTAATTTAATAAGCTATTGATTGTAATGTGCTGTCTCAAAATTCAACAGGTGAAACACAAACAATTAAAATCATATTCTCCTGCACTTAACTAAGATGAAAGTGCATAAAGGCAAATTACTGAGAAGAGGAGTTTATTTGTTCACTGCTTTGCCAGGAGTCAGGCAGCTGGTTAATTGGCTCTGCATTATCTTAAGCACTAAGCACTAACAGCAGTAATGATGTCAGCCCAGATCTCTATATAGGTAATATATAATCTAATCAAAGACAAATAAGAGTCACTTAACAGGTGCATTAAATGCGCAGCTCAGTAGTGTGTCTTTGTGGCAGCAGTGCAGACATAAAATGACTTGCAGGGTGAGCATTCAACAAGTATGGTAGTAACACATGCTATATGTAACGAAAAAAATGCACAGCATCCTAAGGTTTAGAGTAAAAATTTGAATACACAAATTTCTGTCACAAGCAGAGTTTACACCCTGCTCATGGATCATTCATTGTTTTGCTGTTCACAAACTCATAACAGAGATGGTGCAGTGGTAGTGAAAATCCTTGTATTGTTTCTTCAGAAATGTTCCAACGATATTGGAGACAGCTCAGCCACCCATCACCACTTGCCCAGGAGATTCTATACATGCAATATAGCAACTGCCCACCACATCACTATTCTAACATCTGTCAATACACAATAAAGATTTATTACAATCTGACACCTTGACATGGAGAACCAGAGCATTTTTATCAGCTAAAATACGAAAACTTAAAATTACACTGGAGCAGATATAAAACCAGATGTCAAATAAAAATGTCCATAATAATGCATTCACTTCACTGTATATCCTCATAGCCGGATAAGGGGTGTTTTTGGATTTACATAGTTATTGTCTTTATTTATTACCATTCAAATACACTTTCCACAGGCTGGACTATATCCTGTCTGGAAAATGTTTAGATAACAAGATGGTCACCAAGGACTATACTGTTAACAAAAGTGTAGTCACTTGTCCATTTGTCTCTTTAAAAGGCCACATCCTATTGTCAGTTTCATGCTTTTCCACTCATCACATGTTGGTGGAAATCATGCACAAACGCATTAAAAAAATGCCACGTGTACCATGGACTTAGGAAAAGATCTAAAATATTTATAAAACTGGTTTTGGCAAAACAATATAAAGTAATGTAAAGTAAACTTTTCTTTAAAATAATACAATCCCTTTCAACCCCAAACACTAACGGTGAAAGTGCAAACATGGTCATCCAGGTCACTGAGTATGGAGCGACTGGTCAACACTAGAGAGTGGCCACTCAATTAGGGACATGAGCTTTACAAAGTACAAGTCTAAGGTCTTGACACTTGACTCTCCTTTCAATACAGGTTGAAACACACTGCAGATAAATCACACAAGATCAGGTGACCTACCTGTCTCCCCTCTTGGATTGACCTTGCTACTCTTGTTTGATGTCTTCGAAGCAGCGCCTTGCTAACAATGCTTCCACTGAAGTTGTAGCTGCCAATTTTCACTGTCTTGCTGTCTTGCTTGCCTAAACCTAAATTGCTGAATAATTGCCTCCGGACACGGAGAGTGTCGTAACTTAAACTAAAAGAGGAACAAATTTGTACAAACCCACGTGGTAATCCAACATGCCATATATCACATTACCCTGTTCCTGGCCATTGATGAATGATATATTTTTTTTCCGTATAAGACATTAAGGGAGAATCAATTTGTCGGTGAGCGACAGAGAGAGGAGGTGGGTGTCATGGAGCATGGACGGGGTGGAGTGCTGCACTTTGGGTATCCGGTGTCTCCTGCACTTTTCTATGGAGCTAGCGATGCCAGTGTGTGGTGCCTGTGTGCAAATTAAATGGAGAGACAGAAAAATGCATTATTGATTAGGGTAATGCCAAAGTGTCTCGCTCACAGCACAGGATCATGTTTAGGTACAGGGTAATTAATCCATAGCCCTGAATAAAAGCAGGGGAACTGATCTGTACCCCCTCCTTCCCCTGTCTCTCTTTGTTCAAATGTCTCCTTCATTCAATGCAGGGAAAAATAGGTCGCTTGCTTGTCGGTTAAAACGGTGCAAGGTGCCACTGGGATATAGTACAGAGAACTGCATACATGCGCACACACACACACCACTGTTGCCTACGCATGCACACTAACTCACTCACAGCCAGACAAATGCAAACACACAGAGGAATAGGATAGGAACATGAGGAGACATGGCACCTGCGCATTTTATTTACTGCCAAACCAGGTAGTGCAGGTGTTTTGATTCTCTCTACTATTACAGTATGTGCTGCAATCACATATCAAAACACATCAGTGCTCTTATCAATTAGTGGATTGCATGCACCAAACAGGTGAAAGAAATCATCTTAAAACTATATTGCTTGCATTTTGTTTTTCCAGGTCTGCCAACTTCCTGTATTGCTTTCACAGTCGCAGCTGAGTTTGCACTATGCTATGATGCAGCTTCAGAAGTGGGATAGAGGCTAAGATGAAGGCAGTTAGGAGGTATAGACGAGACTCCTTGTCACCAGCTAAATCAGGCTTCGAATGTCTGTTGTGAGTAAAACCCTTTAAAGTTACACTCTTAAACATATTTAATGGTTGCATATATTATTTATGCAACCATGGTGGAGAAGGCCATATTTTCTTTATGCTAGTGTTTTATTTGATGTTTTAATTGCCATAAGGAAGCATATGTGTAGTTTTTTGGAAAACCAGTCCCAAAAGGCGGAAAAACTCAAAACACCACTCTTGCATTTTTATGTAGAAATGTTTGGAAAACAATGTCATACCTCTTTTGCGCTTGCATTTGCTGTAGCTTATCTTTGTCATCATTGTCCTCCTCCCCTTGTGTTTGGCAATTGTTTGATCTGTTTGCTTTATGATAACTTATTAGTCACTCTGGCTTGGCTTCATTCTGTGTCTGAGTTTCTCTGATTGGATATATTATATTTTATACTTGGTCAAATAGTGTGATTTTAAAGTACATGCTCAACATTTTCTAATGTTGTTGTTGTTGTTGTTGCAGAATTACAGGCATGTAGTACAGAGTTTATTTGCCTCTGCCTTTACATTCAAAAGGCTAATTTGAGTATTCCCTTACAGATATGGCAGCATATCAACATAACACATAAGAGTTTGGTTAACCAATTCTTATAATTATTTGGAAATTTAGCTGATTTGTCAGAATGTCTTGTCAGTACTTCCGTTGACCTTGAATGGCAATAATGAGTGCCTTGTAATTTTCATATTCAGTAAATGAAACATATTGGTTATAGGCTTTTCTAAATACAACCCCACAGGTGATACTATGCACATAAGTCTTTTCAGGTGATTGCTTGCTTTTCATCCATTCATATCATTATAATATATGTGGGATTCTTTTCTGTGTCCCTAGCTGTGCCACTGAATGCTAAAGCACCCACATCCATTATTTTTACTATGCACATACTTGTATTTTCAATCTCTAGTGCTTGCACAGAGGCAGAGTTCTAGTACCACCAAATGTTCTTAATCTAATGGACCCTAGAACATAATCTCTCTCAAGCCTCCAGTTTCTTGAACACACACACACACATGCTGAGATGAACACATAACATTAATTAATGCACCTTCTTTTTTTTCCATGACAACTGATTCATCAATCTCTCAGTGATTCACCCAATTAAAGCTTTTTGATTAAATGAACCAATCAAGCAGTGTACTTCTCCTTGGTAAAAGATGCATCTCTTAATTCGTTAGACCCACCCACAGGAATTGCACGTCCATACCACCTCGCCACCTCATTATCATGTAGCTATTAGCCATCACTCACATCAATTGTAGCTCACACTCACACCCAGTCAACAAGCTTTCATCCATGTGCTTTGCTGAATCATAATGCACTAACACTTGAGTAACTGAAACACAACAGGAAGCAATCCACCAGATAGTCCCTCTGTGAAATTGGTGAGCAGTATTTAAAATCAGATAGCATGTGGGTTCAAGAGCCTAAAAGCCCACACTTCACCCTTGGAAAAGAAAAGCAAGAGTATGTAAAGCAACACCTGCAGAGAATAATGTGTTAATGCCCAACATACATTAGTGGACATTTACAGTGCCACATTTAGCAACAGCATCACTATCACTTCATGCAAATATTCTAAGGATCCTGCCATTTTACATTACTCATAAGACATGGATATAAACCTTTTCATAATCTTAATGATACTTTGGTTTCATTTTGTTTTACCTGCCAGAATCTTTTTGAAGTATAAGAAAAGACATTTAAATCAGTAAATAGAAATCTGTCCTGATTAAACTGGTAAAAATGTAAATAAATACCTTAAGAAACTCTCAAGTCAATAGGAAACTCAATTGCAAAGTTCTTACAGTGATTTACCATAGCATAATGTGAGGGACTGAAAGTTAATGGCTGAGGAAAATGTTGCAGCGCATCGGATTGCCAATTATTTGGCAGAGAGATAATGTCATTTCAGTTTCAGCTCAGTCAACTTTGCCTCAATTGGCTAGTACACATGAATAGAAATTGTCTTCAATTTGAGGCCAAATCTCAGCTCCTCTTTTAACATCACTGACACCTACAATTTCCACTTATTTAACTAATCACTTAAAAAAATTGTCTGACAAAAAAGAAAAAAATTTCTGACTTCCATGGGACATTTTAAGTTGTCCTTGACCATTGTTCTTCTGATGCATGAGTAATTACATCTCTTGAAACATGACATCTTGTCAACACACAGACACTATTTGATGAAGGAATTTCAGCTCTGTCCACCTTTTTAAAGGTGCCAAATCTTGTCATTTACAGAGAATTTATTTAATAACCTGTTTCTAACATCTGTTCAGTGGATCTCTGATGAACTCTAAAGCAGGAAAATCAATCATTTCTGATGTTTTTTGGTGTGTCCCCTTGTCCTTCCTGTATCTAAACATCATAATAAACACTTCAGCCACTCCTGAGAAAGAAGGGCTTCTCTGTTTACCTGCACTCGTTCAATCTGAAGAAGCACCACAGAGCAGTCAGTCAGCTGGTAGCTGGCCAATCACAAGAGACTCAGTGTCTCTTATGATTGGCCGGGGGGGGCATTAGCTCAGAAACAGAGTGCCTGTTCAGAGGCTGGCAGAGAGCAGCAATAAACTGGCTTAATCAGAAGAGATTATGAGGTTTTTGACCTTAAATATTATTTAATTTATCCTAAGTAGACATCAGTAATCTTGATTTTTGGTTTAAAAAGACCATTCTATGTGACCTTTTAAATATTAATACTTTTTTATAATTAAAAAAAAAAATGAAACTAAAGTCATATGATGTAGTCTTTGGCCTACATTTGGCCACATTTTTAGAATATACAATGGATGTAAAACATATTTACATTTGTTTACTCACTTTCTTGACCACAGAGGCACTATATTATCCATAATCTGCAGAATGGAGATGAGAGATGAGAAACAAATTGTTCTTGATTTCTTGGAAAAAAAAGGAAACTTGTATGTTAGATAGACAAACAGAGACAGTCACACATACAATAAAGGTAGAGTGAAATCCTTTATCTCAATCGATCTTGCTTCTATCTGTGTAATTGGAGCCTATAGCACTTGGGCCACATCCAAACGGAAATGGCACAAAAAGTAAACAGCCAACAAACGTAATCTTTTTTCTTTGCTGTTTTAAAAAAGTTCCCAGTAAAAATGGCGTTGTTTCAGGAAATTTTTGTCCACATGGAGCCGCCTGAAATGATTCAAAATGCTGTAGTATATATGCCAGGCCTGCAAGTGGCACTGTAACACTGCATCAAACATGGAGACGGAGACGAAGACGTGATACACACCAAAGATAGAAAAAAGAAACAGAGACAGAATGAATCAAGCCAGGGGAAAGAAACGGAAAATAAAGAAAGAAAATAAAAGTTTATACAAAACTAATATGTTTACATTTTGTGCTGTTTCCATGTGTATATTAAGCAACTTTTTTTTTTTCAAAAAAGCGACTAGTGACAAATCGAGCAACTTTGTGTCATAACCCTAAATTTTACAGAAAAAGAAATGTTGGTTTGGTAAAGGCAAGACATTTTAACTAACCGATAATGAATGTGAATCAAAGCACTCTGTACAAAACTAGTTGAGGTTCTTTATTTTCATCTAACCAACCTTTATTTCCAGTTCCTTTTAATGTCAATGGATGATGGTGAGACAGAAACCTTTTCGAAATCTGTTGAAAACAGATGAAAGCAGCATATGGGGAAAAAAATGTGTGGCCATAGATACTGCTATTTTACATAGAACTGTAATTGTGAAATGTGTTGTCTCCTGCTGGAAACATTCCATTTAGTTTAGGCAAGAGGTGGTGAACAGGAAAAGAGTGCAAGGCATAGGACAGAAACTGTTTAAAAGTGTTTAACTTGCATTTGTATTTATGTGTTCAGTTTCTGTGGTAAATATCTGGAAATGTTCAGAATCGCACTGGACGTGTGACAAAATCTTGTGACTCAACTCAAAAACTGTGAGTTGAGTCATTTCCAATAAGACAACTGAAATTTTGAGAGTACAAAGATTACTAATTAGGGTGATTCACACACATTGCAAATGTGGTCATGGCTAACTGCACAAATGCTATTTAACAAAATAATATTGATACACATTATTATGTCATTATTGTGTCAACAAGCAGAGACATTTGGCAATGATGCCTTTGTTCAAATGTTGACCTCATGAAGCACATGGACAAGAGAAAATAGGAAACATACTACATAATGTCATTTCTACATTCATGACACAGTTCCATATTCTATTCATACAGTGAAAGCAGCACATGACCTTGAACTAATAGCTGTTCTAGTTGCTCAGTCTAAATCTAAAAATTTTAGTTGTCACTTGAGACTGACATTTCATACACAGTGCATAGTCACATGTTTGTATGTCAGTGGAAAAAAAATGTAATAGACATTATTTTCAAATTGATGTTGTCTGGTGCATATTCACAGACTGCCCAGAAGGTATACAATTAATTTTCCCTTACAGCGGCGCAATACATGGGCCTTTTAACAGATCATTTTCCCCACGCATTATGTGGCTGAGTTCAATCACAGAACCAAAACGGGGTAATTAAAATGTCTTTTGTCCTTTTCAAGACAAATGTATGCAGTTTTAATGTACGTCAAGTCAGCCATCATTCAGTCTTTTGCTCAAGGGCATTTCACAGGAGATGGCTATATTTTGGATCAACCCTGTGACAGCCCAGTCAGGAGATGCTTCTGCTATGTGCCTGCCAAACCGTGTGAGATTAATCAAAAATCTTTGACACATATAGGTTATTTAATTATCCCCCCATGCCAGTGGGCAGGGGAAATTTCCAAGACCCTTAAGGCAGGGAAGTGCTTGCGTCAAGAATTCAGAAGCAGCCACTACAGCTAAATAGGGCAGCACAACAGCTGGCTCTTCCAAGCAAAGATTTAAATACATTCAGCAGTTCATGGTGATGTAACACTGGGATAACACACATACTTAGGACATATTCCATGGATTTATCATTTCAACGGTTACTCCATCACACGAGCACATAGAGCATCTAGGTAGAGATTGCTTGATATTGGAATGCTGTATCAGCTGCTTATACACCAGTATATTTGAGGTCTAACATCTGGTTTTGCTGAAAATGGGAGGTAAATATTAAATGTTTTCACCTAAATTAACATGAAATGATCTGTCAAGTGGTCATAAAAGTATAAGGTGGCAACTGTGTTCTGCATGTTGGGTGGAAAACAGCTTTGAGACTGGTGCAAAACTAACACATGGTCTTTGATGGGTATTTCCATTTGAACAACTTTACATTTCTTGACTACAAATTTATGGTTACATGGTTGTAAAACATCTGCTAATTTTTATCTATTGAATTACACAGAGAAGTTACATCCCAACATCTTATAACAGTGCATGAAAGAGTCACAGTAATGTCTTTTAAGGAGTCAGTTTGAGTACTTTGAATAGTATTAGTAGTGAATGGCTACTATTGTGATGAAATAACTTTGATGATATTTGATGTAAAATAGAATGTTGGAATTTATTTTCATTTCAGTAAGAATTTGTTTGGAAAATATCAATGTCTTTGGATATTAGCCTTTTAATGAGCAAAGACTAATCATGCAGCTGATTGTAACAGACACTGTCTTCTCTGTGCTGATATAGAGTTGTTGCTGTGGTGGAAAAAAAAAAATATGTGCATCGATATGTCCTATGGTGTTCATTTTATTAATATGTTGGCAAAATTTACATTTCATCATGTAATTCAAAACTATGAAACTTTCACCGGAGGAGGAGAAAAAACTACATTTTCCCCCACTAATCTTTTCTTGCCTCATCTTTATGTCCTCAGGCTTTGTCCTGATTTCAAGTTTTGTTCTGCTCATTAAAGTGTTCTACTCTGGTTTTATATAAAGTACAGAACACTGCAGCAGGCAACAGTAAGACCAATCTTCAGGTAGCATCAAAAGGAAGATAAGATCTTGAAATAATTAGTTGTTTAACCATTGCTTGTTTGTATTTAAAGTAAAACAAATTGTAAGCACTGACAACTATATCAATGCTTGCTTAATTTAATAATATAATAATGTTGATTTAAGAGCCAAGGTATCTTTAATTATCCCATGCCTGAAGCAGGAGCTCATGCTCTTTTGTAATGATGGATGCAGTAGACTAAGAGTTGCCACCACCACCATTTAATGGTTTGTAATCAAAGGTGTTGAGCACCAACTTTATCATCCGCAACAGTGAGGGAGTACCTCACCTGCTGTATGTCTCTTTCATTACTCATGCAAATATACATAATGATTGCAAATGAAGAGTGACACATTGCCTCATAGTTAATTGGATGTAGCAGTAGACGCCATAATGGCCTCTTTAAACAAATGTCCTCTTTTCTTAAAAAAAAATGATTTCCACTAAAGAGGCAAATGACTGGGGTCTGGTTAATGCTGTTTTATGCATTGGGATGCAAAAAAGAGTTGATATGAATATGCTCACTACTTGTTTTTCTTTTGAGATGAGGTCACAAATCATAATTGTTCCAGACCTCCTATGTGGCACTGCATGGGGTCCCTTTTTATAGAGTGCGAGAAGGCAGAAAAAAGAGTGCTGAAACTGCCTTTCCTTTAATAACATACTGAACTATTTATGGTCTAATCTCACTTACAGTAGTCCAGATATAAAAGTATCAGAATAACTTTGCAATAGGCAGATAGAATATTGGTTATTTTCCTTAAAAAATACTGAGTGCAAAATCTACAACACTCCTCATGCTGTGCAATACCTGATAAAAAATTTGTCAAAAAATGCTTTGTTCTTTCTTTTTTTTATGAATCATAGTGTTCATATTAACACCAGTTTGAAATAAAACAAAAGTATGTTGCAAATGTGACAAGATATCTAAGATATAAAGGTCAGCACAAACATTAGAGATGTAACAGAGTAGGACAGCAGCCATTATTCAGTTAGGTGCCAGGCATTTAGCAAATTAAACTGTTTCCATTAAAGGCCCTAAAATGTATCAAAGGCATGGTGCAGGGGAGATTAACACTAGTGCCTCAAAGCAAGAGTGTTCTCAGTTGAAATTCTTGTTTGACGACAGCATCTCTCTCTGTGTAGTTTGTATGTTCTCTCTCTGTCTGTGTGGGTTTTCTCTACAGGTACTCCAGCTTCCACCCACACTCTAACCACAGATGGTGTTATGTGGATTTGAGACTCTAACATTTCCTTTAGGTGTGAATGTGAGTGTGAATGGCTGTTTCTCTCCTCATGTTTGCCCTCTGATAGGCTGGGGTCCAGTGTGTATCCTGCTTCTCAGACAATGTCAGCTGGGATTTGTTCCTAATCCCCTTGTGACCCTGGCAGGATAATGGATGGATATGCGTGTACTGTCAAATATTAATAGCATAATATGTATTACATAGTGTAGTACCACAGTCTCCCCCCCCCCATCCTCGCCAAATATAGAAGCTAATTATGCGGGGAACAGTGCAAAACTACGTATTTTGGGCCTTGAACAGTGGAATGGTTATTGGTAAGATTTAAGATGCAGAAGACTAGAAATCATTCAAAGACAATAAAATACAAGCAATGCATCTACTTAAATGCAGTAAACAAGAATAGATAATATTACCATGTAAACAAAACTAAATGGCCTGATTGACTGGTGTTATCTCTCTCTCTTATACTCTCTTCCCCTAAATGACCTTGAGTCTTTATGCTGGGGTAATTTCACTGAATCTGGATGTCAGGTATATTGACATGGCAGCTAGAAAAAAAAATCAAAGGATTCATCACTGATTCATTTTTTAAGAGTTGTTTCATTATTCAGTTTCATCTAAGTACACTTTCCCTGTATTTTACGGTAAACCATTTGCCACAGAACCACAGTCAGCAATTATCAAAAGTGGAAGGAAACTGCTTCCACAGAATATAAAGCATAGTTTCAGCAGGCTGTTTTTTTCAGGCTATCTATTAATGCTAATTTTCCTTGTCAAAATGTATGAAACACACAGAGGAAAGGTCAATTTAGATAACAACTTCAGGATCTGAAACTTGTTGGTCTCTTGATATGATTTATAAATCCTTTATGAGAAGTATACAATGCAGAGATTAACAACAGAGGTGATATTTGGATAAGCCCCTGATGTAGGGATGAGCAGTTTCACTCTTTGTTATTTACAGTATGAATTAACTCATGAATCATTCAAAAAGTTTATGAAAAACCAGAATCAACACAATAAATAAATAATCTCAGCCTGCAAGCCTTTGGGTATAGAAGATCGAGTGAATTGTGATTTTTTTATTATTATTATTATTATTTTTCTTTTTCTGACCTGTTTTCCACAATATAATGAAACTGCTGGGCTATGCCTCCTTCGATCTGACAGACATACAGACAGACAAATTGGGCCATGCTTTTCTTTTACTCTGGCTCACACTCTCTGTCTGCGTTTCAGTGCATTCTGCCTGGGTGAGCTGGATGTTAAAGGTGTGCAGAAATGATCATCACTATCTAGCAACTTCTGCCTGCAGTGCCATGGCAACGGAAGGCAAACGTGACCATGGGATGTGTTCCAGTAGCTAGCAAACTGAAAAGCCCAGCCGTTCAAGGAGTTGGAGTAAACAGACACATTTGCCCAATGGAGTGGAGCTGATAGGTGTTCCATGTTCAGAGTTTATCTCATTTCAATGCACTCCCACATTTCAACCCCTCTTTTTGGCAAGTAATTGTCAGTCCCAACAGTTCCAAGGTAAAAACCTCTAATATTAACTCACTGTAAGATTGACTGAAGACACTGATCCCAAAATTAGAGAATATCTCTTATTCTGTGGCAGACTGGGGCTACTGAAATGCACATGAAATGAAAGCAAACAAAGAGACGAATGAAACAAAACAAACAAAGAAAAAAGACAAGACAGTGTGATATTTATCGTAAGGTAAGCAGAGTAGCCATCAAAGAAGTCTAACATAATGTAATGTAATCTAATTTCTCTTTTGTAGACATGTATAAGTGGACATGTAAATGTCTGCATATAGTCAGTACATACTTAAAACCCCAATCACTGTGCTGCCTGTTGGGAGAAGGAGATAGGAGATAGGAGGACATGATTTATGCATTGTTTTGATGTGAACAAGGACAGCAGAAAAAACACAGTGGAAAATCAATAACATTCATACTGTTTACTATATTTTTAGTCTACCATGCATGGTAAATATTTAAAAGTAGAGTGAATATTTCACATCTAATGACCACATTTGCTATCTGTTAAATCAAAATATATAGTGAACAGTAAGAACAGTAAATCTTCATGCAACAATGGAATAATGCAGATGTGTTACAACATGGTAGATCAGCTGTTTGGGCCATACTTTAAAATGCCTGCCTGATAGCACAGATAACCATTGACACTATTTCAGAAATAGTGTGACTAATGTTTATGTTTCCATTTTCTTTTACAGGACTACAACAGGTTTTCACTGCAGTTTTCATTGACATCAAAATGATACATACATCCTGTTCAAAGTGCCCTAAAACACATTCATTCAGTAGTTTACATACCTTGCACATAAAAACCCTGTATTATACCTTTTAATATAAACAAATTATATGATGCAAATGAAGTCAACTTTGAAATTATATATTAAAATAATTTATTTCAAACCTTGAACTAATAATGTATTTCAATCAGTTGGAAGACTGAATTTTCCATCCAATTTTAATGGGATTCTATTGAAACCGTGTGGCCTGTCGGCCATGTATGACTTATGTGACGAGTTGTTTTGACATGTACCAGAATAATGCAAGACAGACATGTCAAGACAGGATCTCACCAATGACATGATGACACCATTTTCAGGCAACACAGATTTGGTATTTTGCATAACACAGTGATAGCTTATAATCAAATCAGTAAAATGAACTGAAAGTAGCTAATATTTAAATTGTTAATCTGTCTGAGGAGACACTGAAAATGATAAGGATTTCATTATAATGATAATATAACTTAGATTTTATGGTAATATTTCAAAATTTGATTTTTCCTACTGATGACTTTTCAAAGAGGTGAAGTGAACTTGGACGTCCTCCCACAGGTACACAGCTCTGCTGACCCCCTATTGCTTCCTAAATCATTTTTTATGCTGAAGGGCAGGAAGGTTAAGTAGGTTGAACAGAGCAAATAAATAATTAATTCAATATGTGCAATTAAGAAATCACATCAGATGAATAGCATACGACCTCACAGTCCCACCTCAGTCCCCTGATTTAAAACCTTTGTGCAAATCCTTCCCTTAAATGATCCACAGCCTCATGTTTCCTGTTATTTCTCTAGTTCTGGGTTTTTAAGAGGTTTAAATATCGGTAACTAATTATCTGTTTTTTGGCATTGATGTGAGAGAAGGTGTATTCAAATTTTGTCATTCAAATATTGTTATTCAAATGAGTTTGTACTGCAGGTGAACATGTGTCACTGCTGTATGCTATTGTCATGGTAATAAAAAACACAACAGTAATTTGATGAGTATCTTTTAATGATTTAGTAAAAAAAAAAAAAACACTCTAAACAGCACACCACCACAAAGAAATGTAATCCCTTACTAACAATGCCAGTAGCATTAAAAATAAATGCAACGTAAATCTACGTAATTGAGTAAATCCACTTAATCGAGGTTGTAGCAGCTTTATTTTGTTAATAGGCTTCATGACTATTATTTTAAATGGAGTAATATAACCTGCCAACAACTCAAAAAATATTTAAATATTATGTTTGTATTTGTTTTTTTTTCCTTACCGCATTTTATTGTACTACATTCATGTAATACATTTTATTGTACTACATTATTCAAAAAATATAGTATACTAATGTAAGAATTTTAGCTGGTTTAATTAACTGACATTTTAACAGTCATAGAAATTTATTGGTCTAAAAATGTAATGTAAAAATGTAAAATTCAAAACTAATGTCCATTAGATCATCAAAATGCATTACATTTGTTGGGCAGGCAGCAGTACATTAGAATGACTGATTGGCTCTGCAGCACACTACACCACAAAGCTTTAAGTCACATCCTATGCTGCCACTGTACACTGTCATGCATAATCTATTTAAGTTCAAGGGTGGTTTCTGCAGCATTGAGATGCTTTGTTGCTGATTCCAACCGTAATTACCAACAAATGACAATTAGATTTGGTTAACTGCACTAGATCTCATTAATTTCCAGAAGGCAGCAGATTAAAACTGTCTTTTAACAAATGTGTATACATTCAGTCCCATATGCACTAAGAAGTAGTTCTGACTTGTTATCATTATAGCATAATGTTCGTGCTACATCCACATGTGTGCATGTGAAAGATAACAAAGGAGAAAGACGGTTCATCATTTCTTTGTATTCAGATCTTCTTATCTGTTTTCTTACTATCTCTGTGATCATGTAGAGACCATTAGTGTCACAGAAACAAGATGCAAATTGATATTATCAGTGATGGAGAGTCATGATTGCTAAAGTAGATACAATGGAGAGATAAAATAAATACTTGCTAGGTTGATTTCATCACTCTGTAAACCCTGTGGACCTTATATTACATATTTCATGTTTAACAGACACATTACTCATGACAGTCACCCAATATGTCCCTCTAGTGTTTATGTTTTACGGCAGATGTCATTGATGCCCTTCAGTAGAATCTTCAGCAGTGTCAGGTTTTGCTGACTTTGGATATAAGTCCAACAAAAATGATATTTTGAAAAAGACAACCACAGACACAGTTCAAACAACAGAAAAATATACATCAGACATTAATTTAGAACTCATCTATTAATTTCTTAAGAGCAATGTCATGCTTGTATTTAAGCTTTTTAATAGTTAAATGCTGCTTTTATACAGAAAGTAATCGTTTAAACTGGTAAGGCACTTGTAGTCTCGTACAGTGGCAGGGGACATCTGAGGAAGGTGCTAAGGAAGGTGCTACCAATTTAACTATTTCCATTACGTGTACTGTGTGGTACAAGTAAAAATCTGAGCTAAAATTACATAGATAGAATAGGTTTAGTGTCCTGCACGTTAACTCTGCAGGACATTATGTAAAACTGTCCTCCAGTGGTGGTTTTCACCATGGTATATCAGCACTACTTCTCTGCGGGTAGTGAACTGCCACGAGTGTGGATGCATAAGTGTGTGATAGTATTTGTGGGTCTCCCATGTCTGCTGTCCATAATATGGCTCCTGGGGCGAAGAAAATAATGATACATGTTCCTAGATCCATAAGGTCTGACTTAATGCAGCTTGTGGTCCCTGACAGTAAAGCAGACACAAAACCCTTAAAGGTAACCTTGGATTGTCAGGTTACTGTGAAAATTTGCAGCAATCTTTTTATTTTTTATTTTCTTTCTATCTGATTTAATTATTTAAATACAGCAAAATAAATTGTGTTGCCTTCTATAGTAGGTGCACAAATATGCTTGTGTAGTTGGAAGCATGTCTCTTGAAAGAAGGGAAGTGTGAATCATTGCTATCAAGGTTCACTGTGATGGTGTCATTCAGTGGGCATACTATATATATATTCAAATAATTATTCACCAGCCAACAGCTTAACCCCAATAAGAGGAAGGACCTCATCTTTCTGGAATTTAGATTCTGAATGGATAAAATGACAAAATGAGATTTCACCTAGATTGGCTCACAAACCCATATCACAGACCAAACACTCCAGCTCAGTGATGGACATTAGAAAATAGGTCTATTTAACACATATTTTAACAAAAGTTATTTGCTGGAATCAGCTTCAAGGCAGCTTCATTACAAATAAAGGCTATTTACATATTGGAAAAAGTAGATACTTCCCAAAGTTCAATTTGCATTTTCTTTGATAATTAATTTGGCTTTATCTAATAACACAATTAAAGCAATGATCTTGGAGCTTCTAAAAACATTTACAGTACTGCAGTTGGCACAGTTTAGGCTCATTGGTGGGAGTAATTGTAGTTTTGTGCATTAGAAAATAGATTCTGCAGTATATTGAGATACAATATAAAATAATGATTGCTGTAGTGATAAAACTTCCTTCCTTTAATAAATATAATCGAAAAATCTTGAATTAAAATATTGATGTTTGTAGAAATATATATATATATATATTCAATATTCAATAGTTTTAAAAATGCTCTTTTTGAGTTATGTTTCTTTTGTTTGTTTGTTTTGTTTTATTTATGTTACTACATCAGCTTAAAAAGTGTTATTTTGCTGCAATGTATCACTCAACATCACCACTCAGTTCAGATTTTGCACAGGAAGATGTAGCTTTAAAACAATGTCTATCATGGCCACGACAGATGAGACTTGGACAGATTTCAAAATGTAGAAATTGGAAGACCAATTTATTTTGTATATAGTGTTTCAGCACAGAGCTGTCCTGAGTGATTTTGACTGTTTGAAATTACATTTTCCCTTGATATGCAACAGGAATGTGAACAGAACAGGAACAGTGACAAGTTGCGCTCGGATCCTTGACTCAGCTAAATACTGACAGCATGAAGAATGAGCAAATGTGCCTTACTGAGCAAAAACATTGAGCATTTAAGATAATAGCTGTCAAGATTGGATAATTAATATAAAACTACCCATAATGTACAGTGAAGAATATCACAAAATATTTTTTTATGACATATTCACTTGCAAAACAATTGAATCTAATTTGTGTGATACAGCATCTCATCTTGAATAAGACTGAAAATGTATTTGCACAAATAAAATGTAAATCTTATTATGCAACTGTAAATCTCATCATTGAAGTAATGTTCACAGTCAAAAGTATTTTAAATGTGTATTTTACCAAGCAATCTATTTTACAAGCCACTCAGACTAATTAACAGATGGTAAAGCAGCCTGTGGAAATTCTTATGAACATTTTAATTACTGACAATTTCCCTCTTACTGGTTGCATATCTAGTTTAAACATGTTTTGACTGGAATATACAGAAGGTCTGCTGTGTACCCCAGATATTACTGTGATGTTAACTGGAGTCATGGAAATGTAGAGTGTGCTCTGCAGGTTTAAGGTTTACCCATTCTCTGGTAAATTTAGGTCTATTTGATGTGTTGTAGTTTTTTTTATTCTCTTTTTCTGAAACCCAAAATGTAGGGAAGAGAATATTTTAATCTTGATGCCCCACTCACACATGCATTATGTACTGTATTTCCGTCTCCTCAGCACTGAATCACTTACACATCCAGTCTGCCCAGAAGATGTGCTGCTCAGAGGGAGTATGGTAAGAGAGAGATTTTTTATTTCACATATGGACATGGACACCTGGCTGACATGAAGTGATGGAAGCTACAGTATATGAAAACATTACATGAATATACCTGTTTCTTTAGTGGCTGTGTTTTCAGATTTTATTATGTTGCCATTTGAAAATGAATTAATGACACAATAAAGGAAAATGCAACTTCAATCAGTAGCTTTAGGGCTACTTGCCAATGGCAGGTTAGTGAGATATAGCAGCTTCTTTGACCACAAACAACCACAACAACAGCATCTTACTATGGTTCTCACTTTGTTTACTCTAAGTCTGAACCTGAGGTCAACTCTAACCCTCTGAGCTACTGGGATGCTTTTACACAGTTTGCTTTTTTTTCATGGTAAGTTTATTTATTTATTTATTTATTAATTAATTATTATTTTAAAACTGATTACATATATAATATAATAATTAAAACTGATTACCACAGTAAATGTTAACCAAGTGACCATGCAACCATGCAAGATTTTACACAAACAATAGGTCTAAATATAGGGCTAAAGACTAGTATCAGGACCTTAGTTAATGACCTTTTTTTAGAAAAGGGAAATCTTTGACTGCATAATATCCCACAATACATGCCTGAGCCAGCCACTGTCCAATCACAAGTTTGGCTCCATTAGCATTCTGCTGTCTGGTACCACTCATCATGTGTGTTTCTACTTGGCCTGTTACCTTGCATTGCTCTCTCCCGCTCTCCCCTTAAGTGATCGATAAGGGATCATTACATCACAAAACACCCAGCAGCCATTGTCCTCAGCAACTGCCACACAACATTACCACGACACTCTGTGCAAACAAGTGCACAGGTCATGTGTGCCACAGCACAGATGCATGGGTGGAAGGGAGAGGAAACAAGAAAGTCACAGGAAAAATGAAAGAGAAGAGATCAGACAGTGAGGAGATGCTGAGGGAGAAAGCAAAATAAAAGGAGTGCTGATGTTTCCAGGGTTCAAGTCACAGCTAAAGTCATGCAAAAAAACTAAAAAAAAAGACATTTGTATTTCTACAGTTTGTATTTCCATGACAGACATTCTGCACAAAGTCAAAGGTTGAGGAAGCTTGCTGCATGTCAGACTCGTCATTGCTACTTCAGAGCTTTGTCCTACACGATAGAGGCCTGACATTTCTGTCCTTGTGTGATGGCAATGAGACGCCACCCTCCTTCCACCCTAGCTCTACAAACATGACCTCTTTGTTAGTTCAGGAGAGAATAAGCCCTCTCCACTTTTATTGCTTGCGCGCCAACATTTACAACCTTTGTGGCTTGGCAGGAGGGGTGGGACATCATAAACAACTTACACACACAGGTTTCTACATACAAATTATGGTGAATGATTACATAAAAATTGTTGTAGGCACAAATATAAAAATACATTTTTTGCTCCTTGTTTCTTATGTACCATCAGCAACATATCTTATTATATATTTTGTTAAACCTGTTGGTCTATGTTTTGTACTACAGTAAATTGAAGAGTGTTTCAGATTGTGGCTGCTGATTAAACTAAGCCAAACTAATGTCATCTTTGTCTCTGAGGACTCATGATGAGTATTTATGCAGGTTCAATAATAAACACGTTTTAGATAAACAATAAAAGTGTAACTATAGATTTATATGGTGTGGAGCAATATGAAAAGATATTACACCTCAAGAAGACACTTCCTCTCTAATGCTGCATTCAATATGAATGCACCCAGAACTTTAACATGGCAGTTCCTGTGCAAATTTGGCCACATGACTATTAATGTGCACTTGTGTTGCACAGTTTACCCTTTTGAATGAGTTTAAATATTACAAATATTACAACATTAATGTTGTCGAATCCTTATGTCACTCATGTCAACACAGATGACACAGAACATGTGAGAGTCACATCTGTTTGCACCTTTTCATTGACTTTGTGAACTTATCTCTTGATAAATTAATTTAATACTTGGCAAAAATGCACTACAGCAGTAAATATTATATGAATATATGAACTTGCACTCTGCAAGATCTGAATCTTGTAAAAAAAAGAAAAGAGACTCAAACAAACAAATAATCACATATGCACAAATATCTATAATGTACTTATAAATGATTAAAAAAACCCTTGCTCTTGTCCCTGTAACCAGATCTGCAACAAAATTAGTTGCACCCTGGTTTCTGTCTTATCAAGTGGCCAGGGTTTTATGCAAATCAGTTCAGTTCCTTTTGTGTAACTGTTTCACGAAATAAATAATAAACACACACAAACAGGCACAGGTGAAAACACAAGGGGTAAAATGAAACAAGAAGTTAAATATGTTGAGGAATGCACAGCCAATCTCTCAGGTTTTCGTCTCTACAACTGCAGCAGCAAAAAGCTCCTCACTACAACAGCAGAAGCAAACATGGGGAAACAAATACCTTGTTACTCAGTGTAAACATTAAGACAAACACAACAGCAGACAAACATAGAGTTGAACAAACTGGGTATGACAACAAACATGTTGGACCAATAATGTCGAATGGGGAACAAAAAAATAAAAGGCAGGGGAATAAAGACAAGGGTGACCCAGACCAGCCAGGAAATGGAGTTCAGTTATTTATTCTGCACAACAACTAATGCAAATAATGTGTCCCATACAAAGTCCAAACAAATGAATGCAGGAAAAAAAAACAATAAATGTATAAACAGGGGAATAAATCGAGAACTGTGTCAGACGCAGACAAATTTTGAATAAGAGATGAAGTGAGGAAAATCAGCGCTCAAATATCTGGTGAAAGATCAGTGCAGACATGTTTTTTTTCTGAAAATACTTAGATCACATCCCGGTGTTGCTGAAACAATGCTTCTATTTTCATGAGCGAAAAACATCTTTTGAGCTGAAATGATACAAGTATTATACAATATCAATGAACATTAACTGTTGCTCTGCAAAAAGATGTGACACGTGTATGACGGGTTATCACAAAAATAAATGAAAGCAGGCATAGATCATATTTTATGTCTGGAGATACAGTATCATATGGCTAACAATTAAAGAAAGAACCGTTTAATAACATAGACTGACCGAAATGTTGCATAAACCATGGCATAAATTATAGAAATCAAACCTCCAAAATGATTACCTGTTAAAAGCTCGGCTTAGAATTGTGAAGATCCTGGACTAAGGAAAGTCACATTAGACTAAAAAGCCTTACAGCATAATATAATGCATAATTTTAAGCAATACTATGGACTGCTTTAAAGACAAAGACTGGAAAGATTAACATGACACTCATACCAGCAGCCACTTAGTGTTATTAAATACATGCACCCATACATACAGTACATACATAGATAAATATTTCAACATTTCAATAATTGCCAAATTAATGCAAATCCATACATTTTTCAGCTTCTAGATGCCCATGGTTGGGCTACATACTACCTTCTTTTATCCCACCAATTGTTCAACCCAGACTAAGCTTGTGTTGCAGTATAGCACAAAAGTAAAAAGAAAATCAATGTAGGAAACCGACTCATCTCTTTAAGAAGGTCACCGTGTCATCCTATCTCAGGACACTTGGTCACCACCTCGTGCTGCAAAGGCCTCTGTCGCACCCATCAATAAACCCAACATTGTCACATCCAGAGCCATGTTATTAATGTCCATCTGCCCAAAGTAATCTCTCAAAGACATCTTTGATGGGGGTCCTTCATATTTCTTTACAGTCTGGCCTGTGGGACTGCAAATTACAGAAAGCTCTGCCACCTCACTCTAAATCTCTTCCCTGAGATAAGAGCAGAATTGAGTTATTGAACAGATAGCTTAAAATATCAGCTTTCCCTGAATTGGGCACTCAAAGGAGTTACAATAAGAGGAGATTAAATGTTTTTATTTTCTTCACAAAGGAGACCATCTCATCTTCACCATTTGTTTACAGCAATGCCCTGATTAACCTGGGGGGTTAAAGGCCACAGTAGGCGATAGAAGCCTGCACTACAACTGATTACCCCATTGGTTACAGGGAAACCTATCAAATAAACATCACTTTGAATGAGAGATTTTTGCTGTGTTTCCATTGGTTTGTCATGATAAAGCCCTGAGTCAGGCTTGCATTTTACCTGAGAACAGTACCTTTACTCAGTAGGTGGGGGTGGGCTGTACCTGATGGTCGCAGAGCATGGGATTGAGCGCAACATAGCAGACAAGAATTAAGGACATCGAGCAGTTCTTTTTTTCCTACTCGGTTTGTGGCTAATTGTGTCAACAATACGTCAACCTTTGTATGACAAAGCCTTTGCCTCAACTTCCATGGGATACTTACACTGATAGTGATATTTTCTGTCGTCCAATCATCTGACTGTTTTGGGTGGAGCCAGTCTAGAGTCACCTTGACAGTGCTGTACCTTTTTACTCTGGTACCCCAAAGAAGGGTGGCCAAAAATGTTACAGTTGGTTATTTTGGAAATATGCCTAATGGAAATGCAAAAGAAAAAACATTCTCAGTAAAAATGTGGCTTATACTGTATAACCTCAGTCACATGTTGAGGCCATGCAACAATGCAAACAAGAGATATAAAGGTAGAATAAAAAACAGAAACATCAAAAATGGCCACACTATCTGTGCCATTAGCCAAAAATTGCATACACAAATAACTCAAAGAAGCTTTCTTTCAGTGCTGTTGGAATTGCTGCAAAGTAGATTGCATTGTACATGATAGTAAAAATGCAGGTCTGACCCATCTTTGTATCATGTAAATTGTATTTTCTCTAATGATTTTTGTTTTTTTTCTTATTTTAATATATTCCAAAATTAAAAAAAAAACACATTCTATATGTCCAATAACTGTTTTACCTCCCTCTCTCTCTTTCTCTCCCCCACCTCTCCTTTGTCCCCCATTTTTCCTCTCACCCCAACCGGTCGAGGCAGATGACCGCAAATCTTAGATTTCTTCCTGTTTAAAGGGAGTTTTTCCTCTCCACTGATGCCTAGTGTTTGCTCATTATGTGAGCTGTTGGGTTTCTTTCCTCTCTGTCATATTGTAAAGGTTTTGGACTTACTATGTACAGTGCCTTGAGATAATGTATGTTGTCATTTTGCGCTATACAAATTGAATTTATTTGAATTGAATTGAATTGAATTGAATTAACACAAGGAAATATAAGTCTAAATGGACACATTTCCCAGTAAAAAAGCTGGTTAAAGGCATGATCTGAAAGAGGAAGATCCAGAAATGGAAAGGGAGAAAATAATGTGTACATGTACCACATTTTGCCAAGGAGAAGAAGGAAGAAAATAGCAGGTGTTAAAACAGCCTTCTGTAGTGAAGATGAAGAGGACAGAACGGGGTGATGCTGGCTGTGGTTCTTGTTTCATTCCTTCAAGTGTTACATTCAAAGCAGGAAACACACATCCAGCATCTTCAACACCCATGTGCATAAAAGAAATTAGACCAACATATAAAACTTTGTCTGACAAAGATTCTATACTCCTGCATCCTGGTTCTTACTCTGAATGTTTGATGAGGACAACGATAAGAGAAGCCACATACATTAAATACACTATATGAAAGTATGGATAGCCAGGTATTCTCTGTGTTGTTATGCAATAATTCCACAATTACTTTTCATTATAATGTCAATGAACTAATCTAATGGGGGCTAGATTTGATTACATTTGGCTGCAAAACAATTTAAAGGGGATAAGGAATGGGAAAATCAACATAATAAAACATGTACCAATATTGACTTGGTGTTCAAGGGTCATCTGTCATAAAATGTATGTCTGTGATCATCTGATGGGAGGTACTATAGACAACTAAACTAACTAAAAACGTAACAACCAGAAGATGAGACTCAGAGATTATTTTTTTCTTGTGCCTAGAAAAACTTTAAACAATACCCTTAAATTAAAACAGCTGGTGTTACAAAGCAGAGATAATGAAACACATTGCAGAAAAGGATAGACAGGAGGTGAGAAAGAAAAGTAAATTAGCAACTTGATTAATGTTTGTAATCATTGTCATCAAAATTATGCTAGTTAATAAAAAAACTAAACAAATATGAAATAATTTTGTCATTGAGTCTAAGTGAGTGTAGAAATATTTCCCTCAAATTTCTCCTGAGATATTGAGTGATAACAGACAGACAAATGAAAGGCTAAGAAACATTATGCCCCCAGGCCATGGCTGTTGCAGGCACATCTGAAATAAATGCTACTGCACTATATTAAGGTATTTTAAAATTTCATAACATTTTTCCTCGGGATATGTATTTTGCAGCATAAAAAACACAAAAAACTAAAACTATATTCTTTCTTTTTGAATTGTGCACTGCGGAGGATAGATTTCCACATAATCCATGGGGATTACATTAAAACAAGCACTGCTGGACACAATTTGTGTAAATGTGAAAAATGAAAAATTTATTTGCAAACAAGGAAGGCATAGACATTTGAAAGCTTTAATGAAAGAAAGAAAAAAACAGTGGCTTGATTCCTCATGCTATCTATCACTCAAACCCTATTAGTGAAACCCTAGTAGTGAAATGAGGAAAGCTAACATTTTTCCTTTGCGGATTAAGCATGAACAGGAAGGAAAAAAAAGAAGGAAAAAAAAAACAACAACTATCCAAATTAATGCACAAACCTGTCACATGAAGTCTTTGCTTCAGCTTCATTAAACATATTGTTATGAGGGATAACAGTCCCGCAGTCCCTTTTTTATGTGCTCTTTCAACTTCATGAATGTGCCAATAAAGGTATGATTGTATTCATATTGAAGGGATGCAATTTGTAATAGGCAGTCATATGCAGCATGGGCACCTCCAGATGAGGCACTTAATCATAACATGGAATACTGTGCTGTCACACAGAGGCTATAAAAAACAGATTTTCAATTCATGATAGCAAATGATGTCGACACTGATGCTCATGGGGTTGCAGTAATGAAAAATTAAAGCACTGGTTTACATTGAACTGGTCACTGTTGGCATACCAAATACGTTTGTGTTGGAAAAAGTAATATGCAATGGCACATTAAAATTAAGCGTCATTTTTTTGCTGTGGCATCAAACTATTGTGGTGAGAACCAGGGGCTTTTTTTCAGTCAAATGCAATTTTAAAAACACTTTTTTTAGTAGTGCAGTGGTAGCACTGTCACTTCACAGCAAAGAAGACACTGGTTTGAATACAGTTTCAACATAACCCTTTTTGTTTAATTTGCATATTTCTCCCATAGTCCAAGAAAATGCAGAATGCGGTTAGGTTGATGGTAGACTAAATTGTCTGAAGGTGTAAATGGTTGGTTTTCTCTGTATATTAGCTGGTGATCTGTCTGTGGTGTAGACTGCTGCTTCCCCAAGGTCAGCTCAGATTGGCTCCAGCTTCCCCTATGACCCTCAAAGAATTGGTGAATTTTTGCCATAAGTGCAACAAAAAATAAAAACTGGTGGTGACATTTTGAAGTAAAATATATCAGGCACCAGCTGCAATGGGTACATTTATGACAACATGTAATATTATAATGTGTTTAATGTCCTTTAGGAAAATGGGGGTCCTAAATCTCTGAGCCCATTGTTTTGGGAGTCTGAGGTAGAAATGTATTGGAACTTCCAAGGCACCATCTTTTATTGCGTGTATTATTTTAATGATGATGTGAACTAACATAATGCATTTTGTTAAAAGTGAAATGTATATATTTGTGATATGCATATATTATTTCAGTAATAGCTGTCTTAATGTGCATTTGTATTTTACTGAAAAGAAAAAGACTCTTTGTCCAAAAGTGTTTGGTCCATTTAGGACAGTGGTAGCCATTTTACAGTCAGAACATGTTCCAGAATGAACTGGACAGACAAGTAACTGCCAGCAGCCAGGATTTCATAAACACAGAACCAGTACTGTAATAGGTTACCATGGTTACTTCAAAAGGCAATGAGTTTGTGAGTCCAACACACCAGCTAAAGCAGTTAAACACACAGTTAGCTTGCTGACCCATTAATCTTTGTTCATGAAGTGGGTCTCAGATTACCTAGAATTGCAGTTATTCTGCAACCCACTGTTTCCAAACTGAAAGCACAGTAAAATGTGAAGAAAAAGAAGGAAAGAAAATGCAGGGATATTTTTGTCCAGTATACACTGGAGACAATCTGTCTGTGCATGTGGACAGCTCCCTGTGGAGCTGGCCAGAGTCCTGAGGAGAATGAAACACAGAGCGCACAGAGCTGTCCATGGTGCTGACTACTTTTCTCTGCTTCAGCTTTGCAACATTAGTCAGAACAGGCAACTGCACCATCACATCACTGCTTTCAGACAGTCTTCACCCTCTTTTGTTTGTCTGCCACATCCCACTCACTCTACCAGTCAGCTTCTGCTTTGACAGGACTGTGTGCAGAATGTTTTAAAAAATCCTAAAATCCCCCACTCAAATATAATTGCATGTTACCAGTGCTCAGTGCTCAGTGCTTCTGCAGGCTAAATTGCAGTCTGATAATCCCATCACTCTCGTGCAGATTTTTTTAATCAATCCAATTCATGCCTTTTTTGTTTAATGTCAGTAGACATTTTGTATCATTACAATGGCATTTTAATAATGTATCATCATAATTTCAGTGTCAAGTCATGTGCTAAGTTGATGCTTTGTGTGAAAGCTGTGGAGAGATTATGCTAAAAAATAAAGCACTTTGTCAGCTGCAATTACATATTCACGAACACTGCTGTCATGAAAAATCATTCACTTAAATTCAACAAGTACTGTATATATCTTCATATTCTTTAAGAGTTTAAAAGTTTTAAAGCTGTAGTGCCTTCTATACTGTAGATATACCCATTGACAGTAAACATTATATCAGGCTGAGGATTTACATATTGAACTCTGTTGCAGTGATTCAAAATACTTTTGTCACACAATTACCGGTAGAGTATATGTACCGGAGGAAAGCGCAGCAAAGGCCCTGCTCTCTCTCCTTGTATTATTTAGCATTTTCACTGCAGACACAAGACACTGAAGGAGGGACAGTATACACACCATTCACTTTACCAACAAACCTGCAGATTCAAACCAGTAACATTTCCTGTTTAAGTTTGATGGGGTTTTGAGTAATGCAAAGACATACTTAAATATGGGACTTGATTTTAAAAACACTAATTCAAAAGTTTGTGTTATTCTATAGTCTGATTTCTACCCCTGCCTTGTCATGGGAAATAAACCTATGCAGACATTAGGATGTTCCCAAAGGCAGATGTTAGACAGCCCCATGCAGTTATTTTATATAACAAGACCAGACTATTTAAATGAAAGGGGAGAAAGCCACAGCTGTACTTTCACTGACTCAACACTTAATTTAGTGGTTATATTTGACTACACATGTGCTATAGGTTTCACTTTTGGCATTATAACAGCAATGATGTCTCGATTATCCCTCTTTAGGTGGATATATTTACATAACCATGGCTACTGTTGAAGTTCTGTGCGTTAATCCAAGAATTCTATTTCCACTTCCAGTGTTTTTCCCAAAGGTGGTATTATGAAAAAAAGAAAATCTCGAAAGAGATTTACTGTAGAAAGAATCTGTAAATTGATTTATATATACTGATTTCACTAATATGAAAGCACTATAGTGCATTTGTCCTGGACAGGAGAAAATTAAATTTACTTGTGATACAGACTGCAGATAATAAAAGAGAGAGTCAGTGTGATTTCTGGAATGTCCTGTTTTGGTAGAGGTAGCCAGTGTGAAGCACTGGTTGCCATTATTCTCAGTGTTATGAGGGGTAACCCTCTGCAACCTTGTGATAATCATTTTCTGCAGACTTTACTAAATTAAAATGTCATATCCACTGTAGCCAATATGCAGCAAAATTCTCAGCAAATTAAAAAGTAATTAGAATGGCAGATGTGGCCTTAATGACCTAATCATGATCGCATGTGTTCCTTTAAAGCATGGCCACAGAAAATTGTCTCAACTCTCACATCTACTGTATGTGTAATTTCTGAAAAAAATCAACATGTAGGTAGAATATGGAGCACATGCTAACGTTAAATTTTTTTTAACGTTAGCATTAAAGGCACACTAAAATTACAAGGCACACTACGATGATACGATGCATATCTCTTTTGATTTACTGCTTCTTACTACTCCACTGATGCATAGGAGGCACCCTGGGCACTTGTTGCTAATGTGTTTTAATAACATTGGTCCTATTCATATCTCAACATGTCATATGCTAACTGTGACTAATATAATAAGTGTGATGTACAGTATATTAAATTATATAGATATAAACTGTTTGTGTGTGTCTCATAAATAGTTGTTTCACCTTTCTTTAAGAAGCCACACGGCCCCTTTCAAAAAAATTATATCCTACTGAACAAGATATAATAAAGCAGCAACATAAATGCTGATGGTCAATTTTGGTATATAAAAAAAATGGCATGTGGATATGTTCTGTTCTGTATCATCTGTTAATGGAGGTTAGGAGGCATCAGATTGCACTATTAGGATCTGATTTCATTTCATTGATGACTTAATGGACACATTTTTTTGGAATGAACATTACATCTGCACCGTTAATAACAAGAGTCACCACCATGTCCATTATTATATCTATCTGAATGGAGTCTTTGAAAAAGATGGACAAGATGGCACCTATAAAGAGGGAACTATGCAACATTAATGTAAAGATCTGGTCATTGTCAGTATTTATTTGATCATTAGAAGCTGTTCAGTGAAGACAAAATTAAGTTACCTCTTTATTTTTACAACCTGAATAACGAAAGATTATGACAACTACATTTGTTACTCATATATTTTCATTGTATTAACAGACATATTTTAAAATTTGCTTTCACGGAGAACCAAGAACTTTGCAGGTCCTTAACTCTGCATGGGCTTTCCATGTATTTTTCTGACCAAGAGAATGTTTATCTTTCCTCTCCACCACTACACCCATTTACCCCTGAAAGTGTTATCTGGAGAATGAATTTAGAGGGAGTAAATTAAGGGACTCAATTTGAAACAGCACCACTTCACTGTTAAGCTGTACAGGTGATCTGTGAGAGCACTCAGTGTCTGCTATATTATGACAATACAGAGGAATAAAGGAGATGAAAGAGAATAGCTTGGCAAGAGCAGAAATCAGACGGGCAAAGGGAGAGGAAAAAAACAATCCAAAGTCTAATTGTGTTATGGCTCACGGCAACAAGGGGGTTCAGGGAGCCACATTTTCTTTCCACACGTCATTCAGCATGGTCCCTTCCCTGATGTGATCACATTAATTTCCAGCTAGTCCCAGTCTTTCTTGCCACGTGTTCCCTTGGTGCATTTATTGAACTAGAATAACTGCCCCGCGGTTGTATGCTTCCACCAAACATTTCAATTCTAGTTTCCATGATTGTGCATTCCTATGATATATGTGGTACAGCAATAAAAGATATCAAGCGTCTACGGTGTAATCACACATTTATTGATATGCATCGCCAGCAAAATCTAATAATTTTAATAATTTCAAAAGTTCATACCAGGTGTTCACTATGCCCTCTACCTTTTATCTTTAAGTCCGAGTTCATTTTTGTGCAAAATTTGAAGAATAAGCCCTCAAGGTGCTCAGTAGATATATTGGGCAAACATATTGACATACATTGCATACAGATAGATGGACAAACCTGTCACATAATGCACCTGCACAGAAGCAAAGAAAGTGGCATAAAGGTGAATAGGAGAAAAAAAACAGACCCATTAGATTTGCTACAAATATGCAGTCATTCTGCATCATATTTGCCCTTTGGGAAGAAAATGTGACATTGATGTCTCTGAACACGGAGAGACAACAATGTTTTTTCTCTGTGTCACTTTTTTTTAAAAAAAATGACTAATGTAAGACTTAAATTCAAATCATACATGCTTCTCTTCAGAGTATGGCTGATGTTTTCATCTCAGCTATGACACTGTCTTCAGTCAAGACCTTAATTGTTTATTCTAAAAGCGTTTAACTGTGGTGACATTCATAAGTTACACAAAATAATTGCTAATTAATAATTTTAAAACAACCAATCATCATGACACTCTCTGGACTTGCATACCCTGTGCAGAAAACTTACTGTGGCTTTATCATGACCTGTAAAGCAGTTTATTGCATAAGGTACTGTATGTTTATGTTTACATACATATTTATTGCAAGATAGCGGCACAACTGCCAACTTGCTGCAGTGCTTATTCCAGAAATGAGGACATGGTGGTGCAGATTGACTGTTTATTAAAAACATATTTGACATATTTGTTATTATTTCTCCATGGTGCTCAACATACTGTCAATTCAGTCCCTTTACCCAAATGTCAGTGAAATTACACTGTGCATTGCTGAAAATCTAGTTTAAGCACAAAATGGTCACAACAAATATTGTAATTATCAGTGATATAAACTTGGACTAATTTGACTTTCACTGTCAGGTCTGAGACAGTGAAGCCAGTGAAACCAGGCTTTCTAGCTAAATATTCATTTTTAAATATATAACTAATGATACCATTGGTTTGTGTGTGTGTCTGATTGAAGCTGCATGTAGTTGTTTTGGGACTTTCACCTAAATATGCTGTCTTTGTAAATTCAAAACTGACTTTTTGAGGAAAACTGACATCCGACATTCTAAGAAGATATGACTTGACATACCTGCAAGGCTTTCCAATGTCAGATACACTCTAGAGAAGAACAGAAGTCCTTTAAAACACTCCCCTGTGTGACTCTCCTCACAGGTCAGTTACTCCACGATCTGAGAGAAAACAAAAGAAACACAAATAAGAACAGACATGGAGAGTAAGCTCACGACTTTAACTGACTCAGCCACCACAAATGCCTAGTGATCCAGGATAAACATCCTTGAAGAAATGTCAGTCCAAGAAGCTGCATTAGCTACACCACATCACACCACACCAGGGCAGTTGGCAAAAAAAGACCCACATGACATGTGCAGTATCTGTCTTCTTGCCTGGTCAATTTGATCATTTTTCTGCTTAAACAGCTGCCAGAATATGGCTCATTACACTGTCATTTCAGCTGGAGAGGAGAGGTGAGGAGTATTTGAAGGGCCAGTGCCAATCAAGTTTGTGGTGCAGTCTTGGACTATGAATCAACCTGACAGACTGACACATTGTTAAAATGCAAATGGACAGCAGTTTGAAGGCATTAAACCCAACAGTTTTGAGACCTTTATAGCCACTTTACAGAAGAGCAGAGCAACAAATGCAGCTTCTTTTTTCGGCAAATATCAGCCACTTTCCCTAAAAGAATCATCAGTGCTGCTTGGTTAATGTGCAGTCTCCTGTGTATGCTGTGGTTCTGTGGGTGTGTTAAAGTGCAGCTTATACTGATTGCAAAGTATCCACAGTGTATGTGAACAGTGGTTCACTTGTTCATGTTCCTCAGTATACCTTACTAAGAAGGCTGCACTTGTAGTCAATAGAAGTATTTCTTCAGGCGTGGGCACAGGAGTCTTACAATAGCCCCTTTTCCACCATAGGAACTTTTCTCATTTACCGGGGTAATTATAAAACCTTGGTGTGTTTCCACTGAAATTACCTGGAGAAATTATTATTATTATTATTGTTATTGTAGACTTTTGGAGACACTGATGTGAAAGCATGGATTGTTCTAAAGGTCTTTGCCCACCGGACGGGACGAACGAGTGAATGATTCCAATGTGAGGCAGCCTCTCATGCACAAGCACGATGTGAAGAAACTGATACATTTTGAGGAGGAGGGAAAGAATATCACGTCTGTCTGCGAGCAGAGCAGGTTTCACACCACACACACACAAACACTGCTGCTGTTGTCGTCTCTGGCTGATGCAGCTCACAGCAATGTTGGAAAAACTATTTTGAAGCTTGATTTTCACTCCCACCATCTCACTGAAGCACCTTTACAACCCCCTCCACACGTCTTGTAATTATTTATTCATTAACATGAAATGGGTTTTGAGAAACAAACACAATCAAGCGATCCGCCAGTGTGTTAACTGTTTTGACTGTACATCATCAACAACAAGTTGGGTGGAAATGCAAACTACACAAATTACCAGAAACTTATTTACCTGGGTAATAACATGCAAACTATAGCATGTACTAAAGCTGTTGAAGTGACAATGTGCTTTTATATTTTTGCAAACCCTTCATTAAGTACGTAACATTTGCAAAAGGTTTATTGACATAAATTGATTAGACCTACCTCTTCTCCTTCTTTCAGCTTCTGTCTTTAGGGTTGCAACATGGGATTATCTGCCTCCATCTTGCCCTATCCATTGTGTCCTCTTCTGTTACACTTAATATCCTCCTGTCCTTAACATTTCTACTCCTGTCCATTCTGAAGACTTCAAAAGGAAATATTTGTATTTTTTTGCTCTACCACCTCCAGCTCCACTTTCTGTCTTTTAATTAATGCCACTGTCTCCAACCCATACATCATAGCAGGTCTCACTAACATGATAATTTGAATAGACTTTAAGATTGTGACCTTAGAATATAAGCTATTCAAATCTACTTTGGGCAAGAACCTTGCATCGCCATCATCTTACGCTGGCATGTTTCTAGAACTGTTCAAACAAACATACATTTCATGTTTTTAAACAAATGACAAAAATTCTTTCCCAACATAGTCCTGATGCATAAACCAATGAAGTACAATAGGGACATTATACTTTGTTGAAGCACTTGGAAAGGAAGGGGTGAGCAGAGGAGTCCTCTGCTTGCTGTAGCCTGCGGTCTCACCATTAGATGTCATTAATTCTTATACAGTAGGCCTTTAAAGGAAGCTTCTCTAAGTGACCAACCAAGAAAAAGCATATTAACAGAGTAATTACTGAATAGCTGTAATGGCTGATATGAATGTGCAGATTCAAAGGTCATACAATGGTGGGTGAGTAAAGAAGTTCATCACACAATTGCTTTCAGGCATCAATGTCAGCTGCCAGCACAAATGTGGTCAGAACCACTGGCTGTCAAATCATCAGAGTGCTAGAATTGATTATACGTCCACTGGGTTTCGAAAGCTTACCAATAAAATCAATTCCTGTGACTGGCAAAGTCACTGATTTCTCTGGACCACTTTTGGAACTCAAAACACACAATAAAGCATAAAGTAGTACTTCATAATGCAATTATAAGAGATGCTTTTAGCCCTGATGTCAATGGAAACTCTAATTCTCACTTGCTCCCACACTTGGGAATTATTGAAGTAGAAGATAACACAAGTGCAATTAGGGAATGCTTTTTGTTTGCTTGCTTGCTTTTTCTCCTTTCTATTTAATAAGAATGAATGCATAAAATAATTGCAGATTTGCGTGGCTTTACATACCCTTCCAAATATCGTTATTGTGTATTATTGGTGTATTAATTTGTAATGCAATGATTGTGAAATTTTGGGCTAAAAAATATACAGTTATTTACTCATAACTGTTTATTAAATACCTTCTATCATAATGTTAGGGCCCTTTCATCCTATTATTCAAATCTCTCAGCTTTTTGATCAACAGATGATTTGCATTTAGGCCAATAACAGTCCACAAGGTGAAAAACAGTTGATAATTATATACAGTTCATAAATCTGTGCATCCCATGTATCATTATGTTCTTGTTGTTGTTTTATCTATTACCTAACAGTTTGTGTGACCTTTACTCCATCATATCAGGATACTCATATAGTTATTTCATGATTACAATTTATGTTATGATATATGATGATATTAAGATTTCTATCTGTGAATGAAACCTGAGGAAGAGTCAGGATGTGAATCCTGTGATCTATTGTTCAAGTGGATTCAAGGGGAACAGGTTATGACACTGTGACAGTTATGGAAAAATAATCCTACCTCACAGAAATTTTCACCAAGTTGACCAAAGTTGAACCGTGCTGGCTTGTTCAATGACTCCAACTGTTAAGCCCCTTTGAGCCATTTCAATAGGGGATGTAGTAATAGGGAGCTACAAATTTAGTATTATTTCACACCTGTTATGGTTTCCTTGAAATCATACTTTTTGGCGCACGCTGCCAGACATGCATACGGTGGCTGCTGACACCTTTTCCACCGACTTACAAATGCTGTTATTTTTATCCCACCTACTGATCAGCATAATCCACTGTTGTAGGATTTGTGCACCAATGTGCAGAGCAATTATGCTGTGCCAAAATGACTGTGGCTTAATTGGGGCAAAGACTTAATGAGGGTCCCTTGAGGATTATGATCTGTGGCTTAAAAATGGCCCAGGTAAAAGAAGACACGTTCAAAAGGATGAGTTTTGTAGCCTAATCTGGAGGGATAAAGCTGAGCTGCAATTTTTCAGTGCAACCTTAACAGTTTTAACACATATGTATTTGTTTTGAAATTATTTGCAAAATGTTTGCTGTTGTAAAAATTTTCTAATAAAGTATGAAATAATTTTGACTATATTGATATATATTGATATTGATATTGTAACGAAACTGAACACAATCCATGCTGCATTTCATTATTTTCATGAGGAACTAGTTTAGTAATTAATGGATTTATAAATTAATAAATTTCTGTCCATTATATGTCTATATATATATATCGAAAGCCCAAAGAAATGTTCTCACATTGCTTGTATAATGTGTCATAAGACACCGTAAGACACAACACAGATAAATTATCACAGGCCAGCATCTGAGAATGGTGACTGTTTGGCACACAGCAACACACAAATAATTGATTTTTATGAGGTGGTTGCTGATTATCTTTCTATCTTTTGGCAAATGTATTAAGTGACAAATCATTTACGCTCTTAAATTTTGTTCGAGGGAAACTTGGCCATTCCACTGGGGACACATACAGAAAAATTGCTACTATGGGAACAGGGACCCTTCACTAGCTCTCCAAGCTGTTTTTTTTTCTCTCCAAGGGACCCTCTACTCATGTCTCTTCTTGACAGCCATAGATCAGATATGACTGACCAAGATAAATGGTTAGGCTCTAAAGTCAGATCAATTCAATCTAGCAACTGTCCTCGCCAGGAACAAAGGCCACACTGTCAACAAGACTCAGCTCACTTCAATGCTTATTCACTTTCTTTTTTGTACTTGTTACATAACACTAAAACATGCAAATATATACTTTTACAAATTGAACAGGTATCATTTAAAGCTTTTAAGCAGTTTATCATGCCTTGCAAGCATCACTGCATGACATTTTTTGTTCAGTTTAGTTAGTTGCTAAATTGAGCCGTTTCGTTTCTGGTATGCATTGAATCGCTTTCAATTTCCCTCAGGTGCTTTAATACATCTGCACATCCTCATTCTATTTATCATGAATTATTATTTTAAATTTTCCAAACTGGAGCCTGGAGTCACTGGAGTCATCATCTGCAGCAGGGTTAGTCAGCCCATACCTCAGGCAGTACTTTCATTATGTAGGAAGACACGAAGAAAAAGTCAAAGTTTGTGCAGTCAAGTCAACTGATGAACAAACATGCCAAAGGAAGATTTTAGGCTCGGTTTTATTGATCCAACGTTCAATTCAATTACCTGCACAATAACAAGCACCAGCAACAATAATTTCTTGTCTCCAATCACTTCTTGGTCTAACTTTAACTGAATTACCAATTTCAAGTCTCACTTTATAAGCGCTAATCCTTCACTCCTTTGTTGAGCAAATCATGCTATGTAATGTAAGCGCATTGTAATTTTACTATAATATTATAATTTTTCCCGGCAATCCTTTATTAATGTATATAGATACTGCATACACTATGCCAGTGTTTAATTTCCAAAAGCAGCCCCTTAATATTGTAATAGCTATCTGTCTTTACTAAAACATGAAGCGGTTTAAAAATAATACACAAATATTGGAAGAAGTTACTATTTATTTTGATGGTAATAACATCATACTGCATATGTTCACACATTGTAGCCTTATTTCATATAGGAATGCTGCCAGACTCCAATCCATATTGCTTAAAGCAGAGCTATGAAAGCTAAATAAAAAAAAAAAATGCAAAGTCAGGAACTTTTTGGTCAGAGGTGGCACAAGGTATATATATGTTCTCATCAGCTTGGACGAATAATGAAGGAAAACAAAATCTGGAAAGTGTTATTTTTTAAGATATACAGATGGAGAAAATGAAGGTTAATCTATACACTGTTACCACAGAAATGAGAACAACAACTTTAACATTTTGAAATGGAAAAAGGGTTAATACTCTGTGCAAAGAAATAGTGAAAATAATATAAATGAGAGAGTCCCCTTTGGAATTGAAGCTCAGTGACTACCACAATGTAATCCTGCTTGAGCACTCGCCTAAACAAAGGTTTATTGCATCATTGCCTGTAGCACACAGAGCCTGAGTCAGACTCCTCCAGTGTCTCAACCTTGGGATCTTGTTTTATGAGACCAATCTCGAACAATTTGCAGAGACAGGACTAGCGCAGCTCCCGTCATCTTATTTTTTTATTCTACCATAACCTTATAACCGAGTTATAAGGTGCAGCATTAAAAGCTAAACTGAAGCAATTACATGAAAAACTAGACAAAGATTTTGAACCATAATATACATTTTTGATGACACGCTAAAATGCTTCCTTTTACATATAGCACACGTTACCATTAGCGATGGGAGCCTATATCACCAGAGCCATACCATGTAGTAACATCTCTCATTCACTCTATTAAATCTTATCCTCTCCAAATTTTGTACGTTAAAAATCAGTTAAAGATCTGATTTTCATTTCTGCGATCACCAATGAGACTCTGGGAAACTTGATGTGATAGCATGTGCCACCAAATCCTGTTAATTGGACACATACTATACAACAGGCCTGTGGTAAACAGCAGCACACAAATAATGAGGCTAAGATGAGCTTCCAGAATGAACAAGAGGAAATAGCTAAGATAGAATAACCAACAGCAGATTTGTTTACTGCAGTATATTGTGTTTAGAATGACAAGTCTTCTTTGCCTGCATAATCCTCAGCACTCTGCTAAACTGATTAGCCTTTCCATGCTTAACAGCTGGTATCATAGCCCGATTGGTCTGGTTTGGAAATGTTAAGCAGAATCATGTTTTCTGCATTCTTCCTGCCAAAAGCACATTTATATGAAGAAAATGGTCAGCAGCCAGGTACCAAGAAGGGATTGCTCATGATCAAAATGGATTTTATGGAAGCAGATTGAGAGGGAAAATGCTTATGGAAATATAGCACTGCTTTGTGCTTTATGAATTTTCCAGTGGCAATCCACATGAGGAAGTTTATCTGCTGGAAGATGTCGAGGATTTAGAAAGCTATACAGCTCTTCAGAAATAGTCAGTTCCTACTAAAGTAAACAAGACAAATGTTTTGTTGACTTCACATGCAAAGTAACATTTTTGCACTCTCTACTACAAAATGCAACTACATTGTTCATTTGTTGTATGATATGGTCCAATCCTTGATTCCAGTCCTTGTCATTAAATAAATATTGAAGCACAAAGTGACTTTGGAATTAGTGAACTATATGCCAGTATTTACAGTATTAGATGTATATCTGGCATATGGAGTATAACGGCATGTGAATGGTGCAGCCACAACAATGGACTGCTTCCAGGCACTTGATGTAGTGTGCAATCACTATTGGATTTCTGTTGGAAATGAAAGGCAGAATGTATGTTTACTAACCCATCTGCTTCTAACTGGCTCACTTCTTGTTATCTCTGAATTCGCACATCTCATCACATACGGTAAATTAGTTTCATCCAGGGGCCCATTGCCCCTATTCACATTCAGGGTGTGGGTGGAAGGTCAGTGTGATCCATCTACATCTACCACTGAAGACGATACAAGTTTAAAACACAGCCCTTACATACAGTACATGTTACATATAAGTATATCTTGTATAGCATTGCAATGTACAGAAACATTATGAATGACCATTGCAAAAATAAATCATATCAGAGATTTATTATTGGGTTTATTTTTTATTATTATTATTATTATTATTATTATTATTATTATTTTAATTTTTGTAACCTATAGCACTATTAACTGTGATGCAGATGGGGTATTATTTCTCATATAAATATGTCACTAAATGACACCCCAATTTGTCCCCTAGCTTCATGTGCTAGTGTTTTATTAGGAAAATGCTTCCTGATGAAAAAAAGTTGTTTGCCCTAATAACAATCAGACTAAGCAGAGTATACAGAATATAGAGAGTATAGAGTATTGATCTAAATGCTTTGGAAAATGTCTGCTTCTACTATGGTCATCTGTGTGACCCATGACCAATTATAGATATCTACTACAATCATAATTCATCTGATTTATGCAAATCCCTTTCATTTGTGCATCACATATCGCACCCAAAGGGCTTTACTTTTTTTTATTTAATTCTGCTGGATTTGTTTTTCTTTGCAAATTCTTGATAAATCTGACATATTGACTCAAGCCTACAAAATAAGAATGCATGTAAAAAGCCAAGCTGCAGCGTTTGGTAATGAATTTTTTAACAGAATTAATTTGTATTAATATTTTTTTTGTGCTTTTTATGTCCTTTTATTACTGTCAATAATACTTCAGTGTTTTGGCAATGCTTATTTACTTATGTGTTTTGTAATTATAAACATCTTACAAGAGACAAAGTAAATAAAAATAGCACAACTTGACATTTGCAGGGCCCAAGCTGTCAAAGATGACATCCCAATAAAAACGCCCCAGCTGAAGCCTTCATCTCATAGACAGAAATCACTTTTGCATTAGCAGAAATGTCAGACATTATCTGCATCCTTTTCTTAATTGATTTCTCACCAACTCCCTGCACCCTGGTATTTTTTGCCACACTCACAGTCCACTCTGCTTGTCTCCATCAATGGCTGCTGTCTGTGTCACTCCATCTGTCAACACAGATGGAGTCCATTGGTTCTAGTGTGGCAAATACATTTTACAGTAATGTCACTTATAAGCTGGAGCATTATCATTGTTAGACAGATGAGGTTGCAGTTATTCAATTTCCTTCATCCTATTTGGAAATCAATGGTCTTATCTCCACAAGAAATATGGATTGCTTTTGGCTGATGTGATAAGAGAAATGGTTCTGACTCACGGGCATTCATTTTTTTGCTCTAAGATCACACATCTGAAACTTGGAGTAAGGAAATGGAACATATTTAATGATTTGTTTGTTTGTTTTTTATAATTTGTCTAAGTGGACAGCTGACAGAAATATTAATTACATAATAATTAAATGATAGAAAGCCCAGTAGTTGGAGTCTTTGGGTAGCTGTCTGTTTGGCCAGCAAGCTATTTAAATGGAAAGCTGTCAAACCAAGAAAGATAATCTAATCAAATATTTCCCATCTGAAAACAACATCTTATAATATGCAGTCATAAATATAATACATGACAAAATATATTGGAGTGGGGGAAAAACTTGTGCAGCCTTGCAAGTCTATTTGGGCTGGATATGTATTTCTATGCATAACACACACAAAATAAAGATATTTGAAAAAATGAATGTATGATGTATTTTTGTGTATTTACTATTGGTTGTACAGCATAATTGTTTGTGTGTAAACAACAGTAAATATTGTACAAAATAGCTGGCAGTTTCTGGCCTGTCTGCTTTGATTATATTCAGGCTTACAAACAACTATTCCGACGTGCAATTTCAGAGTTGCAAACTGCGTAGGAACTTTGAGCCCTGAGTTTGACAGTTTCCCATTATGTATTTGTACCCAGCTGTTCATACTTTTTTAATTTGTTTGTGTGAACTCTCCGGTGGAATAAAGTGTTTTGTGGATTTTATAGTCAGTCTTATGAGTTGACAAACAAAAATCATCCATCCGTCCATTTACGACCGCTTAATCCTCCATATGAGGGTCGGGGGGCTGGAGCCTATCCCAGCTTACATAGGGTGAAAAGCAGGCTACACCATGGACAGGTCAGCAGTACATTCTGCATGTTTGTGGACTAAGGGAGATTCTTGGCATTAACAAAGAGAACCCACACAGACATGGAGAAAACATGCAAATTCAACACAGAAAGGCCCTCAGTCAAACTGGGATCCAAACCAACCTCCTTTCTACAAGGCAACAGTGCTAGTCCCAAATACAAGTCATGTTCACAAATAATCCATTTCTGTGCATGCTTAATCTATTCCTCATGTAGCATTATTTTGGAGCCTTGTACTGTAAACATTCCTTTGCAACTGAACTCTATTTGGCCATAACTTTATGCTCAAAAACTCTTTAACCCTGATATTTGCATAATGGAGATCCTTTCTCAGGTTCCCCAGTCACACCACTGGGTGCTATTCAACTCTCTGCAGAAAGTTTGAGATGTGTGAACCTGCAAGTCTTTAACAAAATCAATTATGCAATCTTACTTTTGTTTCTTTGTTTTTCCATTAATTTTCTTCATCTATCCACTCACTCACCCATGTTAATATTATGTAAGTAGTAAGTAAGTAAGTTGTATTTATATAGCACCTTTCACAGATATGGAATCACAAATCACAAAGTGCTTCACAAGGCAATACAGGTAAAATATAAATACCGACATGATTACAATACAGATTAAAATAGTATAAAAACCCTGTCCAAGTAAAAGCCCATTTAAAAAGTTTAACTGCTTTTTAAAAACATCAACATCATCTAGGCAGTGAAGAGAAAGAGGGAGAATGTTCTACAGCCTAGGTGCTACAGCTTCAAAAGAGAGATCATCTCGTCTTGAAATGGGTTTTTGGGACCACAAGTAACACCTGGCCGGCTGACCTCGGACTGTGTGTGATGGTGTGATGCTGTAGCAGATCAGCAATGTAAAGAGGAGTTTGACCATGTAAGGCTCTAAAGGTTAGGGTCAAGATATTAAAATGGATTCTAAAATTCACTGGTAACCAGTGAAGGGAAGCTAAAACAGGCATGATATTCTCTCTTTTTAACTGAGTTCCAGTTAAAAGTCTTGTACAGTCAAGCACCTTCTTTTTTAAAAAGAGGTAAAAATACTATTACAATAGTCCCGATGTGAGGATATAAAAGCGTGAATAATCATCTCCAGTTCAACCTTCGAAACAAGGGGTTTCAATTTAGAAATGTTATGGGGATGGAAGAAACTGTTTTTTACTAACTGTTTGGAATGATGCTCAACAGACATTGCACAGTCAAAGATAACACCTGGGTTCCATACATAGGGCTGGACAGTAGAAGCTAAAGGGCCCAAGTTCTGTTTAATTAAAGGGTGGCATGCTGTCAGGGAAAACAACAAGAGTTTCTGTTTTCTCAGAGTTCAGTTTTAAGAAATTATCACTTATCCACTGATTGATGTTGGACAGGCAGCTAAGGAAGATAGTTTATGGAACTCAGTAGGCTTAAAAGAACACTGCAGTGGGATATCATCAGCATAAAGGTGGTAAGACACATCACTGTACTTGCTAATGATCTGTCTTAAAGGAAGCAAATATAGAAGAAAGAGTATTGGGCCCAAGACAGAACCCTGAGGTACCACATGTAAAATGTCTCGATTCAGACATGAAATGATTTATAAAAACACTAAAACTTCAGTTTCAGAGGTATGAGGAGAACCATTCTAAGACCACTCCCAAAAGCCCAACCACATCTTGAAGTCTATTAATAAGAATCGTATGATCAACAGTGTCAAAAGCAACTGAGAGATCTAGTATAAGCACAACTGTATATTGTATATTGTGTATATTGTAACAGCAGGCTTCCTCTCACCCCCTCTCTCCCTCCTCCATCTGTTTTGCTCAGACTTGTTCATTGTCTTATTCAGGCACTGCGTCAGGAAGTGGTGTAGTGCTCCTTAACAAGAAACTGACACTATGTGGATCAATAGGGGATTGAATCTTCACTGCACCAAAAGTCAAGGTACTTCTTTAATCGATGACTGGCAACTTCTAAATGTAGACAGAGCCTTTCATTTTCCTTTTTTTCTTCCCATCTTGACTTTACACACACCATCACACACAAACTCAGAGTCAGAGAGAAGACTGTACATTTGATGTGCATGCTCTTTTTTGTTAAGTAAATTCTCATATTGCAATATTCACACAATTGTCTTTACACTCATGTGAGTAACATATGTAACCTGTGGATGAGTAGATGGCTGACTATTTCTTTCTTTCTTCTTTCAATGCTGACTGGCTTTTGTGACATTCCCATCATGCACCTATTGTCACATAATTTCAAATATTTCAACACAATCTAGAGAACCAAATGCTGTGCATGTTGTGCCTTTGTTTGTAAATCTTGTGTATCTGCATATTTGAATAAAAAAAATGCATTGACAGCTGGCCAACAATTATGTGCCACTTTTTAAATTACTCACAATTCCATTTAAGTGTCAATGTGAACTATTCAGTTTTAACATTATGAATATTTTTCAATCCACTTGAATGATTATGGCAAAAAGATATTATTTATTTGTCTCCAGCAACTTCTCACTCTGGCTTTTGAAAACCCAAATATTTTCATTCTGCTTGGTTTTTGATGGCAGGTGGTGTATATTAAGCTTGACTTTTTTGTCTTCCAGATATTTCCAAGCTACTACATGTGTTATTCAACTGCTGCATGAAACACAGGACTAAGTGGACCCTAATGTATTTCCTGATGTGTTGGTGCTGTTCTCTTACTATCAGTTGCCAGTTTGGTATTTGGAATTCACAGAGTGGAATATATTGATTGGACTACTCTAAGCCAGCTACCTTTTAATCTACTAGATGCTTTTTTGAAGAAAGAAACCAATATGTGTAGGATATTGTTAGCACCATTATTATTCAAACTGTTTAACTGTCTGTTTATCATTTAAGAGTTGACTTTTATGCCACCAGGTAAAACATGAAAAGTAGTAAGGAAGAATAGAAGGCATAGGATGATAATTTGTGTATAACAGACATTATTTATAATTTTTATTTATTCATTTTTACATCTGTGGGAGCAGGTCACAACATGTTTATTTTAGGCCCAGAGAAGCACTGGTGCTTTGGAGGTAAGCACCATGAAATGTGTTGTGCCATTCAGGAAACCCTGATATGGTACAGGTGAGTAAACACATCCTCTATTACTGTATTACAACTGGATCGTTTTAGGGATGAATGCCATACTCAGCTTCAGGCTTCACTGACCAGAAAAGAGCTTTTCTTTATAATGAATGTCAAAGGTGAAAGTTAAAAAAAAAAAAAAAAAAAAAAAACATCAGGCACACTGACACTTGTTCCAGTGTCCTAGCTTGGGAGTTTTTGGCACTGATTGGCCAGCCTTTTGTAGACTATTACAGCTTTATACAAATCATTATTCATGGCAATGTGAAGTGCAGCAATGGAATCTATAATCTCTGTCCCCTTATCTGGATACTCGGTTTGGTGACTAGGCAGGTGTTGGTGATGATTGAGACCAGGACTGGCTCTGGCCAAAGAACCACGAGTGTAATGAGGTGAAAAGCTTGCTTTGGGACAAGAGTAAATTATGGCCCCAGCAATCGATAGTAAACATGACTGAAAGCCAATGTTGGTTTGCGGAGGAAATCAGTGATTGCCCTCTTTTCCCATCGTTTGGTTTCAGCTATTGACATAATTGAACATTTACTTTTCCTAAAAATAATTGTAAAGAAACAGCAAAACACAATATTACCTTGATGGCTAAATAGCTATATGCAGTTTGGCAGATAAAGGTTTACACGGCAATCTAGATAAACACTACTGAATCATAATTCATCAAATGCAATAACCCTGGCATAGAACTTACCAAAGCCCATACCAGTGATAAATTAATCATTAAATTCCATTTGTAAATGAGCATGGAAATTCACAGTTTAAATCTACAATATGCACATTCTGGAAACCATGCATGAGCTTTAATAGCAAACCACAGAAAAGATAGCATTATTGCAAAAGAAATGAATTTCTATTAAACTTATTTGCAATTACTTATGATATATGGTCTGCAATTAAATGTACATTAAAAAACTAACTATTTTAAAGTAATTTAACTCAACATGATGGCTTTCTTTAAGGCAATGTATTATCTAACAAATTTTAAAATTACTCTGTAGTTGTTTAGTAATTAAAGACAAAGCCCAAAATTGAGTTTATGTCTGGATTAGGGTTCCATTTCCACCATTTGCAGTTTTGTGCTGTTGTCAGATGAACAGTTGTACAGTTGTATATGATAGAAAAGTACTGGCTCAGCACTTTCATGCAGTAGATAATGTTCATCAGCTAAATTGGCATTAATGCTGATGGCTGTCACAGCTGTTTTTAAATATCTCCCCAAAGAAAGAATGGGTTACTTGACAGCTTTTGTATGATCAGTGTTAAAAAAGTCCTAAGAATTACTGCCAACTTTGTGAAGCTGTGTGCAAATCATACACAGAACAGGCCTACATTTAATTGTAATTTTTGTTGTTTAAGAGAAAATAAACCATCCAGTTCATTTATTACTGTATTGAAAACAAAGTCAGTAGACCTCTCCACATATACTATAGATGACAACCATCTTGGTTTTTTAAAGAAAATTCAGTCTGACTATTTAAGGCAAATGTTGAAAGACGAAGAATAGCAGGTCTTTGTGTGCCCCACATACAGTACATTTATTATACATACAGTATGCATATTTTTTTTTCACTGCAGTTGCCCTCATATATATTTTTATTTTTGTTTTATCATATTTACTACCCACTTTGCTACACTTGTCACTCAATCTGTACAAGCCTCACATTCCCAAAGGTGTGCACACAAATCATGTCTCCAACACCTGCTTAGACTTACCTGCTTGGGTTTTTTGTATTTTTGAGAACAGCACACTCTGTTCTACCATTAAACTGTTAAAAGGTAGTGATTGATAATCCTTTACATATTATTTCTGGTTTATTTGGTGAAACTTGTACTAACTGGGAAAAACACCAAATGTTTCAGTAATGCTGTTTCCTTGCAGCAAGTAAATGCATTGACTTCAAAAGACAGAAACAGAAAACTGATTGTTTACTTTTTTATTATTCACTTTCAGAATAGAGTAAGTGTTTACTCTGTGTTTAGAGTAAGTAACATGAATTAAATAGACCTCAACATCATATCTACCATGAACATGTACTGATACCTACATTACCTGTGTATTAATAAACAATTTTGAGTTCGAGACAATTATATAATTCCAAGGAACCAAAAATGTGGGTTTTATGAAGTGAACCAATTCAAGATCATAACATCCATTCACTAGCTACACTGGCCAGAAGCAGAAGATGGAAAATGTTGTTTTCTGTGCACTCTTTACCTTTTTAATAGTTTAATTAAAAACAGTATGTCCTGTTGTGATATGGTTACTGTTCTTGTTTCCAGTTTCTACTTTCTTCTGTGACTGAAGCCTCAGGGGTCCTTGTAATCAGCAAAGATATTCCCTGATAGACCACTGAGGGAACAACAAAACCCTGGATAACAAATGCATTTCTGCTAGAATTTCCAGCACACTGGGTTGATCTTAAGAATCTCAGGTGAGCCCACACAGGAGCTGATAAAAGCATTTCTATCTCACCACAAAGGACTGTACTCAAGTAATTCCCAAAACAGCTGGGAGAAAAACAAATGTAAAGGTTTCCTTTCACTTTTAGACTTGTACAATGTCAGACAAGTAAAAAAGACAGGGGACCTCAATGGAAAAAAATCAGAATAACAGGAACACTGAGTTGTATGCCTCTCACTGCTGACACCATCGCCAAATCAGGCCCCGGGTGTGTCATTGTAATTAGTTGCCGTCCATGTAACATGCTCGTTAAGGGGCATTTTCCACTTGTGTCCCCCACCTTTTCAAATTCTGAGGAGGTAAACATCAACAAATCCACAAGGTGTCAAGGGTTACCTCATTAGCTCAACCACAAATGACTATGTGGAGCTTGGTGAGCTATTTCTTTGAGGTTTTGTAAATGTTAGGTTGAGTAGCATGCAATATGCATGCTATTATGTTTATTGAGGAATACATTGTTCACAATGTCAATACACATAATGTCTCAGAATATTTTATGACTGTTTTTTGCTGGTTGTTTTTATTGAATTGGATTTATGGAAAAGGCTTGCTGCTTTAGGTAAAAGTCCATTGTGTCTGAATGCCCCGGTGGTTTTTACCTCCTGAATGATATTGCAAAAACTTTTTTTTTTTTTTTTTTTTTAAAGTAGCGGTTGTATTTTGCTGGGATCAGCAAATCCAAACTATTCACTACTACTACTACTACTACTACTAAATGATTACATTTTAAGTGCAGTACATGATATAGTTAATTTTCAGATACAAGGCCTGTTGCCTTCAAGGCTGTTGTACATACATGCTTACAAATTTTTAGCAAAGGTTACGTCCATTCTCCATTCTGTCCCACTTTTGACATGATTACAAATAATTCATATAGATTTGTCAGGGGCACATTTGTTGTGTGAATCATCCTTAAAGATGTTCTTACAGGATTTAGATCTGGTGTCTGAGAGAATCATCAAACCTGCCTGACATGACTTTTTTAACATTGTGCATTATCATCCTGGAAGTATCCATTAGCAGATGGATAAGTTATGACCATAAAGGGATACACACGGTCAACAACAATGCTCCAATAGGCTACAGCATATAAACAATGATTGATTGGTATTAAGGGGGTTAAAGTCTTTCACGACCACCATCCAAGACTGTTGTCACAAGGCAGACTGGGTCCAACAATTCATACCACCAATGCCAAATTCTGACCACACCATCTGTGTGTCCCGAGCACAAATGAAGATTCATCAGGCTGAGTTAGATTTTCCAATCTTAAAACATGCTGTCTGGCCCTGCACTCACTCTCATCAAAAAAAAAAAAAACCTGCCGCTCACTGGATGTTAGTTGTAATTCATGCCATTCTGAGTAAACTCCAGACACTGTCCTGTGAGATCAAGAGCTTCAGAAATAATTTAAAAAATTGTCTGGCAGAAACAATCTTGATTAGCATTATGAAGAGCTCATTTGTATGTTGACCCTGCAATGGACTGGCAACCTGTCAGGGGGTACCCCATCTTTGGCCCTGTGTCAGCTGGGATTGACTTACTATTATATGATTATTTTTTCTCTTTATGTTTTTTGAAGGACATGGTACAATAGAAACAGAGGACATCTAAACTACCCTCAAAAAATTTCATAACTATTTGAAAAAATAAAAGTACATGGGTTCACTTTTACTATACCCTGAAAGCAATCTATACAGCATCCACTCCCCCAAGCACTTGGAAATATCACTTAAAGACATCAATTCTCTGGGAAATAAGACACAGAGCAGTGGCCTCTCAAATGGAGAACATGACTGCTGACTGAGGTGCCCTTCCATCTTATTTAAGGTGTTGCAACTAGAGTTCACTGAGTGAAATACTTCCTCTTGTTAAAAGATCAAACTGTCCAGTCAACTGGGCATAAGCCAGGTGAAACTCTCTTGTTCAATAAAGGAATTGTGGTTACAGTCCAACTAATTTGCACCAAATTAAAAATATTCAGATATTTTGTTGTTTTACATTGGCATCAACAGTATCTTAGCAGAAAACACTGTACTGTCACCACAGAGACAGGATACAAATCCTTCTGGGACAGCCATTTGTGTACGAGGAGCTGAATTGATTATCTCAGTTATTCATACAAAATCAAACCCTTTCTCAACAGTCTGTCATCATTGTTGACTCAAAAATTTGCCTAAATTAACCCAAAACTCCAGCCAATTTTCCCATTCCCTCCAAAGCTGATGGTATTCTGAAGCACACAATAAACAGTACTTGTGTTGAATATTCAAATCTCTCTTGGAATATCACATTGTCAATCAAATCAGCCCTGCTGTCAACCTTCACTTTACTGTCTTAGTACTGAAACAAAAATAAAAGATACGCTGGGAATATATTCTGGCATGGAGGCGCAGAAGGGACAAGGAGATAGCTGGATGAGACAGTGACAAAATAATATCACAGACTGCTCATGACAAACAGACAACACTGAATTTCCAACTTTAATCTATTAAAACTCACTTGGGAAACTCTAATACATTTATGTCCATATATATTTGGACAAAGACACACATTTTGTCATTTTGCCTCTGTATACCACCACAATGAATTGGAAGTGAATCAAGATGTGATTTAAGTTTGGACTCTCATTTAATTTGAGGGATTGAAATGAAGGAACTGATAGTGGCTGTAGTAAAGGCCTGGCACAGCATAGCCAGTGAGGAAACTGAGTATTTACTGATGCCAATGTGTTCCAGACTTCAGGCAGTCATTGACTGCAAACTATTTTCAACCAAGTATTTAAAAAAGCCTTTACTGTATAATAATACAATAACGTATTATTAATTATAAATATAAGTGCTTATAATTCCTCAACTGTCAATGCGCTTATTTTGTTTAATCACTCAAATTTAAGCAAAGAGTCCAGAGTTTGATCACATCTTGATTTTTTTAATTTCCAGTTTACTGTGGTGGTGTACGGAGACAAAAAAAAAACTACATGTGTGTCTTTGTCAAAATATATATGGACATACAGTAACTGTATTATAGTTTTCCATATGAGCATAAACAGACAAACTGCTGGGAAAAAAAGAGTTAAAACTAGAAAAAAAGCATCATCTGTGTCCGCTGCTCCACTCTGTGATGAATTATTATGTTGTCACAATTCTCTAATAGTGTCACAATGTGGTTCCACTCTATCACTTGAGCTCAAATTTATGCCCTATTTGTTATCTACACGCTCACTTCTAACCCTCCTCTGCTTGTGTAGCTCAAAGATCTTAGAAAAAGGAAACATGTGAGCTGTAAACTCTGTAAATTGATGAAATCGATTATCTCTTCTACTGCACTTTCACTGCTGACAGCCGTGCTCTTAACATTTTACACTTTGATGTGTAAATCTTTGACAAACAGTGTTAACACAGTGGAGGTGATAACCAGAGAACCTAAAATGAAATCACTTTTACTGATATACAGTATGTAAAGGGCTCTAAATTTAATTCTAACGGTAAGGATGTTAAAAATGGTACTCCTGAGTTCTAAGTTCTTTTTCATCTCCATTTTCCGGCCACCTGTTTCTCTCTTTATTTCTCACACACCCTTTGTCTTCCTCTCTCATGCCTAATTTGTCTTTATCTGCTATACACACTTAGGTGGTAATGAAAAGTCAAAGCATATTCAGCTTCCCAGCTGATTTGTCAGTCATCTAGTCTACCATTTTTACAAAAAGTAATAACAGGAACCTGTTGAGTAATGGTTCCCTATTATGAAAAAACATCAGTCTATCAAGGTGTAGCCATTTTTCCTGTCTCACAGTATAAAACTGCACTACACTGCACTGATGTTAAAGTAATGTGTTGCTGATGCTGTAAACCCACAATAAAAAGGTCATGACAGAAGAGAAAAGTAATGTTAGTTATTTAATAATGAAACCGGTCAACGGTGGTAGTTTCTGTTAAAAAGGTGACGTGCTGGTCGGACACTAACAGTATTCTATATCATTCTTGAACAAAACATGGGCTTCAATTTATTTATCAGACATGTGGCACAAACGTTGCACTGCCTTTTGAGCATCTGTTATTAATGGTAAATGACAACATCTACCCCATCCAGACAGACAAGGCTGACAGTTATGAACAGTTTTCTCATTTCTGTAGGTTATCTGCTTTCCTAAGGTTTGCGTCAGTTGATCATAGCATAAACCATGCAATTTATTCTAGGGATTCCATGTAGGTAATATATTACACATACCTATTCTGTATGATTGATCAGAAACCAGAAGAATTAACAAGACTTAGCAATAATATTATAGCATAATCACCTGACTATGTAGTGACACTCAATGTGTCAACTCTGCAAGAACTTCTGCTTTTTGCATGAACCTTTAGTGAGGCACAAAACTATTGACTAATTTCTCTGAAGAAAACGTTATTCAGCACCTGCTGTCTCACTATAGTTTTCTCTCAGTGTGCCCAAACATTAAATTGGCAGGTAAGTTTGCAGACTCACCCAGAAATTTAAACATCTAATACTTGTAAAGCACACATCAGGTACACATAAAGCAATGAAATGGCAGAGCCACATGTTTTATTTATTTTTTTTTTAATTTTATTATTTGGTGCTTAATTTAACTTGCTTCCCACAGAAAATACTGACAACTAAGTTTTAGATTAATAAAGCACAGGGCATAAAATGAAATAGTTTATATTTTTTTTAATTTCTTGACAACTCTGGCATCAATTAAGTCCCTTCAATTCATATCCCTAGATCTGATGCATTCTTCTGTGTCATATTCATCCTATGACATGAAGCTGCTGACAGTCAGCTGCTCTGAGCCCTTGATGGGACCAAGTGATGAAGAGAGAGAGAGAGCGAGAGAGAGAGAGAGAGAGAGAGAGAGAGAGAGAGAGAGACTAATGCTACATACAGCCAGGTTTGCATGGACTCAAACTGACCTGATGTAATTCTGGGTGCCTGGGAATTTAGCCAGTTAAATGTAGCGCACACATTTATTTAAACTATTTATTTCAATTGTGCCTATTTAAGTGAACATAATGTAAAACATACACGAGCAATACACATGAGAGGCGGAAGACAATCCCAGCTGACATAAGGCAGAAGGCGTGGTACACCCTGGACAGGTCATCAGTCCATTGCAAGGCCAACATACAGAAACAAACAACCATTCACTCACACCTATGATCAATTAGAGTGTCCAGTTTACCTATGCCTGTTTTTGGACTGTGATAGGAAACTGGAGAACCTGGAGAAAATCCACACACACATAAAGAGAACATGCATATTCCACACAGAGAGGTCCTTAGTCAAACTGGGATTTGAATTGGTGACCTTGCTGTGAGGCAACAGTGCTAGACACTATTCTGCCATGTACACCATAGGAATACCTGTTTCCAAATGTTGATAAAAAAATGAACTATGAAACTGAAAGTTGAAAGCCCTACAGATATCAAAAAAAGTTTTCTTCAACAGGATTATAACATCAGGAAGGCTTGTCTGTATCTTGCTGCAGCCTTTTTTGTACCCCGGTCATCATTAAACCTACTTCAGGGGGGGGAATGTGAGATTTGGTTCTTCTGTTGTTCTGCACAGACATGCATGCCAAACCAAAGAGAGAAAAAAACAAATTGCTTCATGCATCATGGAACAATGGGGACACTTAAGTGGAATGCTGTGGGAAATGTAACAAGGGGTGGGCCAAGCATGGTACGAGGTCTCTGATCATTTTGTAATGTGAACTACACCTATTTAGAAAACCAGTGTCAGTATTGATTTCCTCAACTTCTCTTGCAAAAGGTATTTGAAGCAGAAACTAATCACAGACCCCATATTTTAACCTATTTTAAAGCATCAAAAATATTCTACATCAGCCTTACATAATTAAAGGAAGTAAATGAACTAAATATACAGTCATGTGCAAAAGTCTTAGACCACCATTAGACTTGCCGATTTAGCAATCACTTAATTGGAACATGTCCGAAGAATATGCCAAACATGTCTGCAGTTTAGAAAAAAAAACAAACCTTTCAGAAAATTGGTGTGAGCTACATTTACTGTACAGTTGAACACTGACGTGAAAATGCTCTAAGTTAGGAGTGGAATTCAAATAAATGTGATATAAATAATAATAAAATTGATAAAACATAGGCCAGTCCTACTGTTGCATGTGGAAAAATATCTGCTGAGAAAAAGATCTTTTACGCCAGTTTCATTCTACGCATGCTTAAGCATTAGTACATACATACAAGTATGAGTGAATCTCATTGACAGCTTGCTGATTCATCAACTTTCAGTCACATCATTCCAGTCCAGTGCCACTGATCACAGAATGTGACATATGCTGTGCCCTGAGACTTTTGCATGGCACTGTAAATGTTCAGATTTCTTTTCACATCTGTTTCACATTAGATATTGTTAGAATAATGTTAAATATCTAAAGGCATATGGTAATGATGTGATTCTCATCTGTTATCTAGTCTACACCATGACTAAAGAGTATCAGTGGTGGATCTGCAGTGTAGCAATCCCCCTCAAAGTTAAATGACAGTTAGCACAAAATGTTCAAGTAAAGAGTGTGATATGATTGAAATTAATCAACCAGGAAATTACTTAGTGATACTGGTAGGGGCTGTGGTGGCGTATATCATGGAAATAACCTGAAAAATAAGGAGAGAGAAAAGCTGATTGAGGCCAAATGCAGCACGAGGAGTGTTTAAGAGAGAGGAGATGTAGACAGAGTATTTAAATGTTGGATGTCACTGTAACTGGGAAAGTCCTAATTCTTTGCAGACTAATACAATCCAATAATGGCTTCTTAAATATTGTTTGTTTTAAGTTAGTTGGAGTGTGCTGCATTATCAAAGTAACAAGATATAATATTTATGTATGTATATTTTGGGGTTGTACATTCATCAACATAGCTGTGGCTTTACAGTATCATCACAGTATCCTAAAAACGTTATTTTGTGTTGTAAACTATTTTACTGTATTGTTTCAAAATGCAAATTAATAACAACAGCCATTAAACATTTGTTATAATGTACCACCTTAGCCTTTTCTCTGAAAACTCTTTAAAGCAAATGTTCTGCTTGGCAAATCCATAAAACAGGATTAAAAATTTAGAAAAGTACCTCTTGGCTCCTGGACATCTGGCTCACAGCTCTTAAGTAAAGTTAACATAAATCCAAGCTAATTAGCCATGACAAACTACAAATCCTAAACACAATTCAAACCCCACTCCCATTGATAAAGATGTTCTAAAGGTACAGTGTGCAAAATCTAATCCATGGTTATATTTGTGAATGTTTTTTTTTTTTTCTGGATTTGGTTAGGTAGCATGCACACATTTATAATCCCACTTAGAAAGCTTAATTTTAAATCACAGAACAAAGTGTAGATGTACAGTATGCCATGGTCTGGAATCAAGGTAAAATTTTAAATTTCCTTAAGCTGTGACAAACGGGAGGCATCTTCAACATTTTGAGATATACAGTATGTATGTGATTTAAAGGTTTGATATGCCCTGCACAATTTAGTTGACAATTTAAATGCCCAAGTACTTGAACACTTGAAAAATGTCACAATACATGCCCCTGTAATGAAGTTATAGGGGCTTCTCAATACAATCATAAGCATGTTTTAAACTTTAAAATAAAATTTATTTTTTATTGCATTGAATATTCTTTTATTTAAGAAATATGATATTCCATATAATCTTCCAGGATGCTGCAACATGACGTCTTACTTTCCATTGAGCTGCAAATGTCAAATAAACATCTCTTTCATTACTGACCTATCACTCTTGTAGTGTTTAAAATGTATTATGAGATGGAGGATCTTTTTCTTTCATTTGCCTTTTTATTAGCAGCCCAAATAAAGATTTTTAAAAAGATTAAAAAAAAAATTCTGTGATAACTGAAAATTACAGGTTGCACCTCTATCAAGTGTTCCACACTCAGCCTTTCACATGTCTTCCAAGACTCACAAGCAGTCTGAAAAGCTACAGTGAGTATAGATCATTTTAGTGTCATCACAATACCAGTAACTGCAAGCTAGTTACATCCACGTCTAGTTCCATTTTGTCTCTCTCCCCAGAGCTATCAGCTTTTTACTAGATCCCCATAAACCTTGAGCAACATTTCCAACCGGCTGCTGTTGAATGGGCACAGTGGTTGGCATGGAGCTTCAACCTGTTCCCATTTTGTGAAACACAATGGCAGGGATTGCTGCAAGAGATAATATATTTTTCCCTCCGGGCTGCAATCATCCCAATCAACCTTAGGATGTCCATGTTTTGCCTGTGGGTGCAAATGTTGCTGCTCAATTTCCAGCTTTTACACAACAAATGTATAACTCCCTCATCATTTTGGTGTAAAATGCTACCATAATATGTCACTAATGCAACAACCACAAGGTTCAATGTGCATGAAATTACTACTATCACTGCTTTTCCCACTGTTCTTATATTGCTGACTTGACAAAGTGATGTCAACAACAATCTGTTCCAAGAGCCAGCAGAATCCAAAATGCTGCATGTGAAAGTGCATTATGTTCTGTAAGCCTAATTGTAAAAGCACCCACTTAATTACTTGCTTTTAATGCACCTGTCGGCCCATTTCTACATAACTTTCACCCTCAAAAGTGATTGTCACAAAGTGCATACATAACAGCAGTTCTTCAATCATGTCACTTGTCCACATTTTCACACAACATATGACAAAATGAAAGCATGATGGTAAGGCAAAGGTTAACAGCTTAGTTCCCACATCTGTTTCCACCCTTATTTCCAATACTTTTACATTGAGCAGGCTGTGTCTATTCCACCTTGACCTATATCTATACATAGCTCTAAGAATATTCATTGCAAACACGTGGTAACCAAAATCTGTAACAAGTCATGCATGAAGGCCCGTTGTTTTCCTCCCTGAGGAACATATTTACTCATATTAATAGAGACACAAAAGATTAACTCACCATACTGGAACAGAGGAAAAACATGTCTGCTTTCTGCTACAAGAGCTGGGATGTTCTTACACAGATTCAGCCTGGAACATAAAACAGAAAAAAACTGTCTAAGGACACACATTATGAATTACCTATGTTTTTCCACAGGACAGATACATTGGAAACATTTGTCAACATGCAGGGAAGCTTTTGTCATCCACCCATTGTACTCTACGTCACAATGAATGACATCATTAAATGAATGCCTGAAACTTAAATGTTAAGTATACACCTTACATAACTCCCATCCACACTTCTCTGTATATGAAGAACAAAAAACATAATTAACCCAAGTTTGCTGAATTTTATCTCAGTGAGTGCAACTGCTGTAACCACAGCCATGCTGCTCAAATGAAATCGTAATATCTACTGTGTCCCATCACAGAATACACAGTCAGAATGGGGTGATGATTTTATGCACACTTTCACATCGTTATCACACATTCCTTTGCTGTGACTTAGCCAGCCTTTTTTGTTTCTAGGTTTTTGTTTATTGACCCTACACTTTTATACTTTTACACTCCTTAGTCTATACAGTTTGTTTCCCTGCATCAGTCCTCCTCTCTGGTTCGGCCAAAATAAGGGGCTGAGTTCGAAGCCTGATTGAATACAGAGGCTCAAAAAGTAGACCAGAACCATTGAGTTGCATCAGAGAAAAATGGTGTTTTTTCTCTGATGGGGTTTCAAGTCATTGTCTGTGTTGTTTTACCCTATTGCTTTAAGATGCATTTATCAGGTGACTCATCACTCTTCTTGTTTGTTTGGTCAATCTGTTGAGACAGTGCCATGCCTTGTTGGCAGAGTTTATTCAGTTGACCCTCTTGGATTCCTGGTTGTCTGCTTTATTTACTTGTCTTTCATTCATTTCTTTTAAGCTTTTTTGATTGACTTTTTTTTTTTTTTTTTTACTTAATCCTGTCTTCTGTCCTTGGCCACAACAGGCCAGATTTAAAGCAGTAAGAGCTTTCCAAACGTACTGTATAAACAAATTAGTCAGGCTTGATGAGATTTTACCTACTGAATGTGCCTATCAAAATAATTTCTAAACATCACAGCAGGAACATGCCTATTAATTGTGATTGGTGTAGCTTTTATACAAGGTATAATTATATAGTAACTCCATTCTGCTGGATCTAGCCTTTAGAAAATATGATCATTTATTCCCTAATTGTATCATTTTAGCTGTTGTTTTCTTAGTATAAAATGAATGATATTTCTGATATCTGTGGTTGGATTTGATCGGATTCTAGCATCAGCTTGATGAAACATCTTTGTTTGCCAAGTATTCAATTTTCCGTATAGCGCAATATGACATGATATAAATTACATATACACTGACTGAAACATAGTGTATATGTGTTTTTGTTTTCTCTTGACATTTAGAGTACTTGTGTAGACACTTAGATGTGCTACAAACAACACAGAAAAATGCAGTTGTCATTTAAGTTGAATTGTGTTTCTACTTGTTCCTGATGGGTAGAATATAGCAGCATAGTGCCACTTCAGCTGCTGTCAACCTAAAGCCCTTTACAAGCTAGAAATAAGCCTCTGTGTAGCCACATTCAGAACCTCACTTTCAATGACAAAACAATTTATGCTCCCTGTGGATTTTTTAAGTTGTGAAAAAGCTATTTGCAAATCTAACGGTGACGCAGCTTGATATGTGGGCCTGTTGCTAAATACATTTAAATTTGAGCATTCTTCACTGATTGTGTTTGAAGGGAAAAGTAAAATATAAAAAAACAACAGTACTCAAAACGTAAGCTTCAACACTTTCCAACAACTGTCAACTTGTCCACTGGATCCAGAAGAACTCTATCTTACTTACTTACTGTATTACATGACAAAAGTCATCCTGATCTGTTGATGTTGATGATGTTGATGTCATATACGCATCTGAACTTGTTAAATGGGACATCCTATGTTCAACTTAACTTACCATCAAATCCGTTATATGGGCCAGATCAGTATACATTTGTCATAGTGTTTGATTCTGCATACAAATACTAAATTTCCTCCAAATCTGATTTTTGACAGAGATTTTTGCCCATCATAAGACATAGGTATTCTTAAAATTTGAGTGCGATGTCATCAGTGGGTAGATTCTGACCAAAATTTAAAGGCCACATAGAATGGTCTTTTTCAACCAAAAATCAAGATTACTGATCTATACTTAGATAAATTAAATAATATTTATTGTCAAAAACCTTATAATTCAGATTAAGGCAGTTTATTGCTGCTCTCTGACAGTTTCTGAACAGGCACTCTGTTTCTGAGTTAATGCCTGCCCCCCCCCAGAACACTGAGTCTCTTGTGATTGGCCAGCTACCAAGTGCATTCCCACATTCCCACTCGCTTGTGATTGGCCAGTTACCAGCTGACTGACTGCTTCGCAGTGCTTCTTCTTCTTCAGGTTGAATGTTCGCACCCATAACTAGAAGTAGCTGTTGGGGGAGGGCTCGTTGCACGGCAAATGTGCTACTGAACTCAGAAGTGGTTGAAGTGTTTATTATGACACTTTAGTGATGTTTAGATATGGGAAGGACACAGGGACACACCAACAAACATCAGATATTTGATTTTCCACTGAATGTCCTCTTTAATGGGAACTTACTTGGGTGATCACCTACCCATCACACACAAAAAAATTACGTATAAAAAAATAACTGAAATGATCAAAAAAAAATTGCAATCTGCCACCCATTGTGTCTTCTCCTTAATAGCACTTGACACTTGACATAGAGCCATTTTGATTATTGCATAATAGGCTTCAGTCTCCACCTTGTACCAGACTAACCACCACCATGTCTGTAATAACTGTAATAAAAGTCTTGTAGAATTAGACAGGTAAAAGATAGATATGTTGGTACTTTTTTTTTTATCTTTTCCTCACAAGGAGAAGAATATCACTGACCTGGCAGGGGATTTGAGAGGACTGGGGGTGAAAGGACAGGGAGAAACAGGAGAAGAGAGGGATAAGACACCACTGGGATAAAATCTTGAGTATGCCAAGGTCAGCAGAACTCTCTCTATGAAATGAATCCCTGCCAAACACAGACACCAACACACAATCACACACACACACTGTAACACAGGCAGGTAATCACACACAAACACCCACACACTCGCACATAGCAACGCACTCTCTGCATTAGCTCTTCCCTGAAGACAGCCTGCTGAGAACTGCTAAACTACTGCTGGACACTCAGCTATATGTGGCTGTGCACCCACACACAAATACACACTCTCTGTTTCCGGATCTTTAGATTGGTCTCTGTTGATCCAGGGATCTGCACCTTTGCTGCACAGGACTTTTATTTTAAACTTTTACATACTGATGTGTTTATTTACAGCTACATCACCAGTAAGCATCACTGCTACTGATTCAGTGGCCATGATGAACAAATGCTTGTTATCCAAAAAGCTTGGCTCCACACATGTATCAAAACAATGCACATGTGACATACAAAAAAGCAAACAACAGGTTACAGTGCTTTAATGCATTGTCATGCATGAATGCCTGCACATGCAAAATAAAACAAACTGCCACAGTGGCATGTTTCTGTTTCTTTTGACCAAAAGTTGCGCTGAACTTTCTTTACCAGGTCAGAAAATTTAATTCTGTCTCTTTCATTTGAAACTAGATTACATAAGGGATGTACTGATATTTGTTGTGGCTGACTGGAATCAAATAAAAATCTGAAGTTTTGACAAGGTTCCAATTCCACACAATAAAACAGTAATAGCACTATTATACTGCAGTCCAACATAGTTTCAGTGCTAAGTGCGGACAAAATTGACACATCTCTGTGACAGAGTGAATTGTAGCCTTGTTATATTCACTGTTATACATCGCACTGCTGTTTTTACTGAGCTTTTACTGTGTGCATTATCTGAGTTTTAAAAAGTAATATTTCTGTGTCAAATGAAGAACATCAGTAAATGCATAAATATGTACATGTTTTAAGACAGTTGCTGAGTTGCTTATCATTGTGTTTCATTCTACAGTATCGGATACTACAAGGGGGAAAATAAATCAGAGTAGATAGGGTTTCTTCCCATGTTAGAAAATGATGGATGGCACACTTTGTGACATTAGTGTTCAATGTTATGGTCTGTAAAACAGGTTTGGCACCTTGCTTCATAAAGGGTTCCTTCTCTATGACAGAATTTTTACATTATTTGTGAGCACACCTTGTTGTACTGCCAGGGTTTGAAGCATAGATATGCACACTGTTATCATCTCAAATGGTATGTTAGGCTGCTCACTTACAACCCTCATGTTTTCATTGTTGCAGTTCCAGATACTCATATTTATTATGTCGTAAACACTTGCAGGATTCACATATTATACTCTGCTGTCATGCTCCAAAGGAAATCCCTAAGCAGTGATCTAAACGGTTATTTAGTGTTTCAACACAAGCCATATAGTCCATTAAATACCCATTCTTTAGTCCTCTTATAAAATTCTGATGAGAGGAAAAAAAACAATGTTCTTGTACGGCTATATATCATTATTGTTTATCCATAATAAAGGACCCAGTGCAAAGGGGAAGAAAAAAGGGAACATTTAAACAGAGTAGCTTTTGTAATTCATTCAATCGCATCCATAATAACCAAAGTGCTTTTGAGTAATTCTTCTTTTTTTCCTAAATATGGATGATGAATACAGAATTTTATCACATAATTTCAATATCTCTTTGTGTCCAACCCGTGACCAACACATATTAAAATTAATATGAAAAACTATAAATTTTATCACATAATTTCAATATCTCTTTGTGTCCAACCTGTGACCAACACATATTAAAATTAATATGAAAAACTATAAATATATTTAGTAAACATTTTCTTTCTGTTGATTGCATTATCATCATAATTTCCCGAGAGTTCCCTAAAGGTAACAGGCGCTAAATAATGGATGGGCATGAGAGCTGTTTGGCTCTGTTAGTGAGCGCCTTCAACTCTCTTAGGAAACACAGAGGCACCAGCAGCTTTGAAACCAGCGGAAGGAGGCAGCCCTAACTTCGGATTAGTAGTGTGTTCACCAAACATTTGGTGCTGAGACAATGTAATGGAGTTTCACTATGGTGCAGGAGCCTTCAGGCAGAGACATCAAAGGTCCACTTTGTCTCTGCCTCAGTTTGCTGGCACAATGAAAAGATGGATATATATAGTTTATAAACATTTCAAAGAGGACTATTGACAACTCTGTTATGGAAATGTAAGAAGTAAAAAGCTGAAATGATAAAATATTACATTCCGCACTGCAATTTCAATAACAATACCAAAGCCACATTTTGTTTATTTCCTCCTTATTTCCAAACTTGAAATATTTTTTTCACAAAAAAGTAAAAACAATGGTAACAATGGTAATGATTGTACATCATGTTTGCTTTGTGGAACCATTATTAATTTACATTTAGACTAATGTCTTTCCTGTTTTCTCTAAATCTAATCTCTGAAACAGGAACTTATCTTAAAAACAACTGGGTACAAGCTGGTCTTTCATTAATTATACATCAGGTAGCTACAAGCTGTTCATCATGTGGCTCTTGTGTTCAGAAAATGAGACACAACTGCCCCACATTTGCATTACAACAGAATGCAACAATGTTTGTCCTCATAATTCTTATAGCATCTTACATAGAACATTCACTTTGTTTGACGGGAAGAAAATCCTGATTGAGAATTCATTCAACAGACTGAAATTTTCTGGAGCACATTTCTCTGTGGGACCTTAGCAGCTTTCTTTTGGGAGGCTTAAAATCTCAAAAATATGTATATAGGCCACAGTATATTGACTATAAAATACAAATGGAACACAGGATTCAGTCAAGCATTTTATATGCCTCATCAGAGTGTTAGGCCCCCACTGTTGTGCGTCCCCTTTTCTTTGTGTGAGTGTCTCTCTCTGCATGTGTGAGTGCGTGATGGGTTGCAGGTGTGCATGATAGCAGTTGTGCATGCTTGATTGAATGACAGGTGTGTGAGTGTCTGGGTGGATCCTTGGATAGGTCCCTTACAGAAGGTCCCTGCATAAAAGGCCTCATCATCCCAGCTGCAGTGGACTTCTGTTGAACCGTCCATAGCCAGATGGCCAGCAGACATCTCATGCTTGTTTTGCTGAATCACTGAAATGTTTTTATTTTATATGTGTTGCTGGTCCTTTCTTGGGATTTGGGAGTCTCCTTTTTCATGATGTTCAGGTTTTCCCTTTTGTCCAGTTTGCAGTTCTAGCAGTGAATAAATGACACACAGTAGGGGGAAAACTGCCAAAAAATAAAGTAAAAGTGAAATCAATTAAAGTGTTCCCATAGCAGTATACTGCCTTTAGAATTTAACAGTTGCACAGTTCCTAACAAGTATATATATTTTACAAACTGTCTGTGTTTTTGTTAGAAAATAAAGCAAACTGTACAGAGACTTTCACAATTGGGAACTATTTAGATTAATTGTAAGGTAGACATTTTCTTAAATTCAATTCATTTGCTTAACACAGAGACATTATACAGTGTTTATACTGTGTTCTCAAACCCACCGTGTATGACAAGGGGCATGATTATGGGTATTTGACAGTGCTGATTTCTAAATGCTAACATAAATCAGGTAATATAGTATTTGGTTATCTTATCTTCACAACTGCATTTAATTAATAAGGAAAACCAGTGTATCTTGATAAAAAAAGGCAGTGAAGTTTTAATATTCACACATAAAGAGAGCAAAATGGCTGAATATAAAAATATGCGATAGTAATGGCCCACAGTGAAGTACTTCTTCAGACATGTAGGAACTGCAAATTTAAACTGTTAAAGAGTTTACCCCCCCCCCACCATTACAAGTCAAAGGGAAAAAAATGAGAGCAATACTGCTGCCATAAATTACAAGTATGAGCTGCACAATGGGAATGTGCCCTATACCTCAGTAGTTATCTCCATGATTCATTTCACACAATGATGTGCTACCAACTGTGGCAGGAAGTGCAGAATCCTGTAATGTTTTCATTTGAAGTGTACATCATATAGTCCATGCATTGGATGTACTGCAGAAGAGGATCATTCAGCCTCCATGTTAACCAAGTGTTGAATTGGTACTACTGTCATTGCAGTATTAATACAAAATCAGCATAACCATCAGAGCATCTAGAATTATGGTACACTATAGCAAAAACACCCAATTTTTCTGAACATCTTTTATTTTAATGAGAATGAAAACAACAAAGTGCCAGAAATCTATCATAACGATTGACTACAGCAGCTGCTTATGAAAACTGTGGTGACAGAACTCAAATAAGGTGTAATTACCATTTCAAACAAGGTGAAATTGTTTTAATAAAGCCGTGTATCAAATGGAACAAATAAGCTTAATTTTGGCATGACAATGGAGAAATAGTTTGATCAATCTCTGTAAAAAATTATGTTTCTTGGCAGTCTTTAAATGTCTTTTACCTCTGATCAAGAGTTACTGTGTCTTCGAATGAAAGAGCATGGATATTATGAAATTTACTGAAAATGGGGTCTACAAGAGGTAGAGGGTTATCAGTAAAAGAGTAATTCAGCATTGTTTGGAACATTTTGTGATAAGTGTTTCAACCATGGTGTGAAACATGAGAGCTGAAGAATGGGATGTTCAGGAGATGGAGCTGTGTCATAAAAGGGGCATTTGCTTCATGCCTCATAGAGAAAGTGATGAGCAGTACAGAGGTGAACAAGTTAAGAGCTGTAATGCCGCCCTGAATTAAAGGAAGTAATGGACAAAAGGGGTATACTTATAAGTTGCATTACATGTTTCTATACTATTCAAAAATACTGTGATACTACTGTATTGGACAGTTCCATCTAAGCATCTGTTAGCCTCGCTTAATTCAAGTGGTAACATCTAACCTCTGCCCTGCTATAATTGAAGACAATTAGTTCACATGTTGTCTCTCAGAGTGTAAGTTTTAAGAATTTGGATCTTCCTTCAGCTCCCCAGATCTAAACTTGGTTGCTATGGTTACAGTTGATGATAAAGGGGTCCTATCTCTCTTTGCAGATAAGTAGTGGAAAATAGTAACCTCATTCTGACCTTGCTTTTGTGCAGACTCATTGAATAGAGGAAGCCTACAGTAAGACAGTGCATAATAATGAAGAGAATACAATGGAATGAGACATGTTAACATTGGATAATTATTGTTATTAACAACTACAATCTGTTTATCACACTTATAAAATGTTCTCATACTCTCAATCAGAGAACAATCAGTGTGCAGGACCTTAAGTCAAATAAAAATTAAATGTGGGAGTACAGTACAGTATTTCCCTCCAAAACCAACCTCTACCTCCTTTGGACATTGAGGGAAAAACTCCAACAAATCAGGAGTCAGGATGTAGGCAAGCTATACCAAGTACATCTATCAAAATTAGGAACAATTATCCTAGTGTTTTTTTTTTTTTTTTGCCAATGACAACATTAATAAATGCCGAACATTTCTGGGTACGATTTTATGAATTGTGCAGGGAAGAATGTTCAATTGTTTTTAATGTTACATCTCAAATTTATGAAAAGTTTTGCTGATTTAACCAACATTTATTTTCCACAAAAATAATATTAAAACAGCAATCCCTTTTTTTAATACTTAATTGGACTGACATATTTTTTTTTTTTTTTTGATTCTTTTCAGATTTTTGATACTATTTGTATTGGGACATGCTTGAATGTTTGTTCCCCTAAAATTGGAGAGGGGTCTCTGTGTATAAAAATGACACAGTATATTTTACTGTGTCATTTAAGTTGATTATACACATATAAATAATCATAATTATGACAATGATGAGCTCAATAAAACATTACATTTCTACTTACACTTTCATCATATTGCATGTTGCCTCTTATGAAAAGATGTTTGAGTAGAATTATACCTGTGTCTGGTCACAGTAGAGGGCAGACACATAAAACACCTTCAGACGTTGGCCAGCACCTCCTTTATTACCTTTATTTCAACAAAATGGCATCATTTTTGGTAACAATGCTCTGCATAGCAACTATGTTGTGTTCAGGGGAGCTTGTGAGCACTACTGTTGAGGTTGCAAAAAGCACCAGTATTAAAACTGCAAGTACTGTGGCATACAATACAGGGTATTGAAGAATGAGCACTTACATTTGGAGTCTGTATTACTTTATGGCAAAACGTCTAGTATTTTTGCCTCAATTTTTATTTCTACTGTGACTCTGTTTGATGTCTTTCTATTAATCTTTTCTTATGTTTTCAGAAGGGCTATAGAGCTCTGGACATTTCTATAAATTAGCATGTTGGCAGGCTAAGATGCAGCAAAAAATTCAGACTGAATAGATCTAATTCTTATAATGCCCCTGGCAAGTTTTTAACAAGTTTGGAATGAGCGAGACCTGCAGTATCCTGACATCTTCAGCTTCCTGATTAACTTCCCTTCATTTTACTCCAGAGAGTCACTGAAAGTTTAAAAGAGTCTGGAGGGAAACAAATGGACATAATCTGGCTTTGTGACAAACATTCAACTCTTGAGTCTACTGGCTAAAGTGTGTGTAGTGGTGTTGTCAGTGGAAGGGTAAGTTTTGAATTAGCATAACTTTGGCATTAGCAAAAGACAGTTTAATATAAATAATTGCTGTGTTAAAGTTACTTTGCAGACTAGCTCTTGGTAAATCTGGTCTGAGTCCATTCTTTTCCAAGACCTAACCATGAAATCTGTTGCCTGTGGGTTCCCATCACTTCATTTCATAGCAACAATTCACCTCTACATCTCTCTGAATGTGTGGGGATCTGGGAAAATGCTCTCCCATTTGCCTGTCTCTGACTGTTTTGGCAACCTGAGGCACAACAATTATCCACTACCTTCACTTCTACAATGAAAACAGCCAGCAAAAGGATGAGTTATCTGACATATTGTCTTTTTTTATATGTTGTCTAGAGTATATGTCAACAGAGGTGAACAGTCCCAGAGGGCGTTACCTTAGTAATGTGATACTAGAGCTCTATACAAACATATTATCAGGACAATTACTGTTATTACAAACAGTACACAGTTGCACACAGGACGATAAATGTCATCTTCTCCAAGTGCTCTATCATACGACTGTTGAAAGGAATTTGTCATTAATCTACATCAAACTTAAGAAGCCGAGGGGAAATTACATGCTAACATTAAACTATAGGCCATAAAACCTATAAATTAATGAATTAATAACTAAATGTTAACTAAAATGCATTATGCAAGGATATGTTTGTTTTCTTGAAATAGAAATAATGGATTCTTGTTCCATTGTACATTATAGATTTTACAGATGCGGCACTCTGTGTTCATTGTTCCTGCTATCATTCTCAGCCCCACTTTGTTCACTGACCCAAACACTAGCAGTGTCCTTATGGTGCAGTGTGAAGCTAGCAGTACTATGCAAGCATGCTCCTAATGCCCCCATATACATATTTGAATGAATAAAACATGTCAGCCAAAAGGGGCCATTCCAACATGCAAACTCTGCACTCCTTCTCCCCTGTATGATTCCCTGCAGTGCTATTTGCTTTTATAGGTCAAAGTGACCGCTGTCTGAATAATGAAAATAGTAGTGGCCTTGGTTGATTCAGGGTAAAGGTCCTTGGAGTTTGGAAAATGGCTGATGATAGCTCCACAGACATTTAGAATGCAAACAAATCAATTTAGAATTAATCTGCAGCTGAAATCATTCAATACAAGTGCAAACACACTCATTATACAGTATGTGTCCTCCTCAGTGAGTATGGCTTTGTTTTTTTTCATATGCACTGCATATACCATCGTTAGTGCTTCTGTATGCATATTCTTTTTTCTTTTATTCAATTAGTTTTCTTTTTTCAGCTTACTTGGTGTCAACATAATATACAAGATGCTAAGCATTAGCACACTCCAATGGCCTATGGCACTGAACGCAACTTATTTAAACATACCCTGTTGGGAGAATGTTATGTTTACATATCTAGGAATTATAATGAGCAGAACACTGAAAATTAAAACTTATTTTATAAGCTGTGGGTACACTTTTAGTCACAAGATTTGTCTATTCCATATTACTTTCTATAATGTAATAAGTGGCACTGTTTACTGCTTAAAGGTGTTGCTACTTTTCCTTGTAAAGTTGCCACATACACAGGCAAGAAGGATGCAAGTACGTTTGCTTAAACCCTTTTTCAGGGTGAAAAAGAGCATGTTGTCATTTTCCCTCCACCATACCTTTTTATACAAGGAGCCTTATCTCCCCACTGCAGTGTTTCCCTTTTTTGTTTTCCAATTGTCATGCTACTATTCATTCCCAATCTGCCTCTGTTTTTGAACAACAAATCACTGTTTGGCTCTTTTTTGTCTTCGGGACAACCAACTGTCTGTTTCTTATTCAGCCTCCTTGCCACATTGTCCTCACTTGCTCATTGTCTTTGCCTCTGTCTGCCCCTTGCTATTTATGGAATACAAAACTGCAGGAGTACTGAGAAGAAGCCTGGAGATATACTATACTATACCGACAGCCAAACTGTCCCATTTCTGCCAAGAGATTATAGAAAGACCTTGTCAGTGGCAGGAAACCCTCTGTCACCTGTGCCATGTATCCTGTCTACTCCTCCAGCCTATAATTAACACTTCTGAAGATGAAATGAGGACTTACTACACTGTCTAACATGGCAACATGTGGCATCTGATGCACATGTATATTTCTACAACTCTTGGCTGAGATGTTATAGTCTAATACATTGTTACTGTGTTCCCATAATGTTATTATAATCATATATTAAATCACACCGTAATAACAACTCAAACTTTGTTTTTCTTTTTTTCATAGAACAACAATGTCTCACACTAAATGCACATTATTTAATTTTTGCTGCTAGTGGTCTCTCAGTCAAAAACAAAACTGTTGTCTTGTTGTCACATTTGGTTCCTGTGTGTGTGCGTGTGTGTGTTCTTTAGAGCTTTGGCAGCGAAATGTACAGCAAACAGCAAGAGGTAGTCGTGATCTAATAGCCTTGTTTTCACACTGGATAAGTGTGTGGTGAGTTTGCTGCAGCACATCTCTCTTTTCATGAAGTCACACGTGATAATTAATGAGTGCAGTCACATTGGGTGTGTGTCACACAAAAGCACTGTAGAGTTTCATCACTCCAATTCCATTTTTTTTTCCTCCCATTTTTTTACGAATTTTTATTATACAAACTGACTAATGTATACTTCCAGTAATTAAAGTAGTAGGATTTCCATAAATGACGCACCACACAATAAAGTGTGAAACTGGCCTCAGTAATGAATAAACTCAATGAATAAACTCAAATAACTAGTTAACTAGTAGCACAAAATATTTCCTTCCTTACCCTGATCTTTTTTTTTAAATGAAGTTTAGCATAATTCGTTTAGCACGATTATAGCAGATGTCTTTCACGGGTGACCAAAATGAAATAGTCTGTTAGCTTGAATAGAAATACAGATTTGGAAACACTGACTGATGTAGGTTCACTCCTTAAGAAAATATACACTATTAGACTTAGATAAATTAATGCTGAAATTTTACATTTTATATCTTGAAATGTATGTCTTTGCCTAGGTCACCCACTTGTCTTTCATACTCAAGTTTTTTGAAGTATTTATTACAAGGGGGAATCATAGTCCTACTGTGAAAAGAAAAACAAATCCAAAGAAAAGTTGAGTCAATTTTCTTTGGTGCTAAAATGCCTGTCAACCTGTCAATTAACCCTGGTCCCAATTTATTGCAACAAGGGTACAATGTCACCCCACGTCCAGTGCTCACTTCCCACTGTTATTATACTCCAGGTGCTGCATGACTTTGTTGTAAAATTTAAGGCGAGAATTGCCCTTATACCAAGGTTAGGAGCAGAGATAAGAGCAGGAAGTCACATTCCCTGTGTCTGGTGTAAACCCTCAGAAAGGGAAAACCCCTTTGAACCCTACTGTAAGGCTTAGTTAACCAGAAAACCAATTACCATAAAAATCACTGCATGGGTTATGCATAGAAAATGGTAACACATGTCCCTGCATACAAAACAGAGACTGCTGGAGCTTGATGACTTAAGAGCTGTTGGAAATCAGTGACTTTTGTCCCTAATGTGTTTTCAGTATCTTTTAGACTTAAGATAAAGATCAGAGCAAAAGACGAAGGGATGAAAAAAGATATGGATGAGAACAAAAGCTTTCAAGAATAATAGCCAGCAGAATGAATGTCAAAAAAGAATGAAATTTTATTCCGCATGCATTTCTTTCTTTCTTTCTAAAGCTTTTCAAATGCCCCAGACTGCATTAAACATCAGAATCAAATGGGTGCAAATGCAGCATCCACTAAGGATTTTTTTCACTCATTCCATACGCAAAACAAGATATGGTTATTTTGTACAATTAAGTGGGCTTGCACATTTAATATTATTTGGTGTGACTACTCTCGTGTTCAGCTCTTTGTATCGTATATCTAAGATGCCTTTGCAGGAAAGGTTTCAGTGGTTCCCAACTGTCAAAGACTCAAGGTCCAATAATCACTTATTCTCAGCGAACCGTTAAGTTTCTGGCTGTAGCTGCTGTCCAGTCTAACAGAAGGCATTTATCAAGCTGCTGCTCTGTTGCACACCTAATTACATAGACACTGTGCTTTCGCATACTGTTGACATGTTTTACCTTGTTTGTATGACCGAATGCATGCCAAGCACAGTTTATTAGAGTTACTGCAGCATAAGAAGCATGCTAGTAGATTTGACTTTCAATTTAGACAATGTACGTGATGATGATGATCACAAACAGAAATGGCAAAATGTAATATTTATTTTTAAGTTTTTGAGTGTAAAATCTCTTACAACCTAGCTAGGGTCAACCACATTTACAACAAAAAATAACATAAAAATAATAGGTAAAGCTTTATGGAAAAAAATTAGAAAGATCCATCCATCCATTGTCAATCGCTTTATCCTCCACACGAGGGTAGCGGAGCCACTGGTGCCAATCCCAGCTGACACAGGGCGAAATAGGGCCAACACATGGAGACAAACAATCTCACACCAACTAACATCTGCATTTTTTTTTTTTTTTTTTTTTTTTTTTTTTTTTTTTTTTTTGGGGGGGGCATTGGAGGAAACCAAGGAACCTGGAGAAACCATGTGTGTGGGGGGAGCATAGACACTCCATGCAGAAAGGCCTTTCTTCCGACAACACTGTGTGGCCCACTTCAGAAGATTAAATATTAAAAACTGAACCTTTTTAAATATTGACTTATTTTCAGTGTTTTGAATTACAGCAATAAACTTAAAATGCAGACATCTCCTGCCTTACACACACATTCAATAGTATTCTGGTGATGTGGCTGTGTATGTGGTGAGGTTATGTCATCCCATGTTAATCCCTGTTGACTCTGCCTGGTTTTTCTATATACACTGAAAGACTCCACTGTGAGGAGTAGTTTAATCCCAGTCAGTTCCTTTTCATGTTCCTTTTTAGTGGATTCTGTAAATTAGGTAGAGATGAACTGAACTGTGAACTTGCCATGTCACTGAGTTCTTTTTTAAAAATTGCAAAATTGTGCCTAGCTGGTTATTCATCATTATTCTTTTCAGCATCATTTTTTCACGCAAACAGCTGTCGCACCGGTGCTGGGATTTTTTTCTTTTGAGAAAAAAGAGGGAATTTATTAAATTAAAACCTGATGATGATGATGATGATATAAAAGTGTGGCAGTGCAAGTTCATTATGGAAAATGGATAGGTAGAATGACTAATTAAGGATAGCAAGTTAGCAGCTTTAATGAATCTGTTTTGTTGTGAAAGTCAATAATTAGGTTAAAGATAATGCTTGGATCACTCTGCAAAGGTGCAAGTGCACCTAGCTTTATAGAGAGCAGTAGCTGGCATTAGCTGGCTGCATGTTGCACCCAAGATTAATTAGGCTATTTGAACCATGCAATCTGTGTTTTCACCTGACAGCATAAATGAATTTTACTACCTCAACATATTTGTCAGTAGTTGCTGAGTGTGATAGAGAATGGTGGGGGGGGGACTAAATGCTTGAAAAAGCGCCAGGTGCATTTATATTCTCAGTTTCTGATTTACCCAAGTAAAACAGGGGGCCCACGTGTGTGTAGAGCTTTGTCTTGATTGATTGATTGATTGATTGATACTTTATTAATCCCAAGCTGGGAAATTGAAATATCACATCCATATACCACATAACATAAAATCAATTTGTCCACAATTATTACAAGTTGAACGTAATAATGGCACACGTCAGAATTATACATACAGCACATAAACATTTGACTGTGTATGTACCCTAAAATTTTGAACAGTCCGTCATCCAAATAGAGGCATAATGGATATGTGGCATCGCAGCGTAGTCAATTGTATGATGGGATGTTGATCTGAGAAGACAAGTTACTTGAAGCATCACATTAAAATATATGTAAGGATACTCCATTTTAAATGAAGCAATCAAATATGGAAATAATTCATGGCAGTCTCGGGTAAACAAACACCATGTCACAGTGCATTGCAATGATCCTCATCTGCAATCTATCCTGCTCATTAACACCATGTTTTTCCATGCAAAAACAGCTGTCTCGCTCCACAATGGTTTGAGCTTAAATTGGGAAGCCTCAGCTGAACCATTTGAGCAGCTCATTGCCCAGTCACTCCACCTGATTCTCATAACAATAGGTAATAAAAATGAAAAGAGTCAGACAAAAATCCTTTGCATGTAATTGGAACAGTGACCTGCTCGACATGGCTTGGCTGGCAAACGTGGGAGCCCACACACTGCTTAATTGTTTACTTTTCATCAGGCAAAAGTGGTCAAGTTGGGATGTGTACAGCATCAACATGGCCTTTCACACATTACTGCAGTCTTTCTGTAGTTGTGATCAAGATTTTCCTTTTTGTTTTAAAGCCTGTTATGGATATGCTATAGTGGGTCAAGATATGATGAGCTGTGTTAAGGCTGTTATGCCCATCAGTGTATATTAATTTTTCAGTCAGGTTTGTAAGCACAACCTTCATGAGATTTGTTCCAAAATTGGATGGGGTCTCTCTTTGGTCTTGTCCCACCACTTCATGAAATTTCATAAAAATCATGTAGGCTTTTTATTTTTGTTGTTCCTAATCCTGCTAACAGACAAAGAAATGGCACAGAAAACATAACCTCCTTGGTTAAAATATGTCAAATAAAAGTAATGTCTCAGACGAAATGATACCCTTCAGGAATTGAGCACAGATTAAAAAATCCTATTACCAAAGAAAGTGATGAAACACTACTTAAAGTTGTGAAGGCAAGTCTGCTCACCAAAAGGAAAAGTCTGTCATCAGGGAATAAGGATCCAAGGCTGAAATACTTGGAACAGAAAAAAGAGTTGGTGAGGGCAAATGTCCAAAATCCATAAGTTAACAAATAGTCCTGTTCTCCATCGCTGCCTGTGCGCTGGCTAAACTGCTTTCACCTTGAGTAAGCGGTAATTCCCTGTTATCATTTCTGCAGCTTAGAAGGTATTTAGACCACACTACTTTCCACCAAAGAAAACCTTCACTCATCTCAAACCCAAGAAAAACAGCAGCTTGTGATTCACGATAGTTTAACTACGGTCTTGAAACATTATAAAGAGCATTGTTTAAGTTTGATGTTGCCTATTGTAAGCTATCCTTTTATTTCCAATTCAGTGCTTTTTGTGGTGAGCTCAATTATTTCCTACAGCATTATTTAAAATAATGTCCTGCAGTGTTTTTGTATTCAAATGAAGTGCCAGTGAAGAAATGTGGTTTGCACAACACTTGGACAGCCTATTTTTCATCTCTGGCATGGACTAAATGCTGAAGTAAAAAACCATTTTCACCTTGGCAGACACAGCATAGGAGAGCCAAGATGTCTCACACAGAAAGTCTTTCGGTTAACCTCTCTAATTAGCATTCATCTTCATTAAAATTGTGGGTTATTGTTAATTTTGGGTTGGATTATTTTGGTTTTCTCCCTTTGTCTGGCTAAAGCTTACAACCAAGATTTATGAGCAGGTAATAACACATTTATTTTCATATTCCTTCGTTCATAAAATGAGTCAGATTATACTTATGGTACACTGGTGGCCTCTATTACATGTATTCAGCAAGTGAGTAGATTATTTGAGAACTTGTTTGAAGTATTTATGATATCTCTCCTATCATAATAGACTCCACAGGCACTCAGCAGTTTCCTTAATGTCAAGCCATTTCTAAAGGAAATGGTTACATTAGCTAATTCATTTTCTGGTAAATGACCACAAGAACTCAGCTCAAATAACCAGTCACAGGAAGGGGGAAAACAGACACTATCTTTCATATAATTTCATTTTAAATCTTGTCCTTAAATCAAAAAATCTACTTATCATCTTCCCGTGTATTTCTGTAAACAATACTGGAAATATGCTGGCTAACTGGCTTTCAGAAATATAGCAAAAATATTATAATATATGTTATCACTTACTGAGACTCACTGCATTTATTTTATATGTGTACAAGTGAATAATAAAGCAAGGAGGAGGAAGAATATTTAACAAGTAATAAAATTGTTCTTTTTTTCAGCCTATATACTGTATACCGTATAGGGATACACAATATTATTTCCACAATATCAAAATATATTATCGGATATCGGCAAACACACCAAGATCTGCCAATTTACCTGACTGCATGACACAAATTGGTAATCAATCACACACTAATCAGAGAACTCATCTATCAGCTAATTTGTATAGACTTAAAAAATGCTCCAACTCACTTGTAAATAAAAATGATACAGGAATCACAGTAGTAATATACCTTGTACAGGCACTGTATGTTTTTTCTGCATGGTTTATATTTTGTTTACCCCTTGATTACCTGCTCTTCACTATTAATTACTAATTTTCCATTATAGAAACAGTAAATAGTAATTAAGATCACTTTATATTTGGGTAAAGTGGCATTATAATGCAACAAATGCCACCATTTTGAGCTTAGACCTGGAATGTATTGTGGGATGTCAAAGTGTCTTCATAAATATCAGTACATGTACTTGCTTTAAAAACCCAGTGTCAGCTGACCTATATACACTGTTGACTTTTCTGCATGTAAAAGTAAGTAAGTTTTTTTGTTTTTTCCTGCAAACTCAGCCTATTGGAAAAAAGCTAATGCTCCATGTAATATGGAGCAGTAATTCAGTAAGTACCTCCTGTATTTTATTTAACAAGCTACTATTTTACTGTTATTGTAATAGTATCATTATCATCCTATCATGAGTCTGATAGTGAACCTGGATGGGTGCAGAATATTACTTCTGAAAGCCAATATGACTTTGTGACATCAAAGTTTTGCAGCCTTTTGGCTCCAGATGAGATGGGCATTTTAAGCAGCTTTTGTATATTTACTGCAAAACTTTTTCTGTTGCAGAAGGGAGATTAACATTTAAAATGCCCTTTAAAAGCTCAGTGGTTACATGTTAAATGCATACAGCAGGATTTTGAGGTAAGGGTTAGATATTTTTGCATGGGTCTAGACATGCAAAAATATAGTATTTTAAATTTCTTAGTCCTGCCTTAGCTCAAACAATACCACAAATGCTTGTGAGACAGGCAACTTATTGCATGTACAAAATCTTTTCAGGGGAGTAAAGATACAAAATGTGACTTCAAATTGCAGCAGGAAAGAAAGTGAAATAGAAGCAACCATTGAATGTGCATATAAATTATATAGAGGTGTAAGTAAGTTTCCTAGCACCCAATATAAGAACTTTCAAAAAAAAAAAGTATTTAAAGTCTTTAAATAAACTTGCATTTTGCATTCAATGCCAAGACCTGTCTCCCAGGTGTACTGCTTCATAGAAGACATGTAATCTACTGTATCTTGCTCATGCACAAGCAGTGACCTACTTGAAATCTATTGAAAGTACAGCCTGCCATCAAAGTAGTACACAAGGTTACCTAAGTTCAGTGTCAACAAAGTTATTTAGAAAAAAGGAACAGTAGTTAAGTAGTTGAGATATTTTCAGTGAAGTGTACTATAACAATCAGATTAATGGGTTTTCCTCAAGACAACAAGATGAAAAGAAACTGAATAAATTCATGCAATTATCTGTTCTCTTCATGCATGGTGCAGAAGGCATATTTATGTTAATCTGCCTTGTCTGACCAGATGGTGAATCAATTCATCACCCCTTAATAACACTCAATCCACATTTTCCAGTGGCCCAATAGTAGGTGGTGAGTGTGGATCACTTGTCACACAACATAATCAGTGTGCTGAAAGGTTGACTCCATTACTAAGGTGTTTAGTCAACGTCGTCAGGCAGTGATGACAAGAAGTGATGCCCCTGCCAACATCACAGAATTTCCTAATTACATTCCTGATGACAGAATCCAGCCTCATGCTCATCACCTGACAATCTGTCCCACATTTTCAATGATTACACAGATTCTTCTGTCAGTGGCTGGCAGCAAGTGAAAGTCAAGTCGATAAATTCAAAATTATATTGTATAATAAAATAGCCAGTACTCCAACTTTAGAAGCAATACTCCAAATTTCAAGATTCCACACACCAGATGTAGAGGATGTAGCTTCAATTAACCTTTAAAGCTTTGTCTTAATGTAAAATCAAAATGACACAAAATAGTTCTTGAAGTTCTTCTGAGAGCATGCATTTATTTTGTTTTAATTACATTTGTTGTTGTTGTTAACTGTTTCTTTTTGTGATTGATTCATATTTTTTTTATATACAATATATTTTTACCCAACAGAAACAACACTCACTGGCCACTTTATAGTAACCTGTTAAAGTGGAAGGAATGGTGTCTGGTGTTTTGCCTTTTTTTTTCTTTTTGTAGCCAATCTCCTTCAAGGTTCATTGTGCTGTGTGTTCAGCTTGGTTTGAATGAAGGGTAATTTCAGTGATTGTTACAAGCTATAGTTGCCTTTCTATAATCTCAAATTAGTCTGGCCATTCCCCCTTGACATATGGCATCAGCAAGACATTTTCACTCACAGGTCACTGAACATTTTTCTAAGTGAACTCTCTTGAGATGACAATGTGAAATACTCATAACAGCCCATCTGCCACCAAAACCATGCCATGTTCAAAATCACCTTTCGTCCTCTATCAGATTGTCCTACTACCTGGATACATTGTGCTGTACCGTGTAAATGACTGGTTGAATATTTGCATTAAAAACTTTTAAACAGGTATACTTAATAAAGTAGCCTGTGAGTGCAGCAAACTGAGAAAAAGTGTAGAGTGACCATAATGTGGTAAAAGTTGATTTCAGTCCAAAAAATTATGCATTTTCCTCAACAAAGCAACCTTTATCACAGGCACATTTCATTTTTTAAAAAGTAAAACAAAAACAAAAGATAGGCCCAACACAAATATTAAGAAAACATCAAATTTAAAACTCACAATTTACCTAGTCCCTGTGTCTATGTCTGACACCTATTTACCACAGACACCATGAACACCACTTAAAACAAAAAGACAAAACTTCCATACATTTGTGATGCCATACCTATGCAGTCACAGCTTTCAACCACTAATATGGCCCACTGGGACCCAATATTAGTGTTGCCAACATTTAGGTCTCAGAGTAGGGACATTTTGTTTTTATTTTTAAACAAAATTATGCATTTAAATATAATTTGGACCGCAGCATAAATCAGTTCTCTTTTTCACACACACACACTACCAGGCAAAATACGATCATCTGCTATTAAAATGTTCACTTTGCTTTGTTAAAAACAAGAAGGTGCCAGATTCCCATTATTAAAGCACAGTTAATGCAAGTGTTTAAACTATATACAAAACAGTTATGGTTTTAACTGCCTCTAAACATCCTATAAATGACAACACCACTCGTAAACTAACTCTCACTTTTTTAGAATAGCCAGCTGCCAGAATGTTACACTAGCACTTACTTTCAGCACCAATTACAGCACCACTTTCTTTCTCACACACTACAGACAGCCCCTGTGCTTTCTCTCTCTATGAGGCTGTTCCAGCCTAGTATTAACAACCATTGAGAAATCCTAATACAAATGGACAGCTGTCCGTCCTTTTTCCACACTTGGTAGGTAAGACATGCACTAATATGCAGAATAGCTCATGTAATCCATATTTCATGTAATCCATTAGCTAAACTCCAGTCCACTTCACTATGCATTGTGCACCTGCTTGCGCCAAAGCCAAACAACGCTACAAGAAGACCTCTGACCTCCTGCGCTCTGCAACAGTTGCATGCAGCACCCTCACCTGACCCAGTAACTGCCCCAGACACAACAAAATGGCACAAATACAGAGATTGACACCAATCTCTGTACAGTTGGCAACCCTACCCACTGTCCAACTTGGCAGAACTTTCTCTGAGTATATTGTTCTCCTTACTGTTGACTTTCTTTCATCCTGCTGTTTTGACTTTTTTCTTTTATTCTCTGAGTGAAAACCATCTCATATTATGGCTTTGTGTGTGTGTGTGTGTGTGTGAACTACACATTTGCTTACTCACAGTAAAGGGATGAAATCAACCGCCTAGAGTCACAGCTAGAGGAAAAAAAAAAGATAGGCTGCTCCACGGGTCCCTTTCTGTAGCTGATGCTCAGGAGGAGCATATTTCATTTATAGAGTCTTCCACTCTTACAGTCTCTGCTGCCTGATCACCCACCTCCTTGATGTCCCAGATGGTCTTGGATTCTGTGGCCACGTATGATTCCCTGGCTGAGTTTGATGCAAACTGGCACAGTCACTGTCTGCCCGCAGGGTCTAGAGGCTGACAAGAATGGATTTTCTTAGTCATTCTCTAAAAGTGAGCTAGGGGCAGGTGCTAACCCTAACCCACCACTCCTGCTTTGTACCTGGATGTTGCAACACCACAGATAATTACCCCATTGCTATCAGCTGATCCAGGGAAGTATCCTAGTTTGAATTTTGATGTCGACTTATTCTCTAAATGATCTATTCCAGGACAACCACACACGATGAATAGCCTAGTAGTGCTTAGGAAACCTCACCAGTTCATGTTTATGGACAGTCACACCCAGGTGAAAGAATCAGAGACAGAGCAGCTCCAGATAAGGATTCTAGTGTGGCTAAGAACGTTAGTACAAGGTATATGTCAGGTCAGTTTTCTGTGCCACTGTACAAGGAACAGGAATCAATTATTGCAGTTACATGGCAACCGGTTTGCTGATTAGATACAGTTTTAATCTCTTCAGTGTTGTCTATGGTAAATGAGCACGATGAAACAAAAATAAGCTCACTCTGTAACTGCACATCAAAGATTTTTCCTCAGTGGCTGAATAACCATGACAGCTCTACCGTTTGATGCCTAGAGGGTTCAGACCTTTGATCTTATTTTAGTTTGTGCCATGCCCTTCACACAATTGCTTACCTGTACGGTGGTGGTGCTGGTGGTACTATGTCAGTCGGATGTTTCATCAGTTCTTTCTGAATGAGTTAAGATTTTCCATTGTTGGTACAAATTATTTTTTGTTTTTTGTTTTTTTTCCCTCATAATGAAACTGTTTTGTCTAAGTACTTGTCTAAGTTAGAGATTATTAGAGTTATGATAAGTAAAATAAATTTGTACTTCTGCTGAAAAAAAAAAAAAAATGTTTTGCTGGACCACAGAGTTACATTTCAACATATTTTGAAAGGTCTCTGAAAAGCATGGAAAGCAAAATCTGTGGAAAACATCAACATTCTTTTGTTATTCACTCCACAGAACTTTCTCTTTTTAGAACTTTTTAATATCCTTGCTAGGCAGGAAAGTCCATCAGAGCTGTACTGTCAGCCTTCAAATGATCAAGTATTATGTAATTTGTCCCTTTTCTCTCTTAACTGACAACTATTTTCTTTCTCAAGATCACTATGAGGGATGGATGCTGCATACTGTCATTGTTTTCTTTGCCCCCCACTCTTTCTCCTTGTTTTTCTTCTAACAGTTTACGATTACCATTCATCTGCCATTTCATGTCTCATCAAAGATTTTTCTTTCCCTTGCCAACTTTAAATATTCACTTCGTGTTCTTTCAACAGTACCTTACAAACACTGGGAAATAATTGTGTCTCAGCGGGCTGACAAAAAAAGGAGCACTGATCGCGCACAGTGGAAGCGATCAAATATGGCCTTCAGCCAAATGTCTTTGTAGATGGTCTTTGTATCTCCATTGATCTGGGGGTGGATACACCCGAGGAATACATTATTTATGTTCTTTTTTTTCCACCCAACAGTTGAAAGTAATGAGTTACAAACAGTAATGGGATTAGATGGGTGTCGAAGAGACGGAACCAGGGCATTGGAGTAGATGGGCAACCCTGTGGACCAAAGGCACTGGCCACAAAATAGTGTAGTAGAAAGCTTTCATCTCTTAATAGAACAATAATTGTCAAGATAATGTACTCCTCAATCTCATCGTACACAAGGTTCACTGTCATTACAATTGGCACAGAAAGTTCTTTCAGCAACCTCTCAAACCTCAGTGAGTCGATGATACATGTACCCCTTCTCGTTAAAATCATTTCCTTTTCTTCCTGCAGGGCAAATAAGTAATTGTGTGATCATCAAATGTGCAGTCTGCCTCCGAGTGTACCTCATGTGGAACATTTAAGTGGCCGCGCTTTTAGCATATATATAAACAGAAAAAGAACACTAAATGTGGTGCTTTTTCATTTCAGCCTTCTTCAATGTCTCTGGTCATTACGATGCTAATTAACTTAAAGATGCTAAATGTTTCCTCTCTTGTAAGTAGAATAAACAGGTTTCCTGATGCAGTCAAGTACAATAATTCCATTACTTGTGTGCGTGCTTTTAGAAATAAGGCATTTTAAGATACAATGTTTCTAAAAGCATAATGCATATTAACTTGTTCATAGCATCTAAATTATTCAAATTATATGCATCCATGCATGCATATGTGTGTGTGTGTGTGTGTAACTAGTATTCCTTATGTTGTGGGGACCTAAATCTGTTTACACGGTCACATTATGAAGGCTTGTCTTCTTTATGGAGACAAAAATCAAGACACATAACGTAAATACAGTAATACTAAAGACAAATTATTATTCCCCACTCCAAATAATTCATATAATATAATGCAGTGCATAGAATTTAAAATAATTCCATTGTGAATGTACAGCACATGATCTCTGCTTCCTCCTCTGAAAAACCACTTCACTCAGCCACAGGTAAATATAATAATCTCTTTCAGTGTCTATTACTCTGTGTAACTTCAACACTATATTTTCTGTTTTACTGAAGACAGCTTGAAACTCATTAGGGCCATTCAAGGACCATGAACTGTTGTGAACTGCTCAGTGTGGGTCATTTCCACAGCAAAGAGCATTTCTACAAACATTTCACATTCTTTCCGAATAACTATGAGAGCCTAAACTCCATGTTAAACAGCCTATTTCTTTAATTTTCACAGGGGCAGCACGTTTGTTGCTACGCAGCATTGTGTCCGCAATGCATAGCACACAATTCCCCTTTTACACTATATAGTCTTATGTTCAATACTGCATTGTCTTCATTTTAAATAATTGAATTGGCTGCTGCAAGAACTTAAAATGGATTTTAATAAACATGCATAAAACTGTGTAGACCTTCAGTTCAACCTTATGTACCACAGAACCTTACCCCTTCCTTTATACAATATGTGGACTGTAACTGTTCCTGAATCTCCCTGAAGCTTATCAAAGCACGCTCACACAGACATATATTCGCCATGATGTGAAGTGCGCTCTTCTTTAGAATCTGTGCACTGTAAGCCCTTCGTCTCAGAGTATCTGATGAGCTCGAGGCTGTGTGACCAGAAAACCCATAGATGGACTGCTGCCTGCATTCCCCTGAAGTTCCCCTGTGTCCCTCCTATTCATTCTAACATCACAAGCAAAGCCCCAACCCAAGTGCTGGAGGATTGTAAACTAATGCAGGCTCTTTGATTTATAATCCAAGGCTAATAATTACATATGTTGACAATGGCAGCATCCTTTGTATGCTAGGAAGTAAAGGTAATCTTTTAAATTTAGAGGTTTTGTGCAGGTTTCATCAAACAGATGTAGGAAATACAGCAAGTTGAATTTACACTAAACAATATGTACATAATACATAATATGTAAATATTTCTGTAAACGTGCATCAGATTTGTTGTTGAAAGGGGAGAGCTGTGTGTTGCAGTGAAATCATTCACATGTTTATTCTTAGAGGCATGTGATGTCATTAACTGTATGCCCCAGCCTATAGCATGTTTCATCAAGGAATGTAGTGGACTTATATGCATTTATTATACATCTGGCATGTGGCATTAATAGTGTGGCTTAATGTACAACACAACCCTTCATATATTTTCATTATGTCACTGAGTTAAAGGGACCCTCCCGGCAATGTAACATTCTGTCTGCAGGATATAGCAGTGTCATCATTTACTCCCTCAAAATACTGTTTTCAGTGACAATTTGCCAATTAAATTTGATATTTCATTTGTTCAGTGCTTAAATGCAAAAAAGAACCTTCAATATATGCAGATAAACTATCAATCTTGAGACAAACCAAATTACTTTTGAGATGGCAATTGAAGAAATAAATATCAGCATGAAGGGAGGTCTTCAGTTCACATCACTTGTTAAAATGAGCAAGGAATGTTTATACACAAAACCATTTACTCATTAATATTAACATTGTAATGACAAAATGAAATGGCAAAAGATAATTAAAAGGTTGTAATTATGCTACTCACTCACAGAAATTGTATTAAGTGCTTCCCAAACAATTGATTCTTCATTGCAGTGATACTCAAAAAAAAAAAAAAAAAAAAAGCAAAACAAATGTCTTTTTTTTCCCAAAGCAGTAAAATGTTGGAACAGGAGAGACATTATAATAAAGTGATTTATAAACATCAACTTTTCATTCATTAATAGTGTTTTCGTTCTTCCAACTTTTTATCGATGCACTGACTTTTCCACCTCCCTAAAAAATTAGGAATATTAGTGTAATATTTCAAGTCTTTTTCAAGTGATCCGACCTAGTCTCGCTCTCTCTCACACACACAACCCACATATGCTTTAGATAGGTGGTTGAATCATCAAACAACATTCTTTTGTAACCAAGTGAAGGCTTAAAAGGCCAAGGCCACAGCAGGCAAATCATTATGTGCTGCCGTCAGAGCCTCCATCGCCTTCCTGAAAGACTCTAAAATGTGTAGAGCTTCCACTTGATGGTCAAATCCATGCTAACATGCTGAGCAGCGAGGGAAGAGGAAAGTAGAGTGCTGTAGCGATAAAGAGAGAATGATGAAGGTAGAGAGAGAAAAAGGACCCTTTATCTATTCAGTATGCTCCCCAGCTCGGAAGCACTGGCATGACAGAGGTTCTAATGAGACTCTCGCCCAACTGACAGCTATCTGAGATTATAGGAAAATAAGAAAGAGGAATGCAATAAATTAAAAGGGCAACAGTGAATTATGGCCCTGCTTCTAAATTTATTGGCAGTTTATGCAACAGCCTGGACTAGAGCAGAATTGGACTGGCGTATATGAGGTTTCAGGACAACAAGGCTGTTAAGAGATTGAGTTGGTCACATTTATTGGGTAGCAGCCAACTGTTAAAGGTCACATAATGTTGAAAGTGAAAATTCCCCATGTCCTATTTGATTACAAAGCAGGTCCAGGTGCCATAAAAACAGTCTATATTTAGAGACTGTTTTAAAACATCTAAGTTACCAGTTTCTATTTACAACTCCAATTCTAAAAAAAAAGTTGGGATGCTGGGTAAATTGCAAATAAAAACAGAATGCAATGATTTGCAAATCTCATAAACCCATATTTTATTCCCAATGGAACATAAACTAGATGAGATGTTAAAACTGAGATATTTTACCATTTCATGAAAAATATTGGCTTTCAGAAACACATTTCAAAAAAAGCTGTGTCTGTAAACATTTTGTAGAAGAAAAACTGAGGCTTTTCAATGTATTGGTGACGTGTTCAATTATTTAAATATGACATTATCCTCCAACATTTGGCATATCTAACTACATCAGGCTCATTATCTAGGGTTTACTGAAAGTTCAATTTTATATCAGTGAATTAATACATTCTACATACTATATATACAAAATGCTATCAAATAAAGAGAGAGTGATGACCTGCCACAAAAGCTAGTAAATCATCTTGTGAAGTTCTCGCAGGATCCTGTAAACCTGGGGGGGGGGGAAGCCACTACATTCACCAAAAATAACATATTTCTTGCCCTTTGGGGAGATTTTAACTTGTGTCAGCATTCTTTCATTTCCCCACTGATTCTTGAAAGTATGAGGAACTAACAAACACCAGGGCTGTACCTCTGTACTGTGGTTCATATCAGTTGGAAGCCCAAAGGAGGCAAGGGTCAGTGACCTACACTAACAAGTGCAGTCCCAGTGTCCAGGGAGCTTTTCATAGTCTAGCAGAAGTAGAGTTATGGGAGCTTGTCCAGTGTAAGAGACGCAAGTGCTGTTGGAGAGTCGACCCTTCCCTTAAAGGTGGTTGGCATAACCATGTACTGACATTTCAGCGATTGTTGCTATGAAAGACTTCACATATTCACATCTACCTGCATGTGGACCTTTAGTGGAGATATTGTACTGACCAAAACAGACCTTTCTGGGAAACCAGTCTGGCAGCTCATATCTCGAGGATGTGTTTTAAACCACCATCTATTAAATTCTTTTGTACAGGTATTTTTAGCCTAAAGCAACACGAGAGAGGATAGTGCATTTACTCATGAGTGAAAGAGTGGTGATGAGAAATGGGCATCCTGCCCTGCCCTTCTTCAAGGCCTGAGGACAACAGGTTTATCATCAGTTACAGTACGAGACAGGAGAGCAGGGTAAACTGTACCAGTGTGTACTTTAAAGCTAACTGTGGCAAATTCCCATAGCAACCACTTTAGCGATGAAGCAAAAGAGGATGAACCAGGTATTAAATATAACCAAGGAGCAAGAATTTGCTACTATTATTTACGAAGCACTGAAAAAGAATACTTGTAACATTAGTTGGTAAAGCAGGTTGAAAGACAACAAACACAAGATAATATTGGCTGCCACTGAGAGAAGGGAAGAGCAAACAACAAGCAAAACACAGGTAAACAAAAACCATACCTGCTCTGTGGAATATTTATAGAGCAGCTTTTCCTTCCATTCTGCCTAAATTGTCTAAACTTTTGTGGATACAGGTGCCCTTCAACAGGGCCACTGTTAGACACAGGTAGTAATAGTACATCACTTGATATAGCAAATGTATGTTCATAATGTATGATCAGTGCTGCTGGAGCACTTTACTCTTGAAATAGTGTGTGACATGGCTATAAATCAGAGAAAATGGCTTTTCTTTCTGTTTTATTTGTTGTGCTTCACTTACCTTGATATTCAGCCGTTGATCTGCACTGTTAATACCTATCATTTAACAAGACTATTGATCAAGCTTAGCAAAACAATGCACATGACAAAGAGATGCCTATGTAAGTGGCTCCTCACCTTGATGGTTGAGAAACAGCATTTGTGTTGCCATCTAAAGAGCAAAGTGCTCAATACTCTAAATACCCTTCTTCACGGCTGAAAAGAGGGCACAGGGAAAAGATGGAGGTGCCAAAGTCGCTGTAAGGGCATTCTGCAGTGGCTGATGGAGGCAAAACACAAAATGGATGGCTCCAACATTGGCCTTGTTAAAAAGAGAAGCCATTATCAATCTTCCCTTATAGGCAGGTTATTCTACTGACTGAATATTTAATGAGCTTTAATTAGGTTTTTTAAGAACTGGTCAGTAATGTCACATAAGAGGTTTGGCTGCTGTGTTTGCATGTTTGTTGCTAAATACTGGGTAATAAAGTATCAAAACATCCCAGGATGCTTTCTTTTACCTTAAATTTATGTTGAAGTATAAGTGAAAATGCACACAAACATGTTCTTGCAAATCACTCGTGGTTTTTTATGTGGCATTCAGTGATTCATTAGACCTGGATACAAAATTTGAGAACTGACATGAAAGCGATTAGCCAGTTATTAAATTAAATAATATCCCCTTTATATTTAATGTTTGTCAACTTTTATTTAAAAAATGGCTTTAGTGGATACTTACAGTGGTCTGAGACAGGATGTATAAGCGGCCATGTGAGCTGTCAGGTAACCATGTGATAACATTTCATTATCAAGTTGCAAGAACACTTTAAGGGAAAAAAGCACTAAATGTCAAAGCAAACATGTCATTTTGTTCATCTTTTTCTTGCAGGTTGTTGTACTGTACTTTATGTACTTGCTAAATTGAGAATAAAACCTGTAGTTATGTATAAGATTCCCAAGGACAAGTTTCTTTTCTTTTTTTTTCAGGTCTTAACTACCACATAGTGTAACATCATATGCGTATTTTTCTGAGTGAGTGGCACCACCTTTGAACTTTACTAATGCTGCTTGTCAACACACAAGGAAAGGGACTTTTCAAAAGGTGATTCGACACTCATTGCCCCCAGCAGCTTGCCCAGGAAAGTCACCCTTCAAAGTGACACAGACAGCAAGGTCACTGATGACAGGTTGTGCGTAGATCAGGCCTCATGCTCCAGACAGCTTCTTCATGATTACTGCATCCCACAGGAGTTACACTGCCACCAGCAGCCACTTAGCACATCACATGAACAACAGGCACCAGACAGAAATCCTTTGTGCTCTTGTTCCTTATCTCTTTTACCAAGCATAGACTACATTCTCAGTCTACGTTGCATTCAGACATGCTGTTTGCCAAATAAAATGTTCAAACAGTTCAAACAATCAACTGAACAAATTAGTAATTGTAATTCAGAATATTTTGCTGAATACATTCAGTTTGCATTTGCTCACATCAGATTTTGATATTCTGCTGTAGTTCTCCTTTTTTCATAGGTCTTCCACTTATCACCTATTTTTTTATGTATTAACTTATTCAAAGTACTCTTTATTGGAATGGAGCACATGCATTAGAGTTCCTCCCCCCTCTTGATGGCAGCCAACCATGATGAATAAGCATTTTCCATAAATGACCCAGCTGTTTGAGCATATTGTGTTTTGCCTCACCAGGGATTCAAAGCCTGACAGCAGATCAGTCACATCCGTTCACGGCTTGGTCTCCAGCTGACCAGACCTCCATTTAAAAATAAGGTCCTATGTTTATCTCTGCCAGCTGGTGGGTTATACAGGAAGCTACAGATGTGTAACTCTCTATAGCTACATCACTATATGTTAATGTGTTCCTGAGTGGCAGAAAAAAACATATTACCCTGTCAAGTGAACATATTTTATAAGAACATATGCAGTAGCTGGGGGGTAAGCGATGGGCTCCTAGTATTCATATTGCCCAGTCACAGGGAAACACTGAACTCATAAATTCATACTGGTAACGCAAAAATAAATTTCAAATAAAATTGATAAATTTGAGGGCAAACACTAAAGAACAAGGCCAAAGGATTGTTTTATCCATATCTATGAGTCTGTTATTGACCAAGTTTGAATCTGATATTCAGAAAGAACATATTCCCAACAGCATCCAAAGGTCATTCAGGGAAAAAAAATAAAAAATAAATTTGAAACCGTGTTTCAGTCTGTGATCATTGATTTTTCTTCCATGTCCCTAATGGACTAAAGGCTAAAAATATACTGTTCTGCTTGTGGGTATAAGATTAATTTTTACATTTCTCTCTATACAACTCTGTCCTGTAAAAACAAATAAATGTCATTGTAATTTCAATGACCGCTATGATAATATATTCAATATTAATTAAATCATGTTTTGTTATATTTCACAGCTCATGATGAACTGAACGTGAAAAAAATATGTATATGCAGTAGCTGTGCAAAGATACCACAGATGATCCTTCAAACACTGAAACTAATTCAAATTATTTCCAATCTCAGCTTAATTTTTCTCAGTTGTAAATGCTTATCAACTATCAAATATGTTTGATTTATGCTATTTTGTGCACAGCCATGTATATAAAAATATATAGTCAAATTGTATTTTTGAAAGATGGAAAACCCATTTGGGACCACTGCCACAGACATTTTACATTTTGAAAATAATGTGATCTTATCTGTTCTGTCTAGGATGTTTCAGAGATTAGTCACTCATTGAAAAGTAGCAATGTTTTGATTTTGTTTTCAATAGGCTACAGCAGAAGAAAGGCACTGCATACCCTGCGGTTTGAATAGCACCTACCATCAGAGCAAAGGTATAAAATGACAAGGACAAAAATTACAATTTCACAGCATTCAACTTTTTTAATAAGCTCTAATTACAGCTCTTTATTTCTTACTATTAATGATCCCTTTTGTGTCATAAAAATGCTTTTGTTTTCTTTTATAGTCATGAATAGTTGTTGATGTGCTTTGATGAACTGTCATGCAATGAACACTTACCAATGAGAAATAACTGTTTAATTCATTTTTTTCCCACAACATATACCTTAGCCACACTTTATGTTCATCCAATTGGGATTGAATAACAGCATGCCACTTCCAGCAAACATGATGAGATATGACATCTTGGAAAAAAAAAACTATAGTGATATACATGATGTTCATGGAGACTGACTCAACATTGTAGTTTCAGCGTAAGACTAACAACACACACACAGAAAAAACAAACAATATTTTAATATTCCTAGATTTGCACCTATAAAAGAATAATGTTTTGCTCATACCAACCCAAAAAGGCACACATGATTGCAATTGATATATGATACTTGGAAGCAGGTGTGTCACATTTCAGCTGCCTACTGCTGTGTATGCATACTGATTAAAACCTTTTTTTCATGAGCAATAAATCAGAAGCCCAGCATTTTGTCATTAAAGTCACTTCCTCTTATTCTATTGTGAACACGTTGTCTACAGCACTGAATAATCATCAGGTAGGAGATTCTTCCCATGTCCATCCCATGATTCAGTAAATGCATAATATCAGTAAAAATGGGGAACCTTATCTTTGATTCCACAGGTTCTGCATATCCCTTTTTCCAGAGAGAAATAGAACCTACACACAGAAACAATTTACCAATTTACCCAATCCAAAGGGCCTGAAGAGGTGGGTACAGAGTTGGGAGAAATACAAGGAAGAGCTTAAAGTCGGTCTTAGTACTTTTATTTGACCATGCTAGTCTGCATCAGAGCCAGTGCGTCAGCCCTACCATGGTTAACTCAATAAAACATCAGAAGGGATGAATCTCTGAGCTCTGAACAAATACACACCCACACAGAAACTCCCTTTCACTCTTGCATGTACTCTTACATGTTTGTGCATACAAATACACACATTTAGCACGCACATACTGTATCTGTAGCTCATTATCTTAAACAGAGCATGAATAGACCAGATGATAGATTTGCATTTCCTTCAAAAGGAAAAGAAATATATATATATATATATATATATATATACTATGTTTGCTGAATGATAAAAGTGATTTCAGTAGTACATTTTTGCACAGCATCTTCTTGCAATCAAGCTATGTATACAGAGGGAAAAATGGTCACTGGTCATTTGAGCCACCTATAGAGCCATACACCAGATATGCAGGGACTGTCATCAACTTCCCATAAAGACTCCACTTCCCCCCAGTGGATGTTCTGCAAGAGGAGACACTTTTTGAAATTTTTTTGTATGTTCCATGAGGAGGTGGTATTATCACCATTTGTTCAAGTCATATGTGGGCTCTGACAGCTTAGACAGGATGTTTATTATTCAGTCATTTTAAATATTTTAGGGGATGCACAGGATGCTCATGCAATCATGAATATTTCAGCCAGTGCCTTATGAATGAGGTAGCCTTGCACTTGTATTGATCAAGAGGGCAGCGGAACACATATTTACCTTCACCATTCTGTCTGTTGGTTGGTATACTAAATCAGTCTTCATTTTCTGAAAATGAACTTGTGCAGCAAAACACATACAAATCACCTTACCCTCATTGTCTCATTTGGAAAGAGGCAAGCCACATTAAGATAGAGACATGGAAAGAAATGAATTGCTGAACCTTAAATGTACTGTTGAACTTACATATACACAGAAACCAAACATTTACTGCTGGAAGAAATTGCATTACTGGACATTATCATTTATTTCTACGCAAATCGAAGGGAAAGCACAACCTTTGAAATGAAGAGATGCACTCTCCATTACTAATGCAATATGGATCATATAAAAAGTAATTCACAGATACATACAGTAGTTGTTATTGAAAAGACAAACAGCCACCACAATTATGCTGCTTCCACTGGCAGCCTCTCCTGGTGAAAACCGTTATGTAGCACAGATGCAAAGAAGATGAATTGCTTTTCCGACAGACATCTCCCCTCTCAGCAAACGCAATTGAACAAGTATGCAGATAGACACTGACACAGTCAGAGGGGAGTAGCCCTTAAAAGGCATCAAAATGACAATTTGGAATATGTTATATTGAGGAGACATTTATCACAACTTTGTTCCTTCTATAAAAATGGTTAAATACAGTCTGGGATAAAATCACACACCACTTCCACCTTCCCTTCTGTCTCCCACCCTTCACTGTATCTTCATTCTAAGCTATTTCAGCTGTCTAATCTCACATTTACTCATATAAATATGTTAAAAGGTGCTTAAAATGGACAAGTACCAGTCAATGTGCCCTTACCTTAAAATACCATCCAGAAGCCTTTAGTCCAAAAAATTAGCTGTCTGAAGCTCAGTGTTGCTCCACAAGAAAAGGAGAACAAAAGAGTAAAATTCCTCCAAGTCTTAAAGAATCAGGAATGAATTCAAATCTTCTCTGATTAGAACTTACTTTTCATGAAAAGGATGTCCTTCAGTGGTCCTGTTCATAACTGATTCCCTTCTACTTCCCTGGCTGGGGAGAAATTGTTTTGGGCTGCTTCCCCAGACATTCCACCTTGTGTGTGTGTGTGTGAGAGAGAGAGAGAGAGTGCGAGAGAGACGAAGCAAGATAAAGAGAAAATGAGGCACTGTGTGATCTCACTTGGTGCGCACGACCAGCTCCAACACAAGTCAATCCAGCCGGTGTTCACAGCTCTCCTCCTGCCTTCTGGAATGAAATTCAACATCCACTGTTCATCCCCACAGCCATGGTAGGGTCCCCCCCCCAAGATGGAAACTTTCAGCCACCCTTGCAAAAGCTGTATAACGTGATAGTTGATGCCAGTAAGACCCAGGTTAATTATTTTCCTTGATATCCTTCCTCTTCAATGGATTATTCCCCCGTTTTCCTTCTCTAATTTGCCTGTTATGTAGCTGTTTCCTCTCCAAAACCGTGTCTCTCTGAATGGATGATGAGAAAGCAGCGGAATGAGGCGAACTGCTTGTTCCCCTCTCCGCCTCCCTCTCTCTCTCTCTCTCTCTCTCTCTCTCTCTTCTTTGCCTTCCCACCCTCCCTCATTCATGTTCCCTCCCTGCTTCTCACTGCACCTCCCCATCCCTTTCGTTTTCTCTCTCCTCCTCTCCGTCCATCTCATACACACACAGATATGCACTTCTCCATCTCATTACTGCTGTGCCTTTCCCAGCCATGCCACACAGAAAGGTTCACCATGTTTCTCAGCAAAAAAATGCTTTATAAGTTAGTAGAATTAAATAGATATAACGAAAAGAAGCAGCAGTATGGAAACAAGCACTGAACCACAACAATCATCCTTGATATGATTGTTAAATATGCGTAGATTTTACTCTGCATTGAATCTCTCTTTTGCCACCTTTTTGGAGGTGTTGATTAAGTAATTTGCGTCGGCCACCAACACAAACTAGTTTTTGCGTTACTGGCAAATAATTTCCCTTACTGGCTATTTTTGTCACTTTGTCTAAGTGAGCAGCACACAAGGAAACAAGGACAGGATGTGCTGAAGCACTGGTGTAATTGTATAATTAGAAACCTAAAAAAATTGCTAAATATTTTGTTATTATCTTACATGCACAGGGATGTACTAGACCTGAGGTTAGTACAAAAACATTGTGTATAACACTTAGAAACTTTTCTGGAGAAGCCTGCCACATCTCACCTCCCTACAATTTTTTTACTATGAAAATCATGTATGGGTTTTATTTAGTCAAATGACAGCTGCATGACAGCTAATCATTATTAAAGCGGGGTGGATCTGTTTGGATTCCCCACAGCATCACAACTTTATCTGGCGATTGTGTGCCAACATTTTAACATCCATTTAAAGCACAGTATGTCATTTCTGCTGCTAGGCTTCTTTCAGCCAAAACAGAAACCGAAGCCTTGTCTAATGGCGTCATAAAGCAGCAGAGAATCATGGGAATTGATGTCCAGGGAGGGCTTTGGTGGTAGCAAAAGACACTGAGTAGACCATTTGTGAAAAATACACACTATTAAATGCAAAAGCAAAAGACAACACATTGGCTAACAGGAACTATCCTAGCATATGTTTCTTTACTTCCTCACTCTGATACTCCGAAGGGAGTTTGCCACAGAGGTTATGGCTGTCATAGAGAGTAGTATACAAATGTGGTTGCACATTTTGAAATTTGCTTTATGGTAGGCACAGCAGTATCTGGAAGTTATGCAGTTAGAAATGTGTAATATGCAAAAGATTGTTGGAGACTCAATTGTGTGCTATACATGCTGCTGCCTCTTCCGGTGCTTGTGAAATTGATGATGTCATTAAAAAGCTACCAGAATGAAGCAGTCCATTACTTTGAATATAAATATGGATTTCTATTGATTTAAAGAGTGCACCTGAAAACACAATTGTGTGTACCTACCACAGTAATGCCCACAGGAAAACAGAGCTTTTGCTTCTCACATACAGAAAAACGCCATTATGGGTAAAGGAAAAATTTCAAGGGAGGTCCATTTGATTGTGCATTTATACAATTGGTTGTGAACTGTTTTTTTGTGAGCAGTGAGTGCAAGTCACTGCAGGTGGTACATCCGATGGAACAGGTACAGTGTATAGTGTATGTGTACTGGTGAAGTTTTGTGTGTTTACGCTTAAAAAAGTGCGTTTATCTGATAAAGGACATTATTTTTTCCTTTGGTATGAAAAGCAAATGTTGACCTTGATATTATCGAGGCAAGATCAAATCCCATCAACACCTTGTCACCAGAGCTCTGAGGCAAATGTGAAAGTGTTTTTGGAAGGGTCACTTGCCGATTGTAATCCATCTATCATGTATGGCTACCCTGGGGAGTTGTGTCAAAAATGTCATCCTGCATTTCACCACAAAAAAACCTAGTGTATTTGAACCAGACAATCTCACTACCCTGTCCCTCCTACAGTTTTGTGGCCAATCCAACAACTGCACATGATCTGCATCATCACTGTTTGTCACATGCCAGCAAGTCAGATTATGCCACTGTCCTTTTCACCAATGTCATTATACGGCAAATCTCCAGAGAAAAGCATTTTATCATCGTTGTTGTCCAGTGCAGCATCTTGGCTGCTTTACCTTGACTAGATCGTCTGAACAGTCATAAAGTGATTAGAATGCATAGGAAGTTTATGTTGACCCTGAATGTTTTTGTGCAAGACCCCATTTTGAGAGATAGTAAGTCTCTTACTTCACAAGTTGGTAGTCTCAGGCCTACTTACATCTCCTATGTTTAAAATGTGCATAAGAACGGAATTAGTGTTATCAAGCATTATTGTTTTAAGAGTCCGTGGGTCCAAACTTGTCCTTCTTAGTTTCATCTTGTCTTTTTTGTTTCTTACTGAACCCTTGCATGCCAAAGCCAATGTGGTATCATACTACAAATGACAAATAAGCTGTTCTGCACCTGGGTTGCGCAATGTGAGAAACAATAGTAAAACATGACTGTTCTTGTCCATGTCAGAGCCCAGAAAATTGTATTTTATACCCAGTAAAATCTCAAAAACCACTGACATCTTTTACCATCTATGCAAGAGTCAAACAGTGCAAGTCTGTGGACGAGTCAAACAACAACTCAGATGTGACACCTAAAACAAAAATCACAAAAGACTGCCGCTGCTGTAACAAATGAAAAAAACATGGTTCCAGTTTGGATGATCTCACACAGCTCTCAACTGCATAAAATCAAGCCGTATTAATCTTATGAATAGGGTTGTCTTTATCCCTAATTCTTATAAATTAAACAAGATAGTGATTATTAGGGTAAAAATAATGAATAAATCACCCAAGCTGCAAACAGCTCATCATTCACAAGTCAAAAAATAATATTCTCCCCAAAAGCCAACTTGACATGAGGAGAGCTGTCTGCCAAGCAGAAGTGTCAGAAATGTGAAGACAGCAGAGGAGTGAAAAAAGGTGGACTCTGGAACACAAAATGGCAAAATGGCTCCACATTATCTGTGCTACATGCTTACCTGACAGAACATGGAGGAGCATGAACAGTGGTTAGATGATGTTAGATGATTTATTCTGCAAAAGAACTTCAACGAAATAAATACACACTGCTCTTTTTTTTAAGTAGAACATGGGAGGTTTAAGAAAGACAGACTTTGTCAGTTGCTTCAGCTAAAAGTGTCTAAGAAAATGGCAGCCACATTCAAAATGTGCATTGTGAAAGGTGTCCGCTAAGATCTCTCTCTCTCTTTCTCTCTCTCTCTCGCCTACAGCTTGTTGATAGGCCCTCTGGCTAAGGCATCAGCATGAGCCTTCCTGAATCTCCTTAGTTTTTAACCAACTCTCCACAGTGGAGACACACATATCATGCAGCCAGCAACTAATACAGCACTGTCACATCAACATTTTTGTGGACTTCTCAAACTTCCTATTGAAATTTTATAATGAATTAATTCAGTTGTTGCTCCTTAACTGCTGTAATAGGGTAACGGGGCTTCCTTGTAACTGCTTCCTTGCAACTGCTTCCTTGTAACTGCACAATTCAAGATGCCAAGAACAGATGAAAGAATCATTTCACCAGTGTCACTGAAGATATTGGAGTAACTTATAACAGCAATTAAGGAACATTTATGCCTGCTGTCTGTAAGGTGTAGTTTGATTTGACCACTAGATGATGGATGATACTGCAAAGAAATTTCATTTCCAAATAATATAAAAAATACTGCCGACACAGGGCATTAATCTTCAGCATGTGCTCTGTGTACAATGTTTTCAGGTGCACAATTGATTACCGCTCAGCACAATAGGAAAAAATACAGAAAATATAAAAACACATATTCCAGGATCATTTTATGCATGTACTATGAAGGTGACAGGCAAACCAGTCTGCAGCGTGTGTACACAGTAAGAGTGAGTTACAAACTAAACAGAAAAAAATGTGTTCTGAGAAACACACATGAGGTCGATAGCTAAAAAAAAAAAAAAAAATCAAATTAAACATTATGTGTATGTATGATGATAGATGATATAGTTACCATGAAAGGGATTTCATGAGAATGCTACAGCTGGAGTGTTTCCTGGTGTGTGTGTGTGTGTGTTTGTCCAAATTAAAAATAAATGAATAAATGAATCAATACATGAATAAATGAATCAATACATGAATAAAATTAGTTTTGAAAATATTTGGAAAGGTACTGAGCCATACAGTAAATTCCCACAAAGTGCCAGAAATCCCATCACTATTTTGTAATCAGCTGAGTTGGGAGGTACTGACGTCACCCCCCTCACACACGCACGCACACGCACACGCACACACCTTAGCAGCTTGTCGCCGGTAACATCACTTGCAAAATATGGCGTTTGAGGGGTGTTAAATATGGTTAATATGGTTCTTGAATTTCCAGCAATTTGTCAAGCAGTTATTTAATTCTGCATTTGGTGTCTTTAAAGTGTGGGATTCCTACAAAATGTTGTCTGACATGTTTAGCCTTGAGGTAAATGAAATGGCTGGTCTCCACCCCATTGATCACCAGTGGAATTGAAACTCTGACAACTTAAGAGAGAACTAATTGGGTGTTGAACTTTGGGAGAGTGAGTGAGGGTGTGTTAGGAGGGGTTATCATTAAGTTTCATTAGAAAAAGACCAGAAGGACAAGCAGCATCTTTCTGTATTCCAGAAGTGTTATCTCCACCATAATGTGATAAGAATATGATAAACTAGTCTGGAGTGAGTCTATTTTCCCATGGTAGGGAATCCTGACCTTATTGTAATGACCATATTGTGGGTTTTGGAACCCACCCATTGGGGTGGAAATCGTAACCCACAGGTTACTGCATTATAAATGTAACTATTTACATTTGCCTGCACACTTTGTGAGTTACAGCATGATGTATCTCCAGAGAGCACATCAGAGACATCCAAACTACTTAACCAGCTATGCTATGCTTTCCAAAAACGAAACATTCTGCCTTGGATGGACGTGATTGAGGTGAGCGTGTTTTTATGTGAAGCACTTTGTGTTGCATTTACAATATATGTCTGAAAAGTGCTACAAAATAAAGATTGATTGATTGATTATTTTGGATGCTGACATGATGTTACACTTTTGTATATACAGTATATACATATATTTTGTATAAAACTGAGACATTGGGGCCAAGTTCAATCATACATGTAAAAGAAGTCATACAGCAAAGAGGCAGAAAGGAATAAATGTATTGTTCACCAGAATGGATTCTTGTGGGCAGTTCTAACACCATATTCTATGCACATTTATCACAGGTTGGAGACATGGGCAGAGGAAGTGTGTAAACTATGGATATAGGAAAGTGCAGTTCATGTTGTATCAGGCAACACAACATTGATTTTCCTTGCAAGCCTTTTTAACAGAGCTGGAAGATAAATGGAGATATTAGGAGTATCTTAATAAACACCGCACAAAACATTTTAAATTAAGAGATAAGGCAAAAACATTACTCTCAAGACAATTTACTGTAGAGCAGGTATAAAATGCAATTATATGTATACAGTATAGTGCAAATCCAGACAACTGCTTACGGATCAGTGAAATATTAAGAGTTCAAAATATTAACTTTTTAATTTAAAGAACTTTCCTCTGATCGCTATACTTTCACAGCAGCAGCGGAGATGGATTATAGTTCTTAACTTCTCCACAGTAAATAAGTGCAATCAGTGTTTTTTGTTTTTTTTTTCCCTGAGTAAAACGTAAAAAAAGCAATTAACTTTCTTCCCACAATTAGAAGGCCCAGGCTGGTTGGGGTAGGATTTGAGATCTATCAAGCATTTTATGAGATGTTAACACCTTTTTCACACAGGGTGATAAAGGATTTATTCGACAGAAGAAGATGAAAAAGAAAAAAAAAACGCATGTAAGTTATTAGAAAAAGAGGTGGAGGAAATTTACCAATTTTGTTCATAATTAAACCATCTTTGAACATAAAATTTTAACTAGATTGAGTAAACATACTGCAACAACCATTATTCACCCAGCTCAGGATGGCTCTCAGGCTTTTGTTTTTTCAGTGTGTGTCGATTGCTGAATATTATATTAGGTGCGACAGAAGAGCATGACACATTACTCTGGCTGGAGAGAAAAATAAAAAATAACAACACTCTTATCTAATCTCTTGATAAAAATTAAAATCTTTCATAAATAATCCGTGAATATATTATCTGTATTATATCTTATATCCACATTTAACATAGCTTTAGAACATTTGCCAATCAGATTAAGAAGTTATTCTTATTGTGAGTCATATCTCATTCTGGAAATTATTGATCAGATTTAATGGACTGCACAGTTAAGGTTGTTCAAGATTGCATTAGATAGGATTACTATATAAAATGTCCAAATTTGTTCAACATTTGTTTAACGTAAAGTTGTCTTTATGGTATGTATAAATGCTGGCCATTTGTCTCTCTTTCTGTGAATGTCTGTTTGAATACAAATAATGCAGTATCTCTACCAAAAATAGATTACGTTCAAAAATCCACTTTAATCGCAGCAATTTTTTTTCCTCAAGAAGCTAGGGACAATTTAGGTATTCACTGAGGATAAAAAAATGCTGATCACAAATGGCCTACTTTGGAAAGAAACAGAATAAACAATTTACCCATTGTGTCACATATCTCTAATATTCAGTATAATACAGGTTTAGCCAACAACAATTTCTCGGCGGATCGGACATGTTATATGTGATGGCCACATTGAGACGCCGCCAGTGTTGTACATGAAGCTGAATAATAGTTTTCCTTCTTCAATAATAAGACTGAAATTGAGCTGTGAAGAGTCCAGTCCTCAGCAGATTTGGACTATAATGTAATTTAACCAGCATTTTAATCAGAGTCAGTCAATGCTCTAACCTAAGATTATGCAATCATTTAACTTTAGCTCCAGAGAGGAGGTTTCTGCCTGCAGTGTTAAAAGCAACCTTTCAACACGTCCGTCAAACACTCTGGAGGTGAGAGAATACGGGTAATTTGATCATTCCTGAGGGGTCCTAAATTTAGTGAGTCCAATATCCCAGTCTGTCTCCTAACACCATGAGCTATTTGGTTAGACAATTGGCTCTTATTTCCTCCTCTCTATGAATGTCTACTTTGGTTGTTTGTGCTCAAAATTTACCGCGGTTCATAAAGACTGGACTCACCCTAAGATCTTCCAAATGGCCCTCTATTCCTTGAGATATTTGGTCAGACAACAGCATCCAAATGTTTAATTTGGGTGTTGAAGTTCAGAATTTACTACATGGTAATGGTGCTTGAATCCAAAATTGCAAACATGCAGAGTTATATCTCCATGTCTCCAACATATTTGAACCGAGACCTAAACCTTTAAAATGATCCTCAAAATCACTTTGCCGTCTCAGCAGCCTTGCCAGAGATTAAAACCCACAGCGTTAAGCTTTCTGAACAGCCCTGTTAGCCCAACCTCTGTCCACTTGGTCACCATTGTCTATCTATGGTCAGACCAAGCATTTGTTTGGAAAAAGAAGAAAGTCAAACAACTCAGGTTTCCAGGTTAGACTAGACACGTCTTAAGCTCAGCAAAAACTTGTCCAGCATGACTCAGGTAAACAATGAAAAATTAATAAATAATAAAAGACACCTAAAGTAATTAATAGTTAATTGATAGAATAGTTATCATAAGAAATAGATAAATTAATAAATTAACAAATTATCTGTTTTGAGGTATTTGAGTTCAGTCTCAAATGGCATTAGTCAGTGAAACTTTCACCAGTGAAAGTTCTCAGATTAAGTTCTCAGAGATTAAAGATCAGAGTGCAGCTGCTGGCATGTTGGGTCGGGTTATGACTGTGGGTATAGTGAGAAAAGTTGAAATTATGAAGCCATAATGTTTGCTCACTTTGTTGTGATCCCCACTTGTCATCTGACCTCACTGTTGGCAAGGCAGGAGTGTGTATGTGTGCATGTGTGTGCTAGAGGAGACTGGTGTTTAATTAGACATCCTGAGTACAAATTAAATTCATAACAATGATGATCTACACTCGCTCAGAAAAACTTGACACCTCATATTTTTGGTTGTCCGCACTTGGTTAGAGTTTGCAAGATGTACTGTTAGCAAGATGAGTGGAGTGTGTGTTGGAGGAGACTGGTGTTTAATTAGACATCCTGTGTACACTGATGAGTTTGTTCTTACTTTCTGTCTTTGTTTTATTTGTTTGCTTTTCATTGCTGACAGGCAAGCAGATGCAAAAATGCCACAAGCTTTGGAAAAAGACAAAGAAAAAATTGCTTTTCATCAGATTCAAGGTGACAAGTTTTATATGAATGTACTTTTACTGTATTTTAGTTCTAAACAACTGCTGCAATTCCTTTCAGCCTATTATATACAGCAGTAAAGGTGTGAAAATCCTAATGACATCCTTTAAGATACTTTCTCTGATGTTTGTGTCTCATCCAACAGTGGCATTTGTAAAGCCACAAATGCCTTCTTTTTAATATACATGTTTGTCATGATCCTCTTTGGTCACCATAAACCTTCTTAGATGAAACTGTAAGGTTTATGTTGGTGGAACTGAGACAAAAATGGACAAGCATAACTACACATTTACTAACTACAATACACAAAAGATAATCCAGTTCAATCCAAATTTATTTCTATAGCACATTTAAAAGGCAACTAAAGTGCTGTACATCACATAAATACATAAAAGAAAGCAATAAAAAAACGGAATCTAAAACCAACAAAACACAGAGACAATATCAGTAAACTATGTAAATTTATATACATATGTACATGCATACACCAACAGAGTTCGGACATCCCCACCCGCCCCACCAAAAAATAATAATAATTGAACAATGCTAGATACTTCATATCAAATGCTCACACGTTAGATTCCCATGTTATCTTGTACCTTTTGTATTTTGTAGGCCAATGTGTAGGCGGCAAAATGTGACTTCAAGGTGTGCAGGAGTGAGGCTGAAAAGATTGTCATTTGTGATCACCAGTCAGCAAGTTGTGTGGATTCAGAAACTACTTTAACTAATTTAAATCAATATGTATTTTTTAGTGTCTCTTGTGAATTAATGAGTTATGAAACTTTCTTTTCTGGACAGTGATTTTTATTATTTTATTTTTTTTAACAGTACTGATACCATCTGAAAAAGCCAATGCTGGAAAATCTCTCTTCTGTCAAATGAATGTGATGATTTTAATGTAATGCAACCTGTCAGGGTCCAGTTTCCTGCCTTTTATTTTTGTGTTTCGTTACTTCCTGTTGTATGCCTCTACTTTGTTTTTCAGGAGACTTGACTGGCCAGCCGGGTGGAGCCTCCAGCCTCGCACCTGCCTCCAATTTTCTGATTACTGGGAAGTCCTTTTAAGCTCTGGTCTGGGCTACAGCAGGTGTCAGCGTGTCACACAGTATACTGTGGTAACGCGACTATTCAGATGAGCTCAAGCCGTCCCCGTCTTCTGTTAGTCTTTTTGCAGTTTAAGATTTTTAACACTGGTTCTCTCTTTTTTTCCCAGTAAATCCCGGGAGGCGTTCGCTCAGCAGGCCAGCCAGTCTCCTCGTCTTTTGTTCCTTGGCTTGTAATTCTAATTTTCCTTTTTTTGTATATAAATACACCAATTACCTTTTTATTCAGGACCGGAGGTCTGCTTATTGGGATCCATACACTACACCAATAATATCATTACACAACCAATGCCATCAGTGACATTAACACAGGACCTGTCCCTGTTATGTGTTACTGTAAGCATTTAAAAACATCACCTCTACTGATGCTATATGTTAAGACTTAATTTGTGTTATGAATACTGAAAGACTGTAGTATTTAAAAGTCATCCAACTTGATTTGCCTTGGCCCTCAGTAAACATGACCCGACTGTGACCCCAAGTATTAAGCACCTGGCAGTGGTTGGATCCCACCCAGCTTCCTGCCTTACTGTATAATAATGTATTCTAATTATCTCTCAAACCTTGAAAGAAGTTGTCCTCCTCTCTTGTGTAAGAGATTCTGCCTGAAGTGCTGTGTAAGGCTGTCAACAATAGCTGAATAACTGTATGCCAAAGCTCTCTGTGCTTTGATGTCATATGTTTCTATAATCAAGACTTATCCAAGGAGATAATAGCTTCATAGATAATGAAATGAAAATGATGTGCTGGTCATTAAGGATTAAACATGTAAAATTACAAGTGAATGGACAAGTAAGCCCTGAAGACTGTCCTGTCCTTCATAACTCCCTGCAGTCTGCTCACAGGCACACATTAACTACAATAACCCTGTTTGATATTTTCCATTTAATATGTATGGTGCATTAGGAACATGCACAGATTCACCTCAAATTGTGATAGCAAAGTCACTCTATGAATAGGAGTAAGACTATCACCTACTTTCACTTCTAGCTTCATTAGTGATTGCATGACTCACTGAGCTGTATTTTTATTTATTTATTTTGAGAATTTTTCAGTTTTTCAAAAGTCTGTACAAACATGAATGTACCAACGAACATGGAACATATCTAAACCTACTTCAGACACTGGTATAACAAAATTAGATTGAGATGGAGCAAGGTTAAGGTGACTCTTATTATCATTATATTTAATATAATATAATATATAATAAGATACAATAATAGACATTCAATCAAAAGCTAGAATAAAAAAGATGATTACTTTTATTGATGTCAGAACTTCAAAGTGTAGTGATGTGCACAAAGTCAAAATCAAAAAGATCATAGCTATCCAAGAGATATGTCATCATATAACATACAGTAATGTCACTGTCAACTGCAGATTGGAAGCTTTAATCTGTGGAGGACAGCACTACGCCTCTTAGTGTTCAACCTCCTAGAAATTTGTAGAAGTGCTTACATTTGTTTTGGAAGAATTTAAGTGACGTTGACTATTTAAATTGATCATTACCAATCCATTTGCTGTGCATTGAGAAAACATGCTGACTCTCGCAAATAGTACCTTTAGCTTTAAAAAATGTTTTTAAAAAATTGTCACTTTATTTGCTTTTAAACAGCTGTAAACTCCTCAGTCCCCAGTAGACTACCAAAGAAGAAAATCAATATTTTAAGCTGGCAGTGCTGCTGCCTCATTTGAAAACTTTATGTCACTAAACCCTGAAGTCATAAGGTAACACATCTGGACATATTAATGGAGGCATCGATAGATTAAAAACCTCTGTCTGGATCATGTGCAAGCAGTGATTTTCTTTCAATGGATATTTGGAACAGATTGGTTTACGACCTTCAGTTTCCAACTGGAAAAAGACTTCACAAAACCTGAACTATCCCTTCAAAATGTAAATAATGATAATATATACATATACAATCAAAAGACCCTAAACAGGCACAGGTTACCGGAGACGCTCCTCATAGACAAGTTAGTTGTCCTTGGTTAATGTGAAGATTAATTAAACAACCCAATAAATAAATTAATATGTCACACAGACTCATTACTCATGCATTATTTGTTAAAATTATAGCAATAAATGTGCAGAACATTACCAGCATCATGTGTTTTTTGACATGTGAAATCATCCAAATCCAATATTAAATGTTATTTGATATGACTTGTCTGACACCTCAGGTTATTCCACTTTTATTTATTTGCACTGTTTTCTTTATTAAATCTGAAGTGCATCATATTATTATCACACCTTGCCTGGAATCTTTCTACTGGTGCTTCACAGTGTCAAATAATCGATTCATCCAGATCTGACTGTCCAGCATTGATTGTTAAGGGCTTAGAAATGCTCTGACTTTTCTCTTTCAGTTGAAATTATTTTTCACTTTCATTCAGATTTCATTCTGTGGATTTGCTGCAGGTCTTCAAGGTTTTTAAGAATCTGTAGAGTCATATCATTATTAGAGAATCTTAAATTGTATATGTTTTTTGACCCACAATGCTCTAATACTGCTGCTACTACTACTTCTACTACTGTTAGTACTACTAATGATAATAATAATAATTCATATATTATGTACGACACCTTTACAATTTTACCTTAGAAAGGACAAAAACATCACATACAACCCGCAAAGAAAACTAATGAAATAATACAACATAATTTACAGCAACAGTTACAGAATGGCACTATACCCTTTTTTTTATTGCAGCCGAAACAGTTTATTCTTGGTGAATGTTGTATGTTTCTGATAGTCCTCCAATAGTCCACAGATTTATTTTTAGACCATTACACATTTTGTTCACTAAAAACTATGGTGACTATCATTAATCATAGCTTAGAAAATGATAAACATCCGTAAGAAAATCTACCCTCTTCCTGTTTCGAGCAACTTTGTGTTAAAGGAAAGCACTGAAACATTCACCGTCATCACACAGCTGAGCACTCATGTAGACACATAATCCATGTTTTTGTATTTAACAAAGGAGCTTATTTATTTTCTTTCTGTGCTTTGTACTTTGGCAACAGCCATCACTTGGCACACTCATCTGAGATACAACAGTGTCCAGGTGTTAGTACATTGTCATGGTGTGCTTCTTGTATCAGTTTGCTTTGTGCTTAAAAAACAGAGACGGCATATGAAGCTTTTGAATGAAGCTCAGTGTCTCCACGGTGATGGAGAGTCCAGTCGCTTTACAACCGCCATGTTTTCAATCATTTTTGCCTCTTTCTGCTTACTCATTTTTTTCATTTGGCCCTTCAGCAGATATGTACTATACATTTGTCATGATGGAGATCATGATGTAATCAACAATATCAACTGAAATAACAATAGTAATCCATAGCCCATTGTGATAACCTTACAAGCTCGCATTGGACTTTGAACAGGATCTTTTTGTAGCTTATACCTGAGTGTTGCTGCAGATTTGGCTCATATTTCACGTACATCTGTACATTTGCACAGAATAATCAAAGTCATAATAATGCAGAGTTGGTCTTTGTGACAGAGAGAAATTTATGAGTGGCTGAATGTCAAAATGTGCCACATGAATATTTAGCCACAAAACATGTTATTCATTACATTAGAAAATATAATCTGAATGAGTCATGACTGTGCGAATATGTGATTTTTCCAGTATGAGGAGACAGGTCGAAGTGTTACCCTGCAATATAGAAGTCACATATAGAACAGGGACGCCAAGATAAACAGCACGCAGGACGATGCATATAAATACAGCATATGTTACATTCAGCAACTAAAATGAGTGTTCAGGTTGGAATACTGTATAATATGAGTGCAGATGTATAGAAATGTAAGCATTTTTCAAGCACTTGTATAAGGTTGGTTTTCATGTGGTCAGCATCTGAAAGAAGTCATCGGAACAATTATGGAGACTGACATGGACAAGGGTGTATTTATTCCTCATTTCTTTTATTTGGTTTGAGCAGCTACATCAATTAGTCATCTTGCTTTTGGTGTTCATCTCAACCAGGACCAACTGGACACAGTTGTCTGCTTTTTAAGTGAATAATGAAGACTTGAATAATTAGGGCCTCAAACATTTGCTGCGTTCATTGTGTTAGTTGAACTTTTAAATGTAGGTTTTCATACAGGTTCAGCACAGTCCCACAAGATGATCAAACTGCCATGCACAAACTCATAGCTATCACCCACCCTTATTTATCAATGTGAGCCGTTGAATGAAAAATTAAAATCTATGCGGCAGTCAACTGCAGCTCTAAGTTTGCACACAGTCCATGTGTTTCTTTTTGGTTTGGCAAACCACAGGGACATAAGGATACTGCATGTGCCAAAAAAAGAAAAGACAAATAGTATAATGGAGTTGTTTACTTTAAATTGTGCATTATTTCCCACATGCATTCTCATTGCCACTCCATTCTCATCACCGGTGGCACTCAGAACGGCCTACAGGAGACCCTCGCTATTATTTATTATGGCTTAATAACTGCCAACCTGCCAAGTCGGAAAGTGGTCGATAAGAAAAAGTGGCTGTGAAAGTGTTTCATATTAAATGTGTCAGTGTTTGTTGAATACAGAATGTGCTTTGCCACTCTGTGAAGAGAAGAAAAAAAATACATCTGAATCAGGTTCACCTTCAGCCCTTGTTTGAGTTGTATTAGTGCTAGAATGTAGTGATTAGTCAAAGACTGCTTTTGTTTGGATCAGAGCTCACATAGTACGAGTGAAGACTTGCAAGGCTGATGGTTCAGTAAACATGCCCAGTCTTCATTCCAGAGAGATAAACTTAAAAGCAAGGTTATTAATGAATAATAAATCATAAGAAGTGTAGCATGAAAGTTCTGTTCTGCTCTTGTTTTTAATAGCTCAAATATTTGCTGAAGTGATAGAATAACAAATTCACTCCCCCTGTCAGTCACTTCTCTGGAACTGCTCTGAGAGAATGGCACTACACCATTGAAGATACAAAGTTATTTTTATATCATAGTACTGAATTTAACTAAATATATATGGTGTAGCCTACCTCACCTATTCTAGAGAACTCCTGAAAACAATTTATGCCTTACATCATTAAAGTAATGTATTACTATAAAAACAATTCAATTATTAAAAATATATTTACTACAGCCTAATCCTGTGCACTGGCCACTTTACACTGGTCCTATAGTCTTTTTCATTACATGAAAATGGCTGAAGTTTAACATGAACTAAGTATGTGGGACTGGAACAAGTATTCAGTGGGATCATATCATGGTCTCACTGAGTCACACAATCACAGTTAGAAGTAAATTTCATGTGGTGAATTTCGATGTGGCAAAAAGTAATCACACAATCAGCAAAGCTGGCATTCCAGTCCTCTGGCCAATTTAAATCCCATATTTACTTGTATCTTAAGTCTCTTGGAAGGAAATTATGTTACATTAGCTGTTTTTTTTTCCTCACCTGCTATTTACTAATCATATCGTTTGATGCCTAAAAAGTAGCACACAGTCATTTTTAGCTTTTATCTACAGCAAACAATACTAATGAGAGCAGTGAGGATAACTAAGACAGCCTGAGGGGAACTCAGCGAGTCAGTTTGCTAATTGCCTGCAGGTTGCTCATGAATGACCCTGTTAGAAACACACTGATCGTTTGATGCAACATGTAAAAATATTAATATGAGCAGAGTTAGAATAACACAATTTTTTTAGGCTACTTGCTTCACTCCTGTCAAATCCAAATTAAATGTTGATTTTAAAGGCTCTTCACAGCCTTTGCACTCTCAGATAGCTTACATTGCTACAGTGACACATAACTTATTCTTTGTATAAAACAAATTACATTTGGAACAGCAGTCACAGATGCTCAAAACATATAGTATGCACTAAACAACAGTGTGACAGCATGATGGGCCTGCACACATTCGCTTCTGTTTTCTGGTAATTTCCTGAAGGCTTTTAATTGGCTGATGTGTAGGTAGTGCTGGTTGCTCCTAAGGGGTAAAGTAGGTGTATTAACACCTGAATTACTACCAGTGATTCTGTAATGAGCATGTGTGCCTTTAAATATCGAAGTGGAGCATTTGTGAATGAACATGTCCCCTAGAGTATATGTCTTCCCTTGTGTGCCTTTACGAGGGGGGCAACAGTGGTGTTTTTATGTAACAGTATTATAAGTACTGGCATACATCACTTTGGCCAGGGATGAGTTTGATGGCTCCTCTGCTGAAAAGCAGATTATGGTCCTCAGAAAACACAAACAATGTGCATTTCTACAACTATTTAGTGTGCTTCACACGCGTACAAAATATACAAACTCACCATTAAAAGCACATGTGCCAAAGTGATGAACTCCAAAAATTCAATTTCCAAGATCTTTAAAAAGGGTAAAGAAAAGCTGCCTTTTCAATACAGTAAAAATTGGTTTGAAGCCAAAATTAGATAGGTGCAGGCTCTGATTTTATTAGTATTATTATTATGCCTTTTTAAAAAAAATTCTCTTACATAATGTACATAATCTTGTAATCAACCAATTTAGTCTCCATGTGATTTTTAATACACTGGACTTCAGCAATGTGCATTAATTTGTACTCACATTTTCAGATCCTGGAGGCTCCGAATGAGGTACTTCAAACAGTGACCGGATACACCCTCGTAGTTATCACATTTTCTATTTCTGTGCTCTTCATGGTCTGTTTGATGTTATTCATGAGCTGTAACTGAAAATAATACAACTGCATGGGACCAGAAAACACTTTTGAATACAAAGTGTGGGCTGCCATGACACAAAATTATATACATACCCACTGTTAATAATTGACAGTAATTAATGCCGCCCATCAGGAATTACTGCAACCTTTGGTGTGCACCTTATGGAGCGGTGGGGTTTTCAACTGTCCAAGGAACTGTTAATGAGAGTTTGTTTTAAGCTATGAAGTTCATAATGACATGCTGTCATTGTTATGCAAGACATATGTTTTTGTTTAATGACCTTATAAATATTGGTCTGTATGTCCTTCAGACATTTTTGCCACACGTTTAATAAATGAACCAATCGATTCACTTTTTCGAGAGGTAAGGCAAATTTATTAATGACACAAACAAAAGATGATAATCAAAACTTCTTCCCAAAGAAAACCACTCTTTGCAAGTTATTTAATGACCATTTGACCAGTTCATATTTCTGTCTGTTGCTGTGTGCACTGATATTCCCAATGATTTTTGCTCCCGACCTCATTTTTCTATAACCTGTTTACTTTCATTTGTCAAATAACTGCAGAAATTTAGAAACAGGGTTAAGATATTGATTTGTGCAATTGAATTCACGGTTTTATGTGCCTCTCTGTAGATAGCTACAGCATATATGGTATATAGACATACTATATCAGTATCTCTTGTCTTAGTTTTCCTGACAGCCCCAGAATAGCAAAGACAGTCAAGGGTGGTTCAGGCAATTTTTTGTAACTCTACTTTGAACCCAGAGCATCAAGTGCAGGTTGTATAATACATTCCTCACCAGTCTGTGGGTGGAATAGATTAGCCGGTACTGCTATTTGAGGTGGCTCTGTCATTTTTTTTTCCCTTAAAAAATAAATAAATAAAATAAAATAGCAGAAGATGTTATGGTTTCTGTGTCATTACCATTGCCACCAAACACATGTCTCAAAACCAGCTGGAGTTCCAGTGGCTCATCAGAGCTGTGTGCATTAGACATCATTCCCTCATGAAAAGGTGGATAGAAGTCTATTTTAGAAAAAAATTACTTAATATGATTCCTATTCTTTGTTATACTGTATGCCACCACCGAAATATTTCCACTATGCACTTACTTCTGAGGCAGAGGTGTCCTAAATACTACCTGCAAAATAAATTGAACACCCCGCACTGAGGCACTGGCTGTTCTCAACATTGGCTGCTGATCATTTTGTGAATTTCGTGGAGGAGTACATCAGTGCTTCTCATTTCTCAGTTATCACGGCAGCCAACTGTCTACCTTTCTGCAGGGACAAGTCAGAACTCCTTGAATTGATTCTGTATTAGCCTGGAGCTTTGCAGGGTGGACATAAAGTGCCCTCAGTCTGTTAAACCCTAAATGCACCAAAACAATCCTAACCAGTTTATGCCCCCGATTGTTGTTTAATGCAGAAGCCAGTTTGACACTGTGGGAATGTCTCCCTTTGTGTTGTCCTATTGCATTTTTTCAAAATCAGCTTTGTGCCAGTGTTGCCATCATCAAAGTGCAATATGCCTTAACTCTCTGCTCATGTCAACATGACATACAAAGCTGATTATCTCTGGCTGGAGAGTCATTTGGGCTTGTCACTGTGGACCTTACAGCAGTCATGTTGTCCTTTATGACATTGTTAGCCAAGCATGTACCAGGCTTGGGGGCTTTATGCTGGCTCGTAACATAATGAAAGTTAAATCCCCACTACAAATGTCCTTAATTATGATTTTGTTTTCTACTGTTTGATAGGATGAGCCTCCAATACCAGTGTAGTGCAGAAAAGTCTGCTGGGACATTCACCAGTGCTTATGCTCCCATTTCAAATCATAGACAGGCTTCACATCAAAGGTACTCAAAGTCTGCCTCTCTGTTCAAAGCAAACAACAAACAAACAAACAAACACCCAAAACAGGTGGTGCATGTACTCCAATGAAAGGAGCTTATTTATAAAGTTAGGGAAATGGATTGGAACGGAATGGTAAAGTGGGACGTAAAACTCCACACCTTTGATGCCATAAAGTTTTGATACTTATACCACGCTTGGTTTGTGCCATTGCATATACGGTACATAATAAAATAAGTCTCTCTGTTCACAGCAGAACTTTGAGAAAACGGCATTCCCAGCAGTGTGCATGCACATGGCTGCAAAACAGTGACTCTAATCTTATGCACTCAAAATTAGCTTTTTGTAAGTCAGAAATCCCAGATTCTAGCAGGGTAAGTTCACACCACATTTAATCTACTGTATCAGTTCAGACATAGCTTCTTTGGTGACTTTATGTACTGACAGTGCATCTGTGATTAATGGCTAAACATCAAGTAAAATAACATAATTTTTATTAAGTAATATAAAAACATTAGAGAGCTCAAAATACATTTCATAATTGTTGTATTTAGTCTACATTATCATTAATGTAAAGGATAGACATTTAAGGCCTATGACCATAGTTAGACTTACCAATGCATATTTCTGAGTCCTGTAAAAATGTATGTCAATGCAAATTATCAAAACATAAATTAGTGGTTTTGTCACCTTTGTACAAACATTTGTCTTTGTATAAAGGGTTAGGGGTTACCTAACCTATTAGGTACCTATTTAGGACTTACCTAAATATTGCCTTGAACTACCTGATTGACTTATACCCTTATAGCACATGCAGTATGTTACATTATGTTCACAGGCTTTCTTGCTAAAGTTGTAAGGTTCAAGACGAAACACTAATCTCCACACATAGACTATTTTAATGAGGCCTCATTGGACTGACAGTCTGAAAGAGGTCAGTTTAATGTTCTGTGAGGTGCAAAAAGATCACAGATTTCCTAGAAGAAACTAGGCCAAGGTCATGTCTATGCTCTTACTGCAGATGTTGAGCTCAACACAGGATGATCTTGGCAAGAATTCAACATACAAAGGGGGGTTGTTTTCTTGGCAGAAATCATTGTTTGCTTTTCTGTTTCTGTGGGTATTATTTTCTACCAGAGTATTAAATTTCCCTGCTGTAAAAGTAAAATAAAACGTCAATTCATTTATTATTACCTTCATATCTATAAAAGCAACAGAAGTGTTGCTGCTTAGCATACCCACACTCTGCACAATTCATACACTGTACATACACTGCATGAACTCAAATTAAACCATTTTGTCAAACATTTTAAAATCTATAAAATGTACTTCCATAATCACATTCCAATTTGTTGCAGATTTGAAATATTCCCAAACTTGGGGGTTAAATTGCATGTATGAAAGACTAATTTAATGCTGCACCTTTGACCATGCTTATCTCTGTGCATGAAAATCTTCTTTAATGAAAAGACAAGTTTAATGGAATTTGTTTAATTGGGGTGATTGTGCTTTAACTGATGTGAATTTCCTTGCAAATGTTTGTTAGCACATCCTAAATACTCAATAGGATCCTAAATAGAAGTCATAGTGAGAAAATATTTCCACATTTTCACTTAAATGTCCTCTCGGATCAACAAGCTTTACAGTAATAGATTTGCCTTGAATTACTATCAGTGGATGCAGAGAGCCTTCATCCCTGTCTACCAGCCACGTCTCTGTATACGCAGTATGTCAACAAGAAAGTCTACCTGGGCTGAGCAAATCTAAATCAAACATGACAGCCCTTGCTCTGTGTGGCCCCTCTGGTGGCAAGTTAAGTTTGGTGTGAAGACCTTGGCTTTCTCTCTGTGCAAAGAAGACACACCCTTGTCACTCACAGTCTCTCCAATTCAACCGATCAACGTGATGGCTGCCCATGAAACACCTCCAGCCTTCCCTCAAGGCTGGATGGCCTCTCATCACTTGAGATAATGAAAAATATATAATAACAGTAGAATAGCTTTTAAACTGTTGCATATGAAGAGTTTTTACCAATTTACAGATGTAATATATGTCTTCCTGTTCAAGATGGTGGAATTTGTTTTTGGTGGCCTGTTAATGATGTCATCTGCTTTGCCATCTCTGTTATAACTTCAAGGGTAATGAAACGTAATTGTGTGTAAGGTACGATTCAGTACTACTAGTTAGACAGTCTGTCATCTTTTTTTTTTTTTTTTAATATCTTTTGTGTATTAATACTGTAGATCATATACCCATCTGTGTTTGCTGCATGTTCTGCCACTGAAACGCTCCATGTAAAGCAAAAACACACAAGGGAACCAAACAGGACAACAATTCCCATGATCCCAACCTCATTCCCAACATTATCAAACTGAGGGGCCCCTAGGGGCAGAAATTACATACTGTGCATTTAAGGGATTGCAGGAGCCAGATGGCAAGATCACATGATCAAGGAACAAGTGCTCGAGATGTAACTCTATGACAAGTTTCCAAAATGTATTATTAAAACACAATTGTAGGTTCTTGAAGTATTAAAGCATCTCTGTCCCTTGTCAGAAGTGCTTACTATATATATATATCTATATATATATAATAATAATAATACAGTGAGGTACAACTTTTTTGGTCAGCATCACAAAAAAGTACACATACACATGTAAGACTGTTTATCACTTTGCTTATGACTGCAGTCAGATGTTTTCCTCTGATGTTGTCTTTTATAGTAGCACATGACCTTTGTGTGGGGCCTCTTCATTTGTAAGCTGTCTTTTGGTGTCTGCCTGCTAAAAGGTCACATTCGCTTTGACAGAATGGAAGAATATAAGCTAAGAAGCCAAGTTATAATTTTCAAGGTTTCTCAGCCTAGTTGTTAGACAAATATTGACTGCCTCCTGACTTCAACAGGTTCTAAGCTGATGTATGCAGTGGTGTATATGAACTGTAATGCAAAGATATGCAGTATTTATTTTGGTTTACATTTTTTTCTGCTGAAACATTAATAGTGCAATGCAATATAAGAGGATGTTACTCTACTCATTGAGCTTTTCTAAAGCAGACTGTAGACAGCTTCAGTTTTCATTATAATACTACATGTTGCACATTAAAGTGGCTAATCCAAAACTTACGATAACATTTAGTTAAGAATGGATTTTTGACTTGAAGTGTACTGTAAATTAAACAAAAGCTAGAGGGAAAAAAACTGTGCATATATAGAATTATACCTTTAGTCTCTTCTTCTTGCATATTTTTTTGGTGTTTTTATGTAATAATTGAGCTTTAAAATATTTTTTTTTCTAAAATGGAAAACATGTGAATTGTTTGAAATCCTCCTTACATGAGTAGTACTTTTTTCTGTTTGGAACTCTGACACCGTCATGTTACTGAATATGAATAAATAGACATAGTGTTTCATAAAGTAGTCTTTAAGTACTTAGGTATGACTATTTTAAAGATGACATGGCATAAATATAGTCTTGTTTGCTTCCTTTTCACTAAATATCATTGCTGACTTCCAGGGAGGAGATAAACTAAACATATGGCAAAAATATACTGCACCTCCAATGATGATGATCTAGAATTAGACACCCATTCCCTACACAGAGCAAATGTGTTTCGACTGATAGTCAGCCAAAAATAACATATTTCTATTTTTTTTGGGTTTTTTTTTAATAAGATAATTTATTTTTACTTTCACACACATTATTTGTGGACAGTGTATCATTAAGCATTATTTATGATGCTTATATTATAATACATCCCATCAACAGAAGTTCAAAGTTTTCAGACAGTTCATATTAATTTTCTAAAACAGCTCCAACAGGGATAAACTCAACAGCCCTCCACACTGATGCTGACAGCTGCTGTGCCAAGAGTTCATGCAACCTCTACTCATTGCTTTTTTACTTCAGGTCAAAGGTAAATCTTAAAAAAAAATGATGATTTGAATGATTCTAATACTGCTTATATTTGAAAGTGCTGCTGGATATGTGTTATTTATTAAACCTTTTGCTTCCGTGAATTTCATTCTACCCTTTAATGTAGGGGCAAATTATTTTCTCTGCTGGCGGTCAAAGAAACCTTCCATGGTGTGTACTGGGTTGAGTCAATCAGAATTAAAATTAACAATAGCAGGCGTATTTATGCAAGACAAAAATACTAATGTACAACTCTAGACCACATTTTGAGCTGTGGAGCTGGTAATGTACTTCCTGACTAAAATTGGAAATTTGCATGTTTATATCCATCTTGAATTGGACCAAAGGTGAACAGAATCTTGTGAAATCTTGACACTAATCACAACCCTGCAGCCAAGTGGTTCAAATGGTGATTGTGAAAGCCAATTTTTAAATGTTTATGAACTGTAACATATTGTTATTTAATTCACTGTGTGATGGCAGCAATAATTGTTTTGTTGCACAAAAAAAAAAAAAAAGAAAAGAAAAAAAAAAGTATTTTCTTTGAAATATGTAGGGGTTTTGCAAGTCTTATGTATCCCATTTGGGATGAGGGACTGAAATGATCAAAGAATAATCCAAAATGATTGTGGACTTAAATATAAGATGTTTGCTACCACTCAGACAATAAAAATGCTCAAAATAAAAAATAGGTGGCTATGTTTCCTCATCTCCTATTCAGTCCTTTTCACATGTAAGGAGCACTACCTCCTTACATGGAAAATCCCGCTGTTCTGAAAAAATCTTTGTAAGCTGAATTACTTCCAGACAAGTGGGGCAGAGATTTGCTGCTGTGCACAATGGATGAAATACTCAGTGGGGGATTCAAATTGGATGTTCCTTGAGTACGACAATTCATGAATTATAAGAAGTACATGAAAAGCTTTTCTCACCTTTCAGAATATAATGGTAACGTTACATGTTTTAACATGTGTACACCTTTAGCTGTAATCATTTTTGTTTGTTTTTTTTGTTTTTTTTGACTGGAGTTGATCCCCACTAGAATTTATCATGCACACTTTGGAAATCAATGAATGCCTCATCTTATTGGATGGAAAGATGCTAACAGAAACTTCGTCTTCGTCACATTCACTATTGACATTTTCTTTCCAAATGTAGTGAATGTTTTTTGTTTTTTTTGTTTTTTTTTATTTGAGAATGATTCATTCATTGAAAAGCGTCAATACTACCAGATGCATATACTGTAACTCTACCTTGTGTATTTAGTGGTTAGATTATTATTTTTTTAATTCCTGGCAGGTAACATTGAGATACACAGCCTGAAGTTCTAATGATTTGGTAAATAAATGTCTGATTTATCAAAACAGCTCAAAATTATCATGCTGGTACAGTGTCAGCTTTATATTTACATTTAAACTTCACTATGCCCCATGTCTTGTTTACTGCTTAGTCCACTGGAGAGACCTGCCATCTTAATGAAAATAAAAACAAAGACTTCAGTGGGCTGTCCATCTTAAAATAAGTGACACTGTGATTCACTGCTGAAAGAACAAAGCGCATTAATAAATATTTTAGGTACAATTTAAACAACATTTAAAAAATAATTTACTATTGATCTTAAAGAAGCTTTGATCAGTATTTTATTTTAGCAATTGACTAAAATGGCCATGTGTAACATTAAATGGGCCACTTCCCATGATGAACCACTAAAGACATAATGCATAAATAAAGCCCTCAGATTCCCTTGGAGTCCATTGGAGATTTTTAGCATAATGTGCTGTATATCACAGTTTTGTTGAAGCAGCAATTCTCAGCAGAGACAAACTGCACTTTTCATGATTCAAAAGTACCATCCGTAAGTGGCATCCATTGCAGAATAAGACAATGCTTTTAAATGGAACTTTTTGTCTTTTAAGCATTTTAGTGGCTTTTGCTATGATCTGATTTGAAACATGCACACCTAACTTCTTGTAAAATTTGGCCAAATTTTAAAAAGGCATTCAATGTTGTGTCCACGTGAAGAATTTCCAATTTGACTTGAAATGTTGTAATATTGACAATTCGGCCATTACATTGGGAGAAAGACATTTCACTGGGGTAGGGAATTGTGTCACCAAATGTGTATGTGCAGAGCTGTATATTCATGAACACTGGCATTTAAATATGACCATCCACTAAGCCAATGCACCAATTTTAAACTCACAAACGGGAGTTGTCCTTCAAGCTAAGTGCAGTAATCACATTAGTTTGGCCCCACTTTGGCTCCAGCACCAACATGTCTAACCACATGAAAAGCATTGTTACTAAAATTCTGATCAATAGGCTACACAATCAACTTAGGAGGCCATATGACTTGCTTGCAAGTATTTTATTATACGTCACATTGGAAAATAGAGCTCCCCAAATAACAATGACCTTTTAAACCATGGGTCAAACTAATGACACAGGAACATGTGATTTTTGTGAGTATAAAATACCATTCATCACAGACCTAACAGGCCTGCATGACAGCCAACTGTTGTGACTTGAAAATGCATATTTATTAACCCAGAAACCAGGCCCAAATTGGCATATTAGCTCCAACACATGAAGCCACCTTCAGGGAAAAACAGTAAACATTTAGTTGAAATAAATATCAGAGTAAAATTCTGTAATCTCATTTGCATAGTCCCTTGGGAGAGCTACTACAGTATGATTTTTTTTAATCCCTCTAAATAGCCAATGTTCATGAAAACCCACACTCCACATGCCCTGCAGGGAGAGGCTGTCTGCCAATACTGATTTTTGTAGTGACACATTAAGAGCAGACCAGATAATTTGCATCATATTGGTTATAAATATAATAGATTCTTGGACAAGATATTGGGTGAGGTAAGACTTATAATTGCAGACAGAGAATGATAATGGCACAACATGTTGTGTTTGTGGTTCCAATTAGATCATTACTTAAATGATCCTTGACTTTTCCTGTACATGTTTTACCTTTGTGGTCTTAGTGTAAAAGAAAATATGTGTTTTACCATCATCATTGCATTAACCTATTATTGTTTTGTCTTTTATGAGCATAATAAACAATAAAGCACAATAAATTAATTTTGTCAGGCAACTGGCGTCAGATGATATTGATGATGATGGTGTCTATGTTTTGTTAAATCCAACCTGAGATACCAAGTTGACATTGTGTGCCCGAAGGCCAAAAAACCTTTTACATGCAATTTACATGCAATACATAGCAGAGGGAAGTTGTTGTAACAATAGCAGTGATTTTGTCACTGCTTTGCAGCTCAGTGACTTCCTGCTGCTGGTTGTCAGGTACATCAGCTGCTTCCACGTTAAAAGAAATAACAAAGATGTTCAGTTCCTTTTGTTTACTTGTCATGGCCTAAAACCTCTCACCAAATGCCTGAAGGAGTTTCATAAACTCACCAGTATCTTCAGGTGTCACAGCAGCAGGCTGCTGTTTTTGGAGACTAATAAAATACACTGTATTACTACTTTTTAGCTGCACATGCCACATCATGCACGCCTTAAAAAGAAAGCAATTCCTCCCTTGTATCAACCTCAGCAGTGATTCTCTGCCCTGAAATGGCTTGTTGAGCAGTATTTGTTCATCATTCCAGGAAGAAAAGTGTTACTGTTGTGAAGGATGTAAGTTAAAACAAGTTCAGGTCGTTGTTCTGTAACCCCTGACTGTGTAGTCTGCCAAGCCCAATAAACCCAAAAGGCAAATACTGTATGGCACCTGATTTTTCTCCTGATGAGGGACCTTCTTATCTACCTTTTTGTATTTTATTTTCTTACTTTCTTTGTTGCCGTATGACTGTATAACTGTATGACTGTAAAAATATTAGCAGACTGAATGTTCACTGTAATGTATTTCTTCTCTGTTCCATGTATCTTCATGTTTCAAAGTGCATTTGCAATTTTAAAGCGTAATTTTGAATGCTATTATGCTATAATGTAAAATATGAAAACTAATTTTCTGATTAGGTGAAGGCCAAAACTATGCTGTATTGAAGATTTCACTATTGCTTTCATCTTGGACAATTCTTGTGTAAAGCAAAAGAAACAGAAGAAAAACAAGGCCAATTTGTTAAAGAGATTAATTCTATTCATTACTTGCAAACATCATTAATCACCAAGGAGGAAATTAAGCATTTTGTCAGAACCATAAAAAACTTTGCATACCACATTTAAAGAACGAGTATAGTAAAAAGTAATCTTTTTTTATATATTACAATGAAGCAATGAAAAATGATCAGTCTATTATAGACTGATTGGTTTTTGGTGAACAAAAGATGTGCACATTCTGTACTGTACCATTCTCACCTTTGGCATTTCAAAAAATAATGAATTGTTACCTTATTAGACAGCTATTGGCTTCTATTAATTGCAGTAGATACATCAGAAATATGATTTTGATGTTTTACTATGGTTTATCACTTTCACATTTACTGAATTCACATCAGTTTCCATAAGAAAGGTCTGTTTTCATGTAATTAATATTTTAGAATGAACATCTAGTATGTCATTATACAATAGATTCCACTTAGCCTTAGACCTCCAACAAAATGCAGTAGTTGTTTTTCTGGCTGAATGATTATGTTTTAAGGATTCAATTACACCTTCAACGCAAAACAACGGTAAATGCGGTTGTGCCTTGTCATTTTTGCTGTGGTTTTGTTGGAATGCCACACAGGAAATATCTATTATTTAGCAGCATCTCTTTATTATAGGGTTCCTGTGTCTCACAGCTGGGTATCACTGATTTGCATGTTGAGAGATAGAGAATGAAACTACCTAATTCTCCTTTTATCAGCATTTCTCGGTCATTCAATCAAGCCTTATCACTGAGTGCTGCTGGTCGTGTAATGACAGCAATAAATTAAAACACACACACACATACACATCATAGAAGTTCATCAAAACTTCTCCTGGGAAATGTCATAGTTTGAATACTATGAATAATATACATAACATTCAAAAGAAACAATAAATTGAGACAATAAATTGACTGCTTTAAAGTCATTTGTAGCTTGTCCATTCTCAAGAAATCTGGAGCTTTGATTACTAGATTGCTGAAAAGAAAAAAAATGCCAATGATTTGACTGTTATGTTAGAGCCATTTTCCAGAGTTTTACCAGAATTTTAATCATTCTGGTGTTTGACTACTAATGGTGTGTTTCAATGTGTTGTTCACTCAAAAAAAAAAAAAAAAAAAATAATAAAAGATTTAATCCCCAGCTAGCTTCTCTCTTAGTCTGTTTCATAACTCACTCATCTTTTACCTCACTCATCCTCCACTTGAGGGTCACGGGGGGCGCTGGTGCCAATCCCAGCTGACATGGAGCAAAGGGCAAAGTACACCATGGACAGGTTGCCAGTCCTTTGCCGGACCACATAGAGACAGACAACCATCCACTCTCACATTCACTTCTAGTTAATTTAGAGTGGCTATTTAACCTCTGCATGTTTTTGGACTGAGTGGTGAAACCAGACATCCTCGCAAAAACCCACGCACACACAGGGAGAGCATGCAAACTCCCTGCAGGAAGGTCCTAATTCCAACTGGGCTGTGAATCCAGGTCTTCTGGCTGCAAAGGCACTAACTAGTACTACTAGTACTAACCACTACACCAAACGTGTGGCCTGTGTTTAATAGCTCAATCTGAAAATTTAAATCAGGGATAAATATTAATTGATCATTTAAAGATTGATTTGTTTGATTTAGCAATGGCTCTAGATCCAGCCTTACAATATTTTCACGTCATGACAATTTTAGTCATAAAGAGAAGTCTCACTAGAACTGTGAAAGCCATTCCCTCAAACCATGTCATTTAAATGGCCAGCTAAGCCACTCAAGAGTATTCACTCTGTCAGCCTAATTGGATCTTTACTGATCTTTACTTTAAAGTTGAAGTTAGGAGAACATATGGGAATTGTTTCAGCCTTTGTGCATCTTCATATCAAATCTGTATTAATGTTAAACATGCAGCATGTTTTTTTTTTTTGGTTTATTTATTATATTTTATATGTTGTATCCCAATGAGTGTGCATGATATAATGTCCACGTGGTATAAAGCTGAAAACATCACATGCATGTTGCATGTTGGCAGGAAATGCCTCTTCAAAAATAAACACAGACAGTGCCAGTTTCAAGGTTGCCCTTGGCTGTTTTGTAATTCCCTTTCACTTTTTATAAAAACTACTTGGTATATAGTATGTATACTGTATGAATTTAAACAATTTCCTGCTGATGTGACATTGTCTTGAAGAGGGATGAGCTGATACAACACTATCAGTCTGATAAATGTTAAAACATGTCTTTATGATGCAAAACAAATCTGTAAATAACAAAAAGAGACAGAAAATTAAAATAGAATCAGAAAATTGTAAATTACAACACTAGACAAGACTGTATAGAATTAAATGTTCAATTTAATAATGTGATAAATGTAACCGAATTTATCAGTATTGTTATCATGAAAATATTGTTCACTGTTGGTCAGTTTGGGCCAGTTTTCATTAAAATAAATATCGAGCTGCAGGACATTGACTGGGGAGGCTGCGAGATTTGAGACCCCCTTCTAAAATGACGTATCTGATACAAACAAGTGGTATGTACCATCCATTGATTCCATTGATTCACTGCATAGCTGGTACTATGCAGCTATATCTCCTGCGCATGTGCAAAAAATGTATGTGCCTACATAATTTTGATATTATTGTCCAACAGACCTGTCATTTTTATCTTACTAATCACTCAATTCAAAAGCCATACACACATACACACATATAGATAATGGATTTCTACATCATTAACAAAGCACAAACATCCTTTGGAAAGTCCACATGCACTGTCCCAAACACAGATGAATACCACAGATTCCCACAGAAACCCAAATTTCAAAATACACAGACACGGGAAGCATGACATGACCCACACATATCAACTTTACGGTTATAAGCATCACTGCCATTTGAGACAAATGCCATGACCAGACTACCATGGTCAACTCGTGGTAAGTAACACAATTTTATCACATAAAGACTCAATTAATACAAAGTCAATCACCATTTGGAAAAAAAAAAACAACAACAAACAAACAAAAAAACACCAGTCACTTACAATGGATGTTTCACAGAACAATGGGGCAGTTGTGTTTGTCAACGTGTACTAGAGCACTAATTCAGCATTAGGAATTGCTCCACTTTGTAAGCTAAATTTAAGCCAAAGTATCTCTTGATACATTCAGATTCAAAGGGTTATGTGAACGACTTTTCAATAAAATTCAACAAAATTCAGATTACTGATAATATGATTGGTGACATTTTCATACTAAAAAGATCATGTAAAAATCTGATTAAGACAGAAAAAACCATGGGGGTGCTGTGGAGGTGCTGATGTGCCTCTAGGGTGAGCTGAAGGGCCAGCAAGCTCCTCCTCAGCGCCACCTATGGACAGATGGAAAGATTGTAGGAGTTAGGACACTAAAAAGCCTGATTTACAAAGTGTCTTATACTGGCAGTGAGTGTGCGTGGTCTGCTTAGAGTGAGTGGACTGTGAAGTGTTAGTTTGCTGTGGAGCAGTATAGTATATTGGCTATTGTTGTGCTAACTGTGACATTCACCCGCGAGTGTGTATATCAGAAGCGCACAGTGTGAGTGTAAAAGCACATCCGGCTACGAGCCTTCCGGATATTGATGATGACCTGGGAGGATTATTTGGATTTTTCCCTCCCTCACGGTGTGTGGACACTTTGTCAACAAAGTAAGGAGACCGTGTTTGAACTCTCATCCGGGGTTGAATAAAACCCACTCCTGCTCAGTGAGTGAAGACGCTACATCCACGCTGCACCAAGGTAAAAACACACTTTCACGTGAATTCACGTGAGTTCACAGCGTCTCTCAGGGCCTACAATGCAACGAGGAGTTACGTATTTTTTTGTTTTGGCTTTTATTTTCTTGTGTGTTTAAAGTGTGTCCTAAAGTGAGTTCAGGTTACTTGTTAAAAGTTGTATTGTGACATCGCTGTGGAATCATATAAATCCAATTTAATGCATAGCTGCTGCATAATCTTGGTCAAACGTGGTTATTTTTTGTTGCTAACGCTGTCTTGTTAAAGGTGGTATAAGTAATCTTAGCTCAGACTTGCAGGTTGTCAATGGAATCAAAATATTAGGGATGCTCAGTATTGTACTCAATATTGCTCATATCCGATCATATGTTTGGGCCAGTAACTGATGCTGACACCGATATACACGACTTTCCTTTTGTCCAACTGCGTATCTCATTTAGTCTCTTCTGTAGTCAAATGTATATGCAATTTTTCGTACTGTGTGTATAAAATATCTTTATTGTGCAAAATAATAAGCATAAAAATAATAGCTGTATGGGGCGCCAGTGTAAAAGTCAAGAAGGTAGCAGCTTATTTTAGTCAGTAGTCATATCAGATCCAATAATACATTTACTGATATTGTGCAGATAATACTATGCCTCCATATTAAATAAAATATAAATATATTCACAAAAAAGACAATATTTATCTCTTACATTCATACCAGAGTAGAAAATCTTGTCATAAAATACACTTCAGAACTTTAAAGTGTAATTGTGCTTGTGGTAAGCACCTGCGGTGCTGTATTTCAGGTTAGAGGATACTTGGAAGGTGCTAAAACATCAACAAAGTTATTAACAGTTTTACATTATATAAATAATTAAGCATTTTTTTCTTTTTTTTTCTCCTTCTGGATGAGGATACTGCATTCCAAGGTGTAGTGGTTACTGAGTGAAAACAAAAGAGAGGTAATTATTTGACTCTTGATGACAAGGCACAAGGTGTCTGAAATCGAGCACATCTGACAAGTGATTGCTGAATCTGGCTAAATGCAGTATGCTAAAACAACTGATGGTTGCACGTACATTTTGATCTCAAATATATTGTGAAATAATTAATGGTGCATGGTGGATTCAGTCAGATGACGTTCATACAGGTGTAACAGTTCACTGACTGCTCTTAACGCACAGTGGAAATCATGGATGTCCTTGCAAAATAGTGTTCCACAATGTTTGTGTTGTTCCTGTGGTTCACACATCTCAGTATTTTCCTGCTGCTTGGTTCTGTTGTTAATTTCATAAGAAGTGACAGGCTAGTTGATATATGCATCTTAATATTGTTCCATAACCTCTATGGGCAGTGGCTATGATGTTTATAGTTAAAACTATATTTTCAACTGTGCATAGTCTGCAAAGAGCCTGTGTATCTGGAATTATCCGTGTATCTGGATGTATCTGGACTGGAATTTAGAGATTAATAACTTTCAATAAGACATGTGCAAAGTATGGTTTATAATGTCATCATTGTTTTTAGCTTTTAACATTTTATGTGAAATTAGGTTACTATTACTTGAGTAAAACATCTTTTAGGTAACAATTTCCCAGCACTAGTTTTCCACTGTAGAGTTGGATGACAAAGCTGCACTGATCTATCTTTTTAGTAGTCATTTGAAATTAATAAAACTTAAAAAGCAAAATTACCAGAAATAGCCACGCAAAGGTTCATTATACCTTACCTACCATCTCCAAAACAAATGTGAACTTTTTCAGTGAAAGTGAACAAGTAAACTACCCAGTGGACTTTTCTTAGTTTTTGGGGTGGCAGATGATTGTCACGGTGCACTAGTCAAATCACAGTAGTTTTACAATAATTTGCTCCAAAATAGTGACTGAAAATGCTTACCTTAAGGCTCAAGTTAGCAATGTGCAGACCCTCAACATTACCCTCAACATCAAAACATCCATATTGTTGATGTGCTTAAGAATGTTGCACCAACATCTGTTAGGGTTGTCTCTTAGCTCCCAATGGAAGTGATGGCCATCAGGTAACCTCTGAAAGCAAGTCAGAGAGCCACAGTCACTGAACAAGATGCCTGCACTGGGCGAGTAGCCAAGGGTGATAATATCCCACTTCCATCGGTTCCAGGACAAGCACATAATGTGCTGGGTGAAAGAGAAAGGCCAGCTGTTCTACCAGGGCAAGAAAAATATTTTCTTGAGCTAAGTGCCAACCTGGCAGGGAGGCACCCACATACTGAACCCTGAAAGGTATAATGCAACTGATTTTGCAACTGGGATAATTGTGCATACACATTTAAGTCATTATAAATATTACAACTTAAGGGTAAAGCTGGAAAAATAGCACACATATTAAGATTATAATTTGATATTTTAATATTGATGCAAGCCAGACACACCCGGATGTGAAGCAAAGAGCCAATTATTTACACCACAGTTAATCAATGTCGACAGCACATTCCCCCAAAAATCATTCTCCAACTCATGCCTGTGGTGTGTATCCCACAAGACCATGTGGATTTCTAGCTGTGAATGATGAAAAACCAGTAGAAGAGTGCACTGGGATACTTAGACAGCAGCAGATGAGGTTGCTAATCTCTCAACATCCTGCCTGTATTTTTAATGATCACTTTTAATTTCTTTGAATATGCCACCCACCAAGGCCAACATATTGATGATAAAAGCTTTTATAGACGTCCATCACAGAGACATCAACACAATAGCTTTAATTTCATTGCCAGAACAGGAGAGAAGACTTTTCATACAGCCTGTAATTGGTCACCTGTTAAGTTTATCTATTTCATAAGAGAAGAGAATTTCATGCTTAACAGCTATTTGCTGAATACTGACATTTATTGAATAGCTATGCTGTGTGTGACTCAAGATGTATATTATGCTTGTTCTTTCTTGCCGGCCATTTACAATCATTATGGAAATCATTGGAGAAAGATCTTGACTGATTAATCAAATTAGCAAAATGTCACAGGGAAACAGTAGTTATAATTATTTTAGCATATGCAGCTAGTGGTGCTGTGGTCTTATGTTAAACCCACAAAATCCTTTGGCCTTTCAGATGCAGAACGGAAAGTTCTAAAGTTACAAAAAGATAGATAAGGGTTTGCATTGGACCAAATTGGACATGGACCATCAAGGGTATTTCCATTATTCACACAGTTTCATACAAACTGAAAGATGTTCTCCGTAAACACAGCCCATTGGCAACCCACACTGGCTGTTAATGGTTCTCAGTCTGGTAGCAAAGACGTAATTAATGACACCCATCTAATGACTATTTGCTAAGTGTGGCCCAGAGATAAAGGACAAAATAATGAATTTAATGAAAATCATCCATCTGGACCATATATTTAGACAATTATGTGTACATTTGTTTACAATATTTGATTGGTTTCTAGTAGAACCAGACTGGTTTAGGACTCAATAGTGTTATTTTAATTATTATTATAATAGAGAACAGTGAAACTGGGGACCTCTCGCTTTTAAGGGTAGAAGAGTACAATGGTCACCATAATAAGCACAAGCTTTTCAACTGAGTCAAAGAGAGACACTCATTGGGATTGAATGACTCTTTATTCCCATCTATTCATGCCTTATTTATTTATTTGTTTTTTAAAGTGTTTATTGTTAGTGTAACAACTGTTTGCAAGTGGCCTGCCACTCTAAAAGTCAGATTGACATCATTTGCTCGATAAGTGTTTCTGTTGTTGCCTATACTTGCCTCTCTCTCTGCATTCTTTCTGAGCCCTTACAATAATGTTAGTTCAGGCTGTAGAGTGTAGTTAAGTTGTCCACGCAAAGCACCAGTCTGTCAGTCAGGTATTGTAGAAGCTGACACATTACATATCAGTTCTCTAAAATCTCTTTAGTTTGCCATAGCAATGCTGCAGAAAGCAATTTCAGCAAGTTGAATCATTGGTTGTTCTTTCCATGAAACCGAATAGACATAATTTTAAAATATTGCACAGGTATTAACATTTTCCAGAGAATAGACTGATTTTGTTAATCCCCTTTGCTCTGGTAAGCATTGTATTTGCTATTTGTGATTTTATGTGAAATATTTTGACAGAATCTGAGGGATTTCCAATAAACTTAAAGTACACACATACAGTATTTGCATGCCCCTAACAAGGGAGTACATTTGGATTTATATTTGAAAGGGATTTGACAGATCACTAAATCGACAAGTTACTTGTGTATTGTGTGGGGACTTGTCCTTGATTACTGTTCTCTCATTCATGTCAACACATGTAAAGAGACAGATTTCTAAAAAAAAGTTAACCATATCCTATATAACTCTATATATGTGAAATACCCAACCTCAGTGAAATATTAGTGAGATGTCATGCATGGGCTTGAAGAAAGACTTCGAAGTGACAGTAAAACAATTTCGAAGGCAATAATAAAAGTTAATGTCAATTAAACATCACCAGTGAACACAAGTGTACCTCCCTTGACATTCCATTGTACAATGTTTCTAAAAATAACAAAGCCACTGGTCACAGCAGTCCTACTCAACCTGGTGATTTTTATTTTATAGTCCTCCCCCTGTTCTTCCACCTAAAGCTGTTCCAAGCAGAGTGAGGCTTCATATTTGCAGCTGTTTTTCTCATCTCTTTTGAATTTTGCAGAAGGGAGAAGTGGAGGAGGCAACAGCAAACAACGTCACATCTGCGTTCCTGCTTGTGAACAAAGGCAACAAGCAGGGAGAGATTTATGAGGTACAACCACATTTATCTGTGACAACTGGCACAGTGGTAGTGTAAGCAGACTCTCAAGTGACTCTGGAGGACTGAAAGCTAGATAGAGTGAGGGAAAGGAAGTGATGGGAGGGAGGAGGAAGCTCTTTGGTCTGTGAGGATGCACGTGAATATGATGCAGTAAGCAGTGTGCAAATGAGTCTGTGGGAGTGGTGGGGAGCAGGAGGTGGGTTGCATAAGCTGTACAAGTCAAGTGCTGGGATCTTTGTTTTCTAGTTTTTCAAATAGCCTGTAGGAAAACAGGTTGACTAGTCAAAATTTGCAGCCTGTGCCAAGCCCCCCGTCCTACTTGTTTGTCCCAGATTTGCTGATGCTGTCCTCTTCCTAATTTTTTTTTCTACATTTTATTTTCACTCTCCAGCTGTGGGCATTTATTATTCAAACCATTCCTTTTGAATTTTCCCTTTTACGTGTTTTGCATAAGGATTAGCAATGCAGCATTAGTTTTTTTTCAAAGAAGTATCAAAATATTTGAGAAACATTCAATAATGAAATTAAGCTATTTTTTCCTCTTCTCCTCCATTTGGCAAGACAGTATATCAACACAGATAAGATCACTCAACACAGCTCAGCATGCTCAGTGCTGAGTGGATCTTATCCTGTATGAGGATGTAAGAACCTCTTCCGGAGGGAAAGCAAATGTGAAGCTGACTGAATCCACGGTGCATCACATGGGGTAATTTCTTTATTAATGATTTTAGCTTTGCACTGGGACAAAAAAATATGTCAGCAGTTCACATTTAGTGTTTTTCTCAGCCCATACATCAAGATCATTGCACATGTCAGCAAACCACAAATCCTTCTGAGCTTTTGTTTCTGAAGCAAAATCATGTTGCATGCTTACATATCTATAGACTCGCATAAAACATGACTATGGCAGTGGTGTAAATGAACATAATTTGCTGGTTATGAATGTACTTAGGTTTAGGTACATTCATAACCAGCAAATTATGTTGGTTATGAATGTACTTAGGTTTAGGTACAAAAAAGCACTCATTAGAGCTAAGAAAATTATATATTTTTTTCTCTTCAAATTGTCAAAACAATTTCCAAAGAAATACACAGGAGGTCTTTGCAACATAATGTGTCATCCTTTCCATAAAAACAAACCAAAAACTTTTTTTCAGTTTTGTCAATTTTCAGTGTTTTGTCTGGCATCACATCTGCCACTTGGCAGAAAGTTGCAGTTGCACATGCCTCCAACAACCCATCCTATTGGAGTAAAGATTATGGTCAGAGGCTACTTGAAAAAATGCAGTACACTGTTGTTTACATTGCATTGTCCTGTCTGATGACCATGTCCAGATAACAAAGCTTTTACTCATGCCCTTGACAGTATTTGCCTTGGTTCACCTCACAGAGCCTTTGGTGATGCTAGACTGACAATCATGAAACCAGCAGAGCTTTATGAATTAAGTCTCAGACATTCTTTACAAATCTTATCTGAAGATGTTGAAAGTGATGTGATTAGGCTTCTAGAGGACCCCAGAGTTTGTGTAGAGCTCACTGGTTGATATCTCATCCTCTCTATAATTAATTTCTCTCGCCCAAAAACAGCATCTCATACTGTTGCGATATCCTCAGAGGTATTATGCAACAATTGTACTTCACTAAGATGAATTATTAACCTGATAAACAGTCAGTACTTCCAGACTTGGCAAAAGAGACCTAGCACTTCAGTTTGAATTGCAGCAGGTTCTCCAGGTAATTTGGATGATTTGTCTTGGAATCAGTTTTTGCTTTCTATGTCTCCCAAATGTAGACAACTTTAAGTTACAATTCAATATGCCGTCTTGTCAACTTTAAAATCTCTTTATTGCCCCCAAACTGTATTGCTGGCTGAATTCCATTACCCCAAGGTTAAATCGAGGATAATTTAAAATGTCCTTAAATTTTGCAAGACGAGCTAAAACAACCTTTGTAATTTCCTCGGATGAATTACATTCTCTTATAATCCTATCACGTACTACAAGTTTGCTACTCACAGTAAATTATTTCAGACTGTCGGTGAGCTATTGCAGCATTTTCTACTTGACCCTCTTAAGCAAAGCACAGCAATCCACTATGCTCCCTCACTCCAGTGTTGGCTAAACTGCACAGTTACACCTTGTTCACTCAAAGCCCATTTCTTCCCTCACTTTCCCAAGGCTATCCATATTACCTCAAAGTAATCCTGCGATATGCACCTGCTGCCATGATCAACAACAAGGCTGCCACAGGGGAAACGTAACAGGGAGAAAACCCTTCGGCTATGTGGTTTTCTGTTTTCTGGCAAGTCAATTAAGCAGCAAATGACCCCTGTAATCCACTGTAATAAGCCAAGCACTACAAAATTGCCTTTAATATATCATAATGATGACAGCAACTGGATTGAACGGTTGATTGCACTTTCTCAAGCTGTAAAGATACAAAGCAATAAAATAAGAATGCTGCCAATTAAAAGGAGTTATAAAACCCATTCTTTTTGGTCAAGTGGTTCAAAGGGACTGCTGAAGAACCTCCTGGTTGAGCTGTACCTGTGTTGTTATACACTTGAGGACAAAATTATTGGCCCCCCTATGAAAATTCCATTGTTTTGTTTGAGTATCTCCCATGTGCTGTTAAACAGCAAAGAATTTTTAACACAGCTTTTTCAAACATCCTAGTTTTATTTTGGATACTTCTATTATTTGACTTTGCACACAGAAATGAAATCATTCCACAAAAACTATTACCCCCCCCCCCCCCAATAATTGACCTTTTATTGAGTCATAGCACAAACCACTGTTGTGCAATGATGTACTTAACTGTGTAATGCTCAAAACTTTATCTCCCAATTTACACACAGTATAAAATCTTCAGTAGGGTTTGAGCTGTCGCTTGAGAAAGCATCATGCCAAATACAAATTAAATCAATTTAGATTGTTGAGGTTCACAAAGCAAGAGAAGGGTATACAAAGTTATTACAGCGTTGCCAAGTGTCAAGAACAGGAGTGGGAAGTATCATCAAGAAATTCAAAGAGAGACACATAATACAGAACAAGCCAGAGACAGAGGTAGGAAGCAAAAGATTTCAAAGGCTAAGATTTGTGTAAAGACCCCAGAACAACTGGGGTCTTTACACAAGACACTAGTGAATGACACTAGTTTATGACTTAGCCAAGGAACTGTAGTCTCAAAGAAGACAATTACTAGAGCTCTGCACAGAAATGGACTGCAGGGTTGCAGACCATGAAGAACTCCACTTATGTAGAAGAGACACATTCAAGCCAGACTTAAGAATGCTAAGGAAATCCTGGACAAAGATTATGCATACTGGAAGCATGTCCTTTGGTCAGATGAGATGAAACTAGAGCTATTTGGCCATAGAGACTTCCGTTTATGTTAGGAGAAAGAATGGAGAGGTGTATAACCCAAAGAACATCATCCCCACAGTGAAACATGGTGGTGTGAGTATTATGCTGTGGGGATATATCAGTGTGTCTGGAACTGGGAATCTCATCAAAGTGGAAAGAATCATGAAGAAAGGATATGTGAAGATTTTGAAGAACTACCTCCAGAAGACAAACGTGAATGTTATTAACTGGCCTGTACAAAGTCTTGACAAATCCCATTGAAAATCTTTGGGGTGAACTGAAGATGAAGTTCCATTCCAGATACACGGTTGACTATTAGCATCAGGGGGCTAATTTGTTTTTGGGGTTTTTGTGGAATAATTTAATTTCTGTGTGCAAAGTCAAATAGTGGAAACATCCAAAATAAAACTAAGGTGTTTGAAAAAGCTGTGTTGAAAATTCTATTCTCTGTTTAACAGCACAGGCTCTAGATTGTGACCAATATTTTGAGTGGGACTAAATTTTTTCTTTGGTTGCACTGGTGCACTGAACATTTCAAGAGTTCCTCATACGTACATTGATCAATGTGTGGCGACACAATCAACACTGATGGCCACAAATTGATTCTGTCTCTCTTTTTTCCCCCCATTGTGATTTAAAATCACAATGTATAGTTCAGTTTGTCCATCCACATACAGCACATGTAGCCTGTATAAAATAATACAAATGATTTTCATGGTATTTTTTTCCATGAGCATTCAGTAGAAAACATTACCTGGTTAGCACCTATCTCAATTGGTAAACTCAGACATGGCCCAGTGTCAATTTTATCTCCATCCCTGTTTATTATCTGACCAGCAAAGCTTTGTCACCAGTTAGTGTGTGTAGATACACTACACCACAGTATAGTATAGTACTATTCATTATATAGTATAGTAGTTCAATATTTTTTATGGAGTTAGTTACTAATTATTGAATAAAGTCTGCCATATCAATACTTTAGTTTATTATGTTTGTATACTGCCCTATTTACACCATATACACCATATTTTTCATCTTGATCTAACCAGCGAAGCATTGTCAACATTTAGTGTTTGTGTGTGTTTTTGTGAACACACACAATATTTATGCTTAAAATGAAGAAATATATTTACTTAGACCTTATTCTTGTTTGCAATTCTGAACATAACTATGAAATATATATATATATATATATATATATATATATATATATATATACTTAAAAAAATAAATGAAATGAATATTTCTTATTAAATACTTTGTTCTTTACATAGTTGAATGTGCACAACAGCATGTGAAATTGATTGTCAATCAGTGTTGTTTCCTAAGTGAGTTCCTAAGACAGTTTGATTTCACAGAAGTGTGATTGACTTGGAGTTACATTGTGTTGTTTAAGTGTTCCCTTTATTGTTTTGAGCAGTATATATATAATATATATAAATGAAAAAGATGCACCAGTGCAACCAATGCAAAAAGTTTGTCTAGAGCCCTGATTAAGAGCCACTTGTAGATATAGCGTCTAAGCTATGTAGATGTATAAGGTATCCAGATAAAAGTATAGTTACTCTGTATTAATCAAAAAATGTTTGTTGCATTAAGTTTTAACTGTGAGACAAAATATATAATCAACATTTCTTCTGTTGTTTTGGAAGTTGAAGAGAATCCCAGCTTTCGCCATTTGCATTGCTGCTTTCTTTAACATGGCTTTAGGCAGAAGCCAGGGAAATATTTGCTTTATGGATCAAAGTTCAGTCAAATAATTTTCTGTGCTATAGATATATTTTAATGATGGATTAATTTAAGCGTTGTATGAAACAAATAATTGACTTGATGAGCTGACTCTGAATGTATGTGTAATTGTTTGATAATATTTCATCATTGTAAGAGACATTCACAGGCTCATTCATCATGGCTGTTCATGGCACAGCATATTACAGTTGTGGAAATTCTGTATAGTTGAGTATACAGTATCTGCATTGAAACAGGCTTTGGAAGTGTGAAAACAGTTTTTAATTCTCAATTCTCATCTGCTTTTTAGAAATGAAAGCAAATCAATAGATTTCATAATCATTCTCTTTTTCTATCTGTAACATAAACAATGCCTTTCAACAATTAATTGTAATCATTGATATGTCAATGTCAGAATCTCTCTCAACCACATTTAAGAGCACAAAACAAAGAATGTCACACCCTTATGTTAAAACCTTTGACTTTTGAGAAACAAAGTGATTGAGATAGGAAGTGGTACTCAAGCATGCTGAGTTGTCTTGATGATCACATTTGTCAAAGGCCCTAACCGTTGATTTTAGGAGATAATTATCATGAGTATGGGACCAAGGTCATGGGTTTATTGAAAGTGAGAAAATCTTCAGCTGAAAACTAGCCTACTCCATTACCAATTCATGAGCTTATAATGACTGAATGATATCTTCACCACCAAACCATTTTCTTCCTCATCAAGATCTGTTTGATAGATTAATCATTCCAATTTCATTTCCATTGTGTACGTTAACAGAGGGAGCTGAGTAGTTAATAAATATTTATATCCCTCTATCACGATTTTATATCAAGTGCCCAATTAAAAATTCTAATATATAATTTGTAGGTTAATTGATCTTTTTAATACCATTGTGGCAGTAAAATAAAGTAATCTCTTGAATATGTATTTATACATAATGTCAACTTAATCATTTTCTTAAGCTTAGTAGTTTTTTTCTCTGTCAGTGCAGGTGCCAATGAAAAAGAAAATACCTGTGAGCAAAGAGGTTTATGATTATTACAAAAGTCATGTCATATCTTGTCATTAAGGTCCCCTACTCTGCAGAGATGTTGTACCACATGAGAAAATTGTAAGGAACATCAAGAAAATGTCACATCAAAGCTACCTGGAAATCAGGCATCTTGTTGTTGTGTTTTAAGAATTGGACTCACTCTTTTGATGTACCTTTCAAAGCCACTCACAGCCACAGTGTCTGCCTTCTGTGTGTGCACTCTACAAATGGTGGAAAATAGATCTAATTCAATGTGCAAGTCAGAACAAATAGACTCACCTGCTAAAACCATTTGACAATAGATACACTTTTCAGAATTATTGATAATAGCAGCCTGTGGATATCAAATGTGGAGTATTGTGAGTTCCAATATGTGCTGTTACCTACAATGATTCAAGATATGATATGAAGTTTCATGCTCTGAAGGTTCTGAGTGGAAATGATTTATATACTCCTAATGAGTGTATTTGTCAAAATGCTTTATTTTAATTAATATTTGGTTTTCATAGCCTTAGACCTTTGAGACTTTTATGTTAACTTTACGCAAGAGCTTTGCTTTATGGAAGCCATCATCTTGTACCATCATGTTTCTTAATGGATGTGTGTTTAAATTTAAGAAGCAGAAGTTTACCGAGCCAACAAAAAAGTATAACGAGTGTTGTAAATGTGTGTTTACAACACTCTTTATACTCTGTGTGCTTACAACCCAGTATGTAAAGGCCAGCAAAGCCTTTACATACTGGGTTGGGAAGGACTGGAGTGTGAATAGAAGTCCTCTATTTGTTGTTCTTGGTCTTACTATTAAATTTTTGTAGTTCTTAAACTCTGGCCTATTAAATTTAAGGCACAACAATTTGCATTTTGCACTTCTGTGCAATCCCTTATACAGTGTTGTCACCTGTTTCAAATGTTACAGTCTTTGGTAGGAAAGAAAATGACCTGCAATGTTTTTAGGGAAGTACTAATCAGAAAATGCCTGCATTATAGAAAACAATCAACATTTTGGAAATTTCAACACACACAAAAACGGTTTGTAACACAATGGAAAACACATCTTCATTCTGTTACAGCTTATAACTTGTAATGTATGTGCCTTTCAGATACCACACAGTCAGTCTTTCTTGTGTGAACAAAGTTATCCATCTTTGTCCATTGTAGTTTCATATAGTCATCTTGTTTTGTTGTTGTGTAGTTATATTTTGGTATGTGCCCCATTGTTGCCTCATTAGATGAGACCTGGCCTTTCAGATTAGCACCCAATCAAAACAATGGCCCCTGACCCTGAACATATATCATGTGCATTTTGTAGGAAGAAAGCATCCATCAAGTCACCAGGCCATGATGAGCCCCATGACTCAAAAAATGGATAAAGGCTTTTGGTGAATATAAAGTAGAATGGACAATCAGAACTTGCACAATTCAGCTTCTGTCCTCCAGAGTTCAGCAGTTGTGGTCTGGAAGATTTGTTGTTAGTGTTTTTTTCAGTTTGGATAGTTGAAAAGCTGAAAATACTCAGGTGCTGGTCTATTTGTCAAGTCACCTGTATTCATCAAAAACTATATGAACATACAACACACTGGGGCTATTTTTGTCTTAAGGGCACAAAAGAAAATATATACCACATACTGCTTATGCCTCTCTCCTCTACAAGTTTGTGTTTACTTGTTTGGATTGAAAAGGAAATCAATGTGTTTTTAAAGAAGCATGTCCATGGCTCTTGATTGGCCAATGATGGCCTGGCCTGTTGAGTGGAGGTCCCTGTGGAAATGTTTGCTATGACTGCTACAGAATAAATAAAGATGAGGACTCACTGCTATTATGTCTAGCTACCAATCCTAGTGATGCCAAAGGTCTGATAGCAGTTAGTATCACATTATCTACAAATGGAGTTACATTCTACAAATCGAGGAATATTGAAGCTCTAAGCAATGTTTTAAACTGTAAATTGTGCAAAGAAAATTGACCTATTGAATAAGATTAATAACAGCAAATGATTATACACTCAAATGTCCCAAACTGCATTCAGTGATTTCGAAATGTTTGATTCATCTTTGTTTAACAATAGGGGCTGCTAATGTTTAAAATGCTTATTGCAATCCCAACTGATAACATAGTAGAGGTGTGGTTAACAGATTTTCAGAAAATACAGAAATAAGATGCTCAAATTATACCCAGTGTTTAACTGTATTTATAAAGATAAATAACTGTCCCACCACCTTTTTAAACATTTAACCTATTTGGTTTATTTTCGAGGGGACAAGGCGACAATAACAGACCGTAAGAATATATTGTATGTTAAATATCAGCCATCTATATTTTAAAGCATCTCCACTACACACTATAATTTTTCTTCTCCTCTGGTTGAGATGTTTTTGAGAGAGGCACAAAGGCTTTTCGTTTTTTTGGTATCATTTGATCATTCAGTATCATTCAGTATTTATATTACACAGCAGCTGGCTGCTCTGCCGGCATCCCATGTGTTGAATAGCTATGAGATGTCTTAGGTGGTAGATCTGTTTCTTTTCATTCGAATTCGATATTACTTATATTACTTTGAATGTGGGATTTGAAGTTCATGTCCAAACTGTACCTGTTCGGAATGCAGTTTGCCATCTCGTAAGTGTCCAGCAGAGGGCACACTCTTGGTTTCCTAGCATATCGCCATAAATTGATCCAACATTTGAGATTTCTTGCTTGACATATTGTATGATGAACTTTGCAGTCAGTGCACAAGCTGTGTTAAACTAGTGTCTTCTGTTGTTAGCTGGCTGACTATAAGGCCCTTATCCCCATCAATGTCTTTTTTTTTTTTTAGTTTTCATTGAATCCTGTGATAGGCTGTGCAAACTGCTGGCACTTTCCAAGGTTGTAACCTCTTAATTAGGCCCAACACTACAATCTCATTTCAGTTTAGTTTAATGTAGAGCCCTTGGGTTTCTTAAGCCTCTGGCTCCCGAAGTCTCTTCAAGTGCACCTGGTGAGTTAGTTGCATGGTTTCCTCCTGGCCTGTGTGTAGCTGCATTGAATAACACATACTCCATTGCTGTAGTTATGCCTGTGTGATACTTCCTTTTGTGGGACAAGCATCTGTCTTTGAGTGTAACTTGACTTCAGATAGTAATGGTCCTGCTCACTGCAAAATATTTTAGTTAACAGTAAATCCTCCTAAATTTACTTTACCTCAATTATCAAACAGGACTTTGAAGGAGGAGTGTAAACACACTGCACTTGATATGATAAAATGATCTAAGCAGTTATCACATTAAACTCTCACCAGCCACAACTCCTTCAGGGATGTTTTCGTCAGTGAAAATACACTACAGTTTATCTGATGTGGATTTTATTTATTTGATTAAATTGTAAACAAAAGTGTAACAAAAAAGGCAACTGGACTTGACTGGTGGAGAGTCTGGGACTTATAAACCAAGAACCTGACAGAGTTTATAAATCTCTCTTGGATGAGAGGCGAAACGTCTTCAAGAAATTCAACTAAGTCCAGTTGCCTTTTTTTGTTACACTTTTGGATACCATGACCTGGATGACTGAGAATCTTCACAGACATTAAATTGTAAAATACAAGGAAAAGAGAGCGAGTAATATATTGAACAGGTTTTGGTCTGGCCTATTAAAAAGGTTTACTGTTTATTGTTTACTAATGGACTGTTGACACTCATAATTGATGTTTTAATATACATTATGTGTAATAATGCCTTATTCAAGCCCAGCCTGAGTTTGTCTCTTTGTGCCATTCACTGTACAAATATCATTTCATACATTAAATCAGTTTTTGGAACTTGTGCCAAGAAAAGAAAAAAAATGCTCATACTGTTTAAAAAATAGCATTAGCTATATTTTCTCCAGAGTATCTCTTCAGTCTGTCACTATTTTCTTCAATAACAGCATAGTCTAGGATGATGATGTCTCCAGAGGATCCCTACTATATAGCCCAGAAAACCTCAGGAATCAGAGAGCTCATTTTTATTTCCTTGGCTCCGTCTGTTTCAGACTGCTTTCCAGCATCCCTGAAACTGGTTAGACGAGTTACTGGTTTTTACCCAGAGTGGTGCATGTTTTGTGTGCGGCTAACACAGGCTAACTCAACTGCAGCACTGCTGAAGCATTTTCATTCATAACCCTTTAGCTGCCATTGACCAAGATCTGTTTAATCGTTTGCAACGTTATGAAATTACAGTGATAGTAAATTTTATCAAAACAAATATTTAAATTAAAAAGATATAAAAAGAAATTAGTTGGAAGCCAGGCGGAAATCAAAGTTAATCATTAATCATTTTAGCAATAAAAATTGGTGATACGGCAATAATTCGCAATGACTATGATGGACTCTACTGACCTCTACTGACTTCCAAACATTTAGGTTTAGGACAAGGCATGGTGTGCTTGGTGTGCTTCTTTTGAAATTGGGAACAGGATTCAAGGTTACGGTCCTTGTTTCTCTTTTTACTCCAGAATAGCCTTGGCTGATGCTTACAAAGAACTCTTGTGAGTGTCAAAGTCTCATCTATTGACCAGGTAATGTTGCCTTTCTACGATTTTGTCTGGCCATTCTCTTAAAAATTTTGGCATTAGCAAAGCATCTTACCCAGAGAATGTCCTCTCTCTAGATACTGTCTCTTTTTCAGATCATTCTCTGTAAACCCTTGAGATGGCAGGGTGTGGAAATCCCAACAGATCAGCAGTTTCTGAAATATTCAGACCAACCCATCTAACACTAACAGCCATGCCACATTCATAGTCATTCAAGTCACCTTTCATCCACATTTGATGCTTGGACTGAACTTCAGTAGGTTCGCTTGAATAGGGATGGGCTTGAGAATTAGATTTTTTGCTTGATTTTTAAAAGTTGACATTTTGCTGTTATTATTTCAAATATATATATTTTTTTTAAAAAAGATACAAAACAAATATTTTATCAGTGATTTCATTCATTAAAACCATGTATTTCTACTTCAGTGACAAGCTAATGCAATCAGTGGAAGCAAGCATTTAGTGAGTGGATTTTATGTGTTTTTTCAGATGTGATGAAATTTACAAGATGTCTTGAATGCATTTGGAAGCTGCTCCTTGACCATGTGTGTGTGTATGTATCTATGTGTGTATATATATATATATATATGCCTAAATGCATTGGATTATTGATATTTTAATAAGCAGTTGAAAAAGTGCCAGCAGTGAAGAGGCCATTTGGTTGGATGGATGGATAGATTGATGGAATGGCAGCTTGCTATTAAAATATGTTTGCATCTGTGTAATACTAATCATTAATCCCTGACGTGCTGCTGAGCCAGTTGGTTACATAAGGTGAAAAGAGAGACTTTATGAAAGGCTGCACTGATATTGTAGTGACTTCATCAGTTCCAGTCAGCCCTTAATTATTTAGTGAAAGACTCCTTTTGTAGGATCAGGAATTGTTTTTTTTTTTTTTTTTTCTGAACATGGCTAACGTGTGTTGATGTGCCGTGCTTTGTAGTTTTTGGCAGCTAACCCCTCTTGCTATAGAGATGCAAACATTCAGTTGATGTTGAACAAGACAGAAGAAAAGAGTGGGTGCCTGGTAGCTAGGCAACCCTGGAGACCTGCTCTGGAGGACCTTGAGATGTCTTGCATAGTATTGCAGGCAAATATTGCTGCTTGAGTGCTTGACAGAATTCGCTTCTTCTCTTTCCTTTTAAACTGAAAGTTGAAATGTATCAAAATTTTTGCGGTGTGACCATATCTTATGTTTCTTAAACAGGCCTCATTAAATCAAAATGATGCACCTCTCCACTTTACAAGAACAGTCCTTAAGTATTACAAAAAATAATTACACTCATTTTAAAACCTAATTGCTGTGTATATTCTGGTTCTTAAGACAAGGAAAAACACCTTCTTGTGGAAAATTTGGAAACATGCCCTGAATGTCTTCTCTTTGCATGTGCCTCTTATATCTTACCTCTGTTTCCTTATTCATAACTGCTTGGCTGTACATCATGGACAGCTGAAACTCTCGGCACCAGCTCATGTACAAAATGTCTGACCTTGAGGGACTTGGTTGTGGGGGGAGGGTATTTTTAAATAGCATAGGAACATTTGTTGAAGGCACAGTATCGGCTGTGGTAGTTATAAAATGTAAAAAAAAAACATTTTTTTATTTATTTTAAGTGTTGTAAAATTATTACAGTAACAACTCTACTGAACTCCAGCACTGCACTTCTCTCACGGACAGTGCAGTTAAGATTGCACGCTGTTTGCAGGTTTATTTATTAAAAAAAGTCATTAGTTGGTGGATACGAAGTCATTTATCACTCCACTTGTTCAACCTGCACATAAAGAACATGAAAAGCAACATATTTTATTTAAAGATTAAAGAGCAATTTCTAATTTCTAATATATATACATGTGTATTTTTTAGTTGTGTTATTATGTGACATAGTCATAATTTGATGATATTATAGTACACATTTTTGTAGTTTTAGTACTTTTTTTGAGCTATTAGTTCTTGTAAAGCCACTGTAGCAGAGATTGTACCAGTGATTATGGTTAGCAAGTAAATTCTGTTAGGTTATTGTGTAATTAATGTGCTATTGTGACTAATAAGGAGTAATTAATGTAATTATTTAAAACATTTGGACACGCTGAAGGCTCAACACTGAAATACATCTTTAAAAGGAGTCTAAAGGAGGAAATGCCAGACAACACAGTGAAAAAAATACAACATTTTGTTTATTTGAAAATGAAAGGGGATTTTTGTGAGAGCACGGCAGAGGCTCAGTCAAAGCCATATAGCACTCAGAGATTTTGGCTCTGAAGAAGAGGTGTCAGAAAGTGTAGATGGGGAAGCAGTGACACAGGAAATGGAGAGAGAATGGGGAAGGGAAAGTGCTCTGGATAGAATCACTAGATAGACATGATGTGCAGAGGAGAGGAGGTAGATAGAGTCGCTGAGCCAGCTATGAGAGCAACAGCAGCGTGGGCACTGGAGTAGAATTATTTTCCAACATCAGAGCCTCTGAGTGCCCCTGTTTTTACGTGTGTTTTGTGTTGCCTTCTCTTTTCTAAAGGAAACAAGTGGTGCAGAATCAGTTGTCTCCATGGAAGTCAGAAGAGACAAAAAACAAAAATATTGATAAGGATGTGGTCATACCTTTGTGTTCTTACAAAAGCTGACATGAAAAATATTTAGACATTTTTGACGAGTCACACTATTCTGAATACCCACATAAATGGCATCATAACAGCATATTACATAAGATGTACGTCACAATGATGTGATATCAAGCCGTATGTTTTTCCACAGTAGTGGTTACTCCCAAGCCCTTCTCCAGACAAAGACAGAAGCAGCTTTTCTCTCTTTTCTCAACATCACATGGTCAGTAGGGGGGCAACAACTGGTGTGCAGACACTTTCTGCTTGTAATCCTGCACCCAGTATTTATTTGGAAGTGCATGCTTCTGCATATGTTCTGTATCATTATTTCTATTACAAAATATATCATAAACACACATAATTTGTAATTTTCCCTGCAACACCTGATTTTTTGATGCAGTTTATTTGTAAGGGAGTGCAATTCATGTGAGACAGGAATGCACACATCACAATAAATATCAGGCTGTGGATACCAAACTTTTTACCCATGGATGGTGCTATTTATGGTTCATTGTACCATCATACAGGTCCTAATGCAGTACAGGATGTCTTAATTGTAAGCCATTCAGCAGGGCCTGGTGTAGAGCACAATACTCTATTGATCCTTTGGTCACTATAGTTACAGTCCGCTTGGATGACTGATCATGAGAGTTCATCACGGTGTGCAGGGAAGAATAAAAAATGTCATACTGTTGCTAGGTCAAAGTCATGTTAAAATGTATACACACACTCTCAGGGGTTGAAAGTCAAAAGAATATGAAACAAGCTCAATTTATTTAAGGGATCATTTGGACTTAAAATTTAGAAAGGCATCACTGCTAATATTTCTGCAACATGGAGCAATAAAGAGGTAATGGAAATGTGACTTAATACAATTTTAAAATCGTCACAAAGTGACAATAAATATTGGGGTTGTTTGTATCAAAGACTCTGCAAATTAGTTTCTGTACAAATCCAGTTTAGTAGCAGTGATGCAACAAACTTGCAAGAGAGCCTCATTAAAAGCACCAGACAACAATCCTCTTCATGAATCACCATCTGACTGATTTCATATCTACAAATTTGTCAGCACAGTGTATAGGCCAGGCAGACTGCAAACCGTGTCCAGCTCAAATAAAGTCATTTAGTATAAATGTTGTCATCAGATATTGCTGCACCTGAGGTGTGACACCTATATTAATGAAGCACACACTTTACATCTGCATGGACAAATACAGTCATGTATCTCAGAAATTACCTCTCACCCTGTCCCTTAAAATAAATCTCTATCCTCTAGAAATTTGAACACATTTAAAGTTCGAACTTTCTAGACTTTTGGACAAGGGATTTGTGTTAACTGCTCTGTGCCATTATTAAAAGTTATACTGACTTAAAGAGCTGAAACAATGAAATAAATTCATCATTGGGTAGCAACAGTATTGAAATGAAAGTTTTATCACTTAACACGATTAATGTGTCACACCAAGCACAGATTGTAGAGACAAAAATAAATGTCTATGATGTGGGCCATAGGCTTAGGAAGAGATGCTGTGATGTCTGGGTTTTGCTTTCCTACTTGCTGCCATTTTGGCAGATTTTTGGCATCAGAAAAATACAAATCTTGGCAAAGTTTTATGGCCGGGGTGAAACTAAGCAGCAAGCAGCAGCAATCATGGTGAAGTGGGCCTGCAAAAACACATCAATCAAATGTGCCTGTAAACTATTCATACCATCAATTAATTTTCAAAATAAATAAAACAGAGCATGTGTATACATGCATCACAATTTTTTTTTGCCAGGTAGCAAATACATAAATGGGAGACTCCTTATAATTCTAATGAAAATACACCAATGCCATTGGTAGGACATAAGAAGGCTACATTAAAGAAGGGAGGGTTTGTAAATGGCTATAATTTGCATTCAGTGGTGAAATAATATCCTGGAAAGACCAAGCAATGTTGCATGCTCTGGCATATTGCTCCCTGCACTGGAAAACAATAGATAATGCTGACAAAAAATATCTTCTTTTCATCATATTGTGAAAAGCCTGAAATTTAATGCCCTTCTTTCTGTTCCTGTAGTATACTAGTCCTATAATTTGTGTAGTTTTTAATACACTGCATTTTCCTTTTTACTTTTTCACTACTTTTATAATGTGTAATATTTTTTTGCATTGCATCATATAGTCATAAACTTTTTTTATTTTTTTTTGAGGCAAGGGAAATTTTTCTATGCCAACTTCTTACTGCTTAACCCTCTATGCATTCCAGTATCTGATTCTGATTATAATTGCTTGATAATGTCAAAATATTGAAAGTACAGCTATATTAAACTTTTATTTTAATGACAACACACTATATCACTTTGTTTTTACATATACCATATAGTGTATTTTTATTTGTTCATATTTTACTTGTTGTCCTCCACTGCCATTAACCCACATTTTTTCATTACACCTCTAGAGACGCTTTTACAGATGCTATAATTGCAGAAACAGTAGAACAATATCAAATGATACTTCGGAATAAAAAGGACTCCTCTGTATGCTGAAAACTGCAAAGCATGTTTTATTTAAATATGCCTTAGCTTTCTTAAAATCTCTGGCCATTTTATGATGGCTCCATGATCGTGCATGAAAAGTGTGTCTTGGCTCTCACTATGTCACAGGAGGCAGCTGACGATTTTTTTTAATAATGGATTTGATTCAGGGTGCCTTTCTGCCATTGTGGTGGAGCAGTTGTCATTCATAAACAAACAC